>JAZDUA010000005.1:0-480000 GCA_038098605.1 Gryllus longicercus | reverse complement strand
ACAAAAGAATAGGGCAATATGAAGATTGTCATCTTATAAAGCGCATTTAACAAAATCCCAACCAAAAGTAAAAAAAAACAACTTGGAGCAGTTTTTGGAAAGAACTCGTTTTTGTAATTTTTTAAAATTGCAAATATTTAATGCAATATTGCGAGAAAAATACTAACATTTTCAAAAAAATGAACATAACCTAAAATACTCAAGAGAACAGGACGGACGGACGAACGGACGTCGGACGTTCGTCCGTCCTTCCGACCGTTTACTAATATTATTGAAATTACATTTGACCCTACAAAAAAGAAAAACACATTTGACAACACTCCAAAAGAAAACAAAAATCATTCGTGAACGTATGCCCTTAAAGATCTTGAGCATGTACCTTCCTACTCTTTTCTTTCAATCCTTTAAACAATTTGCTAATGTTCTTTACATTTGTTAAACAAAATGTCTTCTCCTAAGTACTTCTTTAAGTCCTCCAGGCTACTACTAGGCACTCTACATAACACTTGACAAACAGTTTAAACGGTGTCTTAAGTACCGAGTTTGAAAACTCAAGTTAACTGTACTTTCTGAGCACTTACTACTTCACTTCGGGTACGATACTCTCTTCATTTCCTTTTTACACTACACCGGGTCTAATGAGAGTGGAAGAGGTCACGCCTCGCAATGACTGCACATACTTGTTGAACGAGATGGCCTGGGGCACAGCGGGAATACAGTCAAGTGCCTCCTACGTCTTTGCGAACTGGGTGAACTCAGGCTTCTCGCTGCCGTGGCAAAAGATAGGTAATAGAAAAGACTATGTTCGGAGCCTTGGCCCTCAACAAACGGTGCGGAGCCTACGACGGCCCGGGGCTACTGTTGACAACGCAATGTGTCTCCGCGCAGCTCAAACTCTTCGCAGCGATGCTGTACCCCAGCGCCCGCAGGCCTAGGGCTGGCACCACGCACACAGTGAACCAACAATGAACTTGGAAAAACATCTCAAATATCCAACCCTGCACAGAACAGCAACGCCGCTTATGATGGTAATAACAAATTAGTGTAATAAACGTTCGTACAAAATTACGGTACACAATACTTTCAATTTTTCTTTCACATTGCATTTAAATAGTAGTTTTGAGAGAAAATGTAATTAGGATAATTTGTATTAACTTGCGGCAAGAAGAATAAACGCTCGTTTGAAACTGTGTTCAGAATTCATCATGTACGGGTTAAGGTATCAGGATCGTAGAATTTAAACGAACGTTCACAGAATATATTACATTACGGGTTTAAGTGTTTTTCACATTAAATAAATAAAATATAAACACTTGTAATGCTTCCATGAAAATCTCCATCGTTTTGAAGAATTCAAAGTATTTCAAAATGTCAGATAATCAACACAGCGAATATTCAACTACCAAGATGAATTTTGAAGGATAAAAATTAGAATAGTCTTTAGGCCCTAAATGAAACGCTCAAAGAAATAAATATTACAAAGTTATACTTCGATATTACACTCTTCAAGCCACGTACTTCCTCGCAATATTTGTGACGTTTACGTATTTATTTACATTGCAATTTAATATAGGAACAAGTTTTTGAACCTAATGTTCTACTATTTTTAATATTAATTTAATTAGTATTAAGTAAACAATGTGAAGGGATTTTCAAAATATCCATCTGCCTCCAAACGTTTCTTAAATTACGTTTACGAAACTCAAGTAATTCGAAGCTGGGAGCTGTATTTGACGCCAAATTACGCAAAAAAATAGTCATATTTTAATTGAACACAACCTAATTCAAAGATTTGTTTTTGATGAACACATTTCCTTAAGAAAATAAATTATCTTACCTTTAAAGTTAAGATTTTAACTTTAACTTTAACTTTAAAGTAGCAAACTTTAAAATGTTTGCTGTTTTCGAAACCAAAAATTTCAACGAACATGAGACCTGCACCATTCTCTTGTGTGTCGTACACCCTAACAGAGGTCAAAATGTAATCGAAAATTTGTTGACTTTCTAAAAAAAACTCTTTTAACAAAATTTAAAATTGCCAATTCATCACGCAAAATTACGCCAAAAAATACTCAAATCTTCGAAAAATTCTATATGACCTTATTTTAAAACCTGTATTTGGAACATGAAGGAATGTATTTAAGGAACAATTTCATTAAGGAAACGCATATCCATCTTTAATATTTTAGCTGTAGAAAGAAGAGGATAAAATTTGAATTATTGTTTATTTCGAAAAATTAGGAATTTTAACGAAAATGAGCTCTGCGCCATTCTTTTTAATCGTCTATTACGTTATGCGACAACAAAATTTAATCAAAACATTTTGTGCCTTTTTTTTTAAATTTTGAAAATGTTCTAAGAGCTTCATGTAAATACTTCCAAAAACTTTAATTAAAAATTCAGGGTTACGAATTTCAGGGGCCGCGACATCATTCAGGTCAATTGGGGAATACCAGTTGGGAGGAAATCGGCAGAAGGGTTGAGGCGTTGGCGTTGATCAAAGATGGACTGACAGTTACGGCGTCAATCGATTTTTCGGAATAAAGGATCCACAAAACATTCTGATTTTGACAACACTACGTGTAAAGTAATTTACTCGATATAAAGACTAAATTTATTCATTTTTCGATACCGTGGCCGGAAATAAGAGATTTTCTGCCTAAAATGTGCCGTTTTCCCCTGCAGCATTACAACATATTATCTGTAGTGCATAAGCAGTAACGAGAAAGTGAGGAAGTTGGAGACTTTTTTGAGAAAATCGTATTCATAGTTTCATAAATTCATAGTTTACTCTGAATTGCCTAAAAACAATATTTTGAAAAAAATTGAACCTCCATCTTCGTTTTAATCGTCCTTAGTACTATTCGATAAAAAATAAAAACTTTGGGACGTTTTTGAAAAAAGAAAAAAATTATAAACTGCCTTTACATCAGATGAATGTTACGAGTAAGCTACTCGTGCTTTGAAAACGTTATAAATAATCTTGTTTAAAGATCTATTTAAAAAAAAAACAGATTGTATTAAGAAAACTTGAGAGCTTAACATCGATACCAACAACACTGGAAATGATGGCGGTTGCCAAGAGTGTTATTGAGGCGGAAATCTGGCAATCACGCGCCACGGTTGGGCTCTTCTGGTCGTGGCTTTCGTGAACCGCGCAATTTCCAGTAACTCCACGCGCCGTCCCCTGGTCACCTGGAACAGCTGACTGGCGCTGCGCGAGGCGAACGTCGAGCGTGCGTAATGTCACGGGCCGGCCCGCTCTCTCTCCCCCTCTGTCTGTGCTCCCGAGTGCGGCAGATACGTAAACTTCGTGAGGAAATTACCTGAGACTGTGACCCACTAATCTTACGTCACAGTGCAGGGCGCGTTTTCATCCGTCAGGTGATAGCTGCGCAGATTGTCCAGCCAACTGCGAGTGCTCCCCGACAGACAGCACATTGAGAAATGCATATGGTGGTCGTTTGAGTGGGAACAATGGAATCTTGCCTGAGATTGAACTGCTGATACTCTGCCCCAAGAAAAATGTTTCCAACAAGTAAAAAATGCCTTTGTGAGGGTTTTATCACAGTGCATACACACTTTTGTATTTTATATCGTAAATTGTCTGTCGGGCACTATTAATTTATTTAAATTTTGAGAAATTTGTAAATATGCGTTATATTTGGAAAATAAAACTATTATGTTCTGAATTGATATATTTGTTTATCTGGAGTATAATTCCTGATATAATTGTAAGTGTAATTCATGAAATATTTTACGTTTTATGAAGTCAATTGTGCGTTATATTTGTTTAGGCGAGCTTTGCAGCGTCATTTGCCGACGACGCGCCAAGAGGGAGGAGGGGCAAATTATTCCTGTGCTTACTTTGTGGCACAAAAAGCTTTCAAAGTTTTGCGTTAGCTAGGCGTGATGTTTGCAAATCACGAAGGCTGCAGTAGAGACCCTTCCCTTCAACTTGAACGGCGCCTGCGAATCGAGTGCGGTTGGCTGCAAAGAGGCGAAGTTACGTTGGAGCCGCTGTCTGTGTAGCGCCTCTAATTGGGAGGTCGTAGGGTTTGATTCCTGACGGAGGCCGATTTTCGATGGAGTTCAGCGTTTTCTGGAGGAGAGTGCTAGCTGCCGACTGCGGATTGGGAGCGTTCTGTGGTTTTCTACTCTCAAAAGCGCGCTATCTTCCTCCTGCTTTGAGTCCTATCTTCTCCCCCTCTTTCCCACCTTTTCTATTTTCTCTCTCTCCGTCTCTCTTTCACACACACACACACACACACACACACACACACACCGAGCATTCACACTTGCTGCTATTTTCCAGAACATTTTGAAAATATCGCGCAGGTGCTTGATGTTAAATACCCCCCACATAATTCCCGAAACAGTCTAACTAGATTTTACTAGTAGCGTATTTATCTAGTTTCAGTCCCAAAATCTGATATAGTTTTCGATACGTTTTGCTCAATACATTGCTAATATCATTTTCGTTAAAATGCCTGATATTTCGAAAATTGTAAAAGTTTATTGACTACAATATTGATGTTGAGTGACGGAGCTAGACAATTTTGGGCCACGGCCAGTGCTGAAACGTGGCTCTCCCCGGAAAAATAAAAATGTGAATGTTATATCGAGAAACTATAAGTGTTATTTTATTTCAACAAATAAAAAAATAACTCTTGAGTTACAAAAGTTATGGAAATATATTTCAAGTAGTAGTTTGAATAAAATTTCCATCGTGAATTCTTAAAACGCAAAAAATGTTTTTATTTGGAGTTTAATAAAATGATTTGTAGTTAAATACCAGAAATAATAAATATTACAAACCTTTTTTCATTTCATATACACATTCAAGCAGTAAATTTAAATCTCATTATCTGAAACATATGAATATGATTATTATTACATACTATTTCCTCTTATAAACGATTTGAAATCATTTATTGCTGACTTTTTACTAATTTCTTTTTCAGTTCTATTTTCCCATCAATCCCCTTGGCGGGCGGGGGCCCGGGTGATCGCCCGGTCTGCCCATGATAGATATTGACTGTTTATGATAGGTATTTTTTTCGTGTCCAAAAACAGAAGAAGGTAGATTTTTGCTCTTAAATTTCTAATTTTTCTTATCTCCAATTTTTCAAATCTCAAATCTCCCTGTATCTGTTCTTTAAAGACAAATCTTCCAATAAGATCATGCTCAAATTTTCAAAAATATGAGTAGTTTTCGCGTAATTTTGCGTGAAACACAGGCAATTTTTAAAAGTTAAACAATTATTTTTTCAATAACGGCTTCAATTTTTTCTTTAATTTTTTCAACATATTCAGCAAAGATAGGTAATGGTCCCGTTTACGGCGAAAGTTGAAAATAATTTCGAAATTGAAATTAGAATTCTTTTGCGCTGTAAGTTCACAAAATGGTAACGTGGCGGTTGGAAATTCCTAGGATTTTGCCATTGTTGCCAGACTCGTTGATTGTATGATGTAGAGAATATTCTTATAAAAGGATATATGTTTAAGGATGGTAGCAAACGTAATTTAGAGCTAACAAATATTCTTCATTTACTTTAAGACGTTTTGATCGCTGATTATAGTATTCAAACATTTTAAGCTCACTTCAATTTAATCAAGGGAAGCTTGTGTGAAACAATTCTTCCTTTTATGAATAATATTCTGTAACACTTAAATATATTCTTGTTTGTTAATTTGTAAAAGTGATTTCTACGTTCCTTGCTCTCGAAATAAATGCAGATATGCACCAATAGTGCTTGTTTTAATTTGGTAGAATTGGACTTTTTAAAATTATGGCTGAGGTGAATTAGTAGGGCATCAATGGCAATATTATAATACTTTCCAATAATTTCATAGAAACATGAATCTTTCTTATAATGCAAGAAAATGCGTGTTGTTGTGACACCTCTAGTTCATTTTTCAAGCTTCAAGGATATTTAAAAAACTGGCACATGTGACAGCTTAGTTGACATCTCAATTGTCGACTGCGGCAAAATTTTTTTCGGCGTCTCTTAAGATTGAATACAGGGATTTTTCTAATGAATAAAACCTGTTATTCGAAATAGATCTTTTGTTTATATTTTTTCGAAATATGAATAGTACAATTTTACCAACAAAATTTTCTCAAAAGCGGCTTCAAATTATTTCTTCACAATTTTTTTGAATAGATGCACTGAATAACATGACATATACGCTATTTTGATGTATTAATTAGATTTTTCAAAAATCGTTAATATTTACGTTACAAGCGATTAAAAACATTATATTTGTGAGTACAGGTGTAAAAATGAACATCAGTTTTACATTTTTATTTATGACAAAGTGAAAATTTTATGAATTTGCACTTCTTTCAGAAACGCTCAAGCGAAATTTTTTCAAGAACGGCTCCAAATTTTTCAATTAAATAGTTTCCTATAACAGGTACAAAACCATAATTTTTCTCTATTATTTTCTATGTAGAAGATAAACTTTCTATGTCAACGACTCCAGACATTCGTTATTCGACGAGTAGCGAGCGACCGCTCGCCGAATCCAGATGAGTGGGGATGGCGGATGGGTCGCTTGCTGTTTGCTGCGCGACGGGCAGTCGGCGCTCGTCTACGAACCCCGTGTCGGCGCTCTGCACCACGAAAGAAAGCGAACATTCGCCGAGCACCGGCTGCTTGCGATCGGGCGAGCAGTCGCTCGCTACTCGCCGAATGTGTGGAGTCGCCTGAAAGAAAGCGACTGGGATCGGACTATTGATTCTGCGAGGTGCGGACCCAGGCCTAGTAACTGGTGTTCTAGAAACGACCCGGAGGGCCTCCCCTTATTGGAACCGATTGCGACAAAGAATATTCGAGAATCGAGATTTGACAGGATCGTTTGCGTTTTTGTATTATATGCAAATGCTAACTGATATGCCTGGTAGAAAGTTTCGCTTGCAGATTTTTAACTGAAGTGGACGTCACGATTTTCTCCCCAATGTGAATTCGTATTACTCAGAGCTTTCTAAATTGATAAACTAAGACAATAGAATGCAAAGTACAGGAGATAAATGTGGGGTCATCGTTCATTTGAAGCACTAGTGTCCTTGTCCTGTGTTTATACATTTGAACCAAGAGGTGCTAAAACAACACGTAACATTTTCAGAAAAAAAGCGAAAAGTACTAAAATGTTCGAAAAATTGTCCCTGACCTTATTTTAAAATCTATCTTTAAGAAACAGATTTCATTAAGGAAAAATATTTATCTTTAATATTTTGGTTGTAGAGAGACTTTGAAAAACTTTTAGCATTTGCAATTTTGGAAAAATCAGTTTTTTTAACGAACATAATGTCTGAAACATACTCTTAAACGTCCTTTACGCTATTCAACAACAAATTTAATCATAACCAATAGTTGTTTGAAAGCCATTTTTTAAAAATTTGTAAAATGCGACATCCGGCAGAAGATTGGATAATATCAATTTGGAGAAATCAGCTTAACGGTTAAGCCACTAGCGATGTTCACAGACGAACGAAAACATCGTTCATTCCGTTTTTTGGTATCAAGAACGCACAAAACATGGATTCTGGCTACACCACGTGTTGGAGAATTTTTTCTCAAGCCACGTACTTCCTCGCAATATTTGTGACGTTTACGTATTTATTTACATTGCAATTTAATATAGGAACAAGTTTTTGAACCTAATGTTCTACTATTTTTAATATTAATTTAATTAGTATTAAGTAAACAATGTGAAGGGATTTTCAAAATATCCATCTGCCTCCAAACGTTTCTTAAATTACGTTTACGAAACTCAAGTAATTCGAAGCTGGGAGCTGTATTTGACGCCAAATTACGCAAAAAAATAGTCATATTTTAATTGAACACAACCTAATTCAAAGATTTGTTTTTGATGAACACATTTCCTTAAGAAAATAAATTATCTTACCTTTAAAGTTAAGATTTTAACTTTAACTTTAACTTTAAAGTAGCAAACTTTAAAATGTTTGCTGTTTTCGAAACCAAAAATTTCAACGAACATGAGACCTGCACCATTCTCTTGTGTGTCGTACACCCTAACAGAGGTCAAAATGTAATCGAAAATTTGTTGACTTTCTAAAAAAAACTCTTTTAACAAAATTTAAAATTGCCAATTCATCACGCAAAATTACGCCAAAAAATACTCAAATCTTCGAAAAATTCTATATGACCTTATTTTAAAACCTGTATTTGGAACATGAAGGAATGTATTTAAGGAACAATTTCATTAAGGAAACGCATATCCATCTTTAATATTTTAGCTGTAGAAAGAAGAGGATAAAATTTGAATTATTGTTTATTTCGAAAAATTAGGAATTTTAACGAAAATGAGCTCTGCGCCATTCTTTTTAATCGTCTATTACGTTATGCGACAACAAAATTTAATCAAAACATTTTGTGCCTTTTTTTTTAAATTTTGAAAATGTTCTAAGAGCTTCATGTAAATACTTCCAAAAACTTTAATTAAAAATTCAGGGTTACGAATTTCAGGGGCCGCGACATCATTCAGGTCAATTGGGGAATACCAGTTGGGAGGAAATCGGCAGAAGGGTTGAGGCGTTGGCGTTGATCAAAGATGGACTGACAGTTACGGCGTCAATCGATTTTTCGGAATAAAGGATCCACAAAACATTCTGATTTTGACAACACTACGTGTAAAGTAATTTACTCGATATAAAGACTAAATTTATTCATTTTTCGATACCGTGGCCGGAAATAAGAGATTTTCTGCCTAAAATGTGCCGTTTTCCCCTGCAGCATTACAACATATTATCTGTAGTGCATAAGCAGTAACGAGAAAGTGAGGAAGTTGGAGACTTTTTTGAGAAAATCGTATTCATAGTTTCATAAATTCATAGTTTACTCTGAATTGCCTAAAAACAATATTTTGAAAAAAATTGAACCTCCATCTTCGTTTTAATCGTCCTTAGTACTATTCGATAAAAAATAAAAACTTTGGGACGTTTTTGAAAAAAGAAAAAAATTATAAACTGCCTTTACATCAGATGAATGTTACGAGTAAGCTACTCGTGCTTTGAAAACGTTATAAATAATCTTGTTTAAAGATCTATTTAAAAAAAAAACAGATTGTATTAAGAAAACTTGAGAGCTTAACATCGATACCAACAACACTGGAAATGATGGCGGTTGCCAAGAGTGTTATTGAGGCGGAAATCTGGCAATCACGCGCCACGGTTGGGCTCTTCTGGTCGTGGCTTTCGTGAACCGCGCAATTTCCAGTAACTCCACGCGCCGTCCCCTGGTCACCTGGAACAGCTGACTGGCGCTGCGCGAGGCGAACGTCGAGCGTGCGTAATGTCACGGGCCGGCCCGCTCTCTCTCCCCCTCTGTCTGTGCTCCCGAGTGCGGCAGATACGTAAACTTCGTGAGGAAATTACCTGAGACTGTGACCCACTAATCTTACGTCACAGTGCAGGGCGCGTTTTCATCCGTCAGGTGATAGCTGCGCAGATTGTCCAGCCAACTGCGAGTGCTCCCCGACAGACAGCACATTGAGAAATGCATATGGTGGTCGTTTGAGTGGGAACAATGGAATCTTGCCTGAGATTGAACTGCTGATACTCTGCCCCAAGAAAAATGTTTCCAACAAGTAAAAAATGCCTTTGTGAGGGTTTTATCACAGTGCATACACACTTTTGTATTTTATATCGTAAATTGTCTGTCGGGCACTATTAATTTATTTAAATTTTGAGAAATTTGTAAATATGCGTTATATTTGGAAAATAAAACTATTATGTTCTGAATTGATATATTTGTTTATCTGGAGTATAATTCCTGATATAATTGTAAGTGTAATTCATGAAATATTTTACGTTTTATGAAGTCAATTGTGCGTTATATTTGTTTAGGCGAGCTTTGCAGCGTCATTTGCCGACGACGCGCCAAGAGGGAGGAGGGGCAAATTATTCCTGTGCTTACTTTGTGGCACAAAAAGCTTTCAAAGTTTTGCGTTAGCTAGGCGTGATGTTTGCAAATCACGAAGGCTGCAGTAGAGACCCTTCCCTTCAACTTGAACGGCGCCTGCGAATCGAGTGCGGTTGGCTGCAAAGAGGCGAAGTTACGTTGGAGCCGCTGTCTGTGTAGCGCCTCTAATTGGGAGGTCGTAGGGTTTGATTCCTGACGGAGGCCGATTTTCGATGGAGTTCAGCGTTTTCTGGAGGAGAGTGCTAGCTGCCGACTGCGGATTGGGAGCGTTCTGTGGTTTTCTACTCTCAAAAGCGCGCTATCTTCCTCCTGCTTTGAGTCCTATCTTCTCCCCCTCTTTCCCACCTTTTCTATTTTCTCTCTCTCCGTCTCTCTTTCACACACACACACACACACACACACACACACACACCGAGCATTCACACTTGCTGCTATTTTCCAGAACATTTTGAAAATATCGCGCAGGTGCTTGATGTTAAATACCCCCCACATAATTCCCGAAACAGTCTAACTAGATTTTACTAGTAGCGTATTTATCTAGTTTCAGTCCCAAAATCTGATATAGTTTTCGATACGTTTTGCTCAATACATTGCTAATATCATTTTCGTTAAAATGCCTGATATTTCGAAAATTGTAAAAGTTTATTGACTACAATATTGATGTTGAGTGACGGAGCTAGACAATTTTGGGCCACGGCCAGTGCTGAAACGTGGCTCTCCCCGGAAAAATAAAAATGTGAATGTTATATCGAGAAACTATAAGTGTTATTTTATTTCAACAAATAAAAAAATAACTCTTGAGTTACAAAAGTTATGGAAATATATTTCAAGTAGTAGTTTGAATAAAATTTCCATCGTGAATTCTTAAAACGCAAAAAATGTTTTTATTTGGAGTTTAATAAAATGATTTGTAGTTAAATACCAGAAATAATAAATATTACAAACCTTTTTTCATTTCATATACACATTCAAGCAGTAAATTTAAATCTCATTATCTGAAACATATGAATATGATTATTATTACATACTATTTCCTCTTATAAACGATTTGAAATCATTTATTGCTGACTTTTTACTAATTTCTTTTTCAGTTCTATTTTCCCATCAATCCCCTTGGCGGGCGGGGGCCCGGGTGATCGCCCGGTCTGCCCATGATAGATATTGACTGTTTATGATAGGTATTTTTTTCGTGTCCAAAAACAGAAGAAGGTAGATTTTTGCTCTTAAATTTCTAATTTTTCTTATCTCCAATTTTTCAAATCTCAAATCTCCCTGTATCTGTTCTTTAAAGACAAATCTTCCAATAAGATCATGCTCAAATTTTCAAAAATATGAGTAGTTTTCGCGTAATTTTGCGTGAAACACAGGCAATTTTTAAAAGTTAAACAATTATTTTTTCAATAACGGCTTCAATTTTTTCTTTAATTTTTTCAACATATTCAGCAAAGATAGGTAATGGTCCCGTTTACGGCGAAAGTTGAAAATAATTTCGAAATTGAAATTAGAATTCTTTTGCGCTGTAAGTTCACAAAATGGTAACGTGGCGGTTGGAAATTCCTAGGATTTTGCCATTGTTGCCAGACTCGTTGATTGTATGATGTAGAGAATATTCTTATAAAAGGATATATGTTTAAGGATGGTAGCAAACGTAATTTAGAGCTAACAAATATTCTTCATTTACTTTAAGACGTTTTGATCGCTGATTATAGTATTCAAACATTTTAAGCTCACTTCAATTTAATCAAGGGAAGCTTGTGTGAAACAATTCTTCCTTTTATGAATAATATTCTGTAACACTTAAATATATTCTTGTTTGTTAATTTGTAAAAGTGATTTCTACGTTCCTTGCTCTCGAAATAAATGCAGATATGCACCAATAGTGCTTGTTTTAATTTGGTAGAATTGGACTTTTTAAAATTATGGCTGAGGTGAATTAGTAGGGCATCAATGGCAATATTATAATACTTTCCAATAATTTCATAGAAACATGAATCTTTCTTATAATGCAAGAAAATGCGTGTTGTTGTGACACCTCTAGTTCATTTTTCAAGCTTCAAGGATATTTAAAAAACTGGCACATGTGACAGCTTAGTTGACATCTCAATTGTCGACTGCGGCAAAATTTTTTTCGGCGTCTCTTAAGATTGAATACAGGGATTTTTCTAATGAATAAAACCTGTTATTCGAAATAGATCTTTTGTTTATATTTTTTCGAAATATGAATAGTACAATTTTACCAACAAAATTTTCTCAAAAGCGGCTTCAAATTATTTCTTCACAATTTTTTTGAATAGATGCACTGAATAACATGACATATACGCTATTTTGATGTATTAATTAGATTTTTCAAAAATCGTTAATATTTACGTTACAAGCGATTAAAAACATTATATTTGTGAGTACAGGTGTAAAAATGAACATCAGTTTTACATTTTTATTTATGACAAAGTGAAAATTTTATGAATTTGCACTTCTTTCAGAAACGCTCAAGCGAAATTTTTTCAAGAACGGCTCCAAATTTTTCAATTAAATAGTTTCCTATAACAGGTACAAAACCATAATTTTTCTCTATTATTTTCTATGTAGAAGATAAACTTTCTATGTCAACGACTCCAGACATTCGTTATTCGACGAGTAGCGAGCGACCGCTCGCCGAATCCAGATGAGTGGGGATGGCGGATGGGTCGCTTGCTGTTTGCTGCGCGACGGGCAGTCGGCGCTCGTCTACGAACCCCGTGTCGGCGCTCTGCACCACGAAAGAAAGCGAACATTCGCCGAGCACCGGCTGCTTGCGATCGGGCGAGCAGTCGCTCGCTACTCGCCGAATGTGTGGAGTCGCCTGAAAGAAAGCGACTGGGATCGGACTATTGATTCTGCGAGGTGCGGACCCAGGCCTAGTAACTGGTGTTCTAGAAACGACCCGGAGGGCCTCCCCTTATTGGAACCGATTGCGACAAAGAATATTCGAGAATCGAGATTTGACAGGATCGTTTGCGTTTTTGTATTATATGCAAATGCTAACTGATATGCCTGGTAGAAAGTTTCGCTTGCAGATTTTTAACTGAAGTGGACGTCACGATTTTCTCCCCAATGTGAATTCGTATTACTCAGAGCTTTCTAAATTGATAAACTAAGACAATAGAATGCAAAGTACAGGAGATAAATGTGGGGTCATCGTTCATTTGAAGCACTAGTGTCCTTGTCCTGTGTTTATACATTTGAACCAAGAGGTGCTAAAACAACACGTAACATTTTCAGAAAAAAAGCGAAAAGTACTAAAATGTTCGAAAAATTGTCCCTGACCTTATTTTAAAATCTATCTTTAAGAAACAGATTTCATTAAGGAAAAATATTTATCTTTAATATTTTGGTTGTAGAGAGACTTTGAAAAACTTTTAGCATTTGCAATTTTGGAAAAATCAGTTTTTTTAACGAACATAATGTCTGAAACATACTCTTAAACGTCCTTTACGCTATTCAACAACAAATTTAATCATAACCAATAGTTGTTTGAAAGCCATTTTTTAAAAATTTGTAAAATGCGACATCCGGCAGAAGATTGGATAATATCAATTTGGAGAAATCAGCTTAACGGTTAAGCCACTAGCGATGTTCACAGACGAACGAAAACATCGTTCATTCCGTTTTTTGGTATCAAGAACGCACAAAACATGGATTCTGGCTACACCACGTGTTGGAGAATTTTTTCTCAATTTAGCAACTTGATTTATTCACTTTGTCGTTACCATGGTCGTGCAATACAAATTTTTCTGTAGAAAATTCACCGTTATTTCGCCAAGCATTACATAACTTTCTCTCTACTCCGAAGCGAGAAAGTAGAAAGCGACACTATGTGGAAAAAATGCTTTCGGTTCGAAAACTCGAGGTCTAAATTCCTGTGCTCCGCTTTGGGGTTTCTTAAGAGAAAAAGGTGTTTTTATCACGTCTGTGTAGATTGAACTGCAGAAATATGTGAAATGATTATCATTACCACCGCATAGAAGAGGCAGTCCCCTCTGTGTGTAGATGGCGCTTTTTGATAGTTTATAAGAAACCATCCACTCAAAAGCCTCATAGCTGACTCATGCTTGATAGGGAATCACCCTCTGTCTTGCATCAAAGATTTAACACAAAAGCAATGATCATGGAAGAGAGATTATGGGAGACAGATTATGGAATATTTGAGAAATCAGATGTACTTTCAACCCCACACCCACATTGCACAAAAACCACTTCATCTTCATGCATAACATAAAAATGCTTCCTAGGACCTTGAACCAGTTACGAATTCGTTTTACTCACGAAGCTGTCTCTAGGAAAGCCTATTGTGCCTCCCGTTTCAATCTTGAAATGGCATCAATGAAAGCGGAATTATAGTTAACTAGAGGTATACCCGCCAATTAAATGAGCGGTTTCTTTTTTCTTTATTTGATGAGTAATCAGGTAAGGAGAAGGAGTTGAACTTAACATTGAAAATACTATGAACACTAAGAAAGGAAAAAAAGCATTTCTTTTCCAGGATTATAAGATTCATAAAAAGAAAAAAGGCTTTGCGAATCAATTACAATACATTTATCACAGTTTTCTTTTCATCTCTTTATACATTAATGTTGATGTATTGATATACATGTAATGTATTGATAAATTAATTAATACAATAATTATGTTAGAAGTTTTACATGAATTCGAATTTTTTTGAGAGAGATTGTGATAAAATCGCTGTCCTCATGCAATTTCGACACTCGAAATCAACATTATTACAAGATACTAAATAATTCGGCGTTAAAGTGTTAATCACTAAGTAGTGATTGGACTAATAAGGACTGTAAGGACTGGACTGTGAGGACTAATTGCTTCAAAAACCGTGTACCTTCAGAGAAAATACTCCCCAGTTGCGTCATTGTCACTTTCATAATTTGCGCGAAAATTCTCGGTTCGCCGCCGTGTTGCTCTCAGCACGGGTGAGGACAATGCCCAGATGGAAACACTGATGTCACAGACACCGAGCCACGCGACCTGAGAGTTCTCATGCCGTTTCCTTATTGACGCGTCCAGAAACAAATGAGTGTCTCAGGCGACGCGGTCTTTGTTGTCGGAAACCTACTTATTTCAGTGCAATACATCGTCTTGCGGTATGTTGTGGTGGAGCAATCGGCAGTTCTTGCGTGACCTGAAAACCAAAGACGTAACAAACCTCATTATTAAGAATACTGCGGGTAAGCAGCGTGTTTACCCCCACGAAGTATGAACCAAGTTTCCTGAGTTATTGTTTTGCATAATCCACTTTAGATTACAGTTTGGAGCATAAAACTCACAATGTGACCATATTTTCACTACAATGTAGGGCAAGACAAACATGTTTGGAACTTTCCAAACCATTGAAAGTATATCGATGACTTTCTGCACAAGCATTATAAGTCCTCTTTTTTTTGATTTTGAGTTAATGTAATTTAGGAGTTCGACCTTTCGTTCATAACTACCTAGTGTGCAAAGATTGTATGCCTATGCCATGCAAACGATCGTGCTTTTTCCCACGAAACAAACACTTTTGCTTCAATAATATCTGCACCATTTCAGACTTGCAAATTTGTTTTCCCCAAATTAGGAACCCTGACACACAATATGTGTGCATTACCCAATCAATATTTGATTGTACAATTGCTTAAACTATGCGTACACAAACTGAAGTATCTGGCAACGAAGTTATTTATCAAAATCTATCAGGAATAGGAATAAATACTTTATGAATGTAGCTTCACTATGCGCACGTTTTGTTGTACTTTCCTTTTGCTTGTAATGGTAAGAGTAGTAAGGGCGAGTTACTATTTTGTTAGCAATGCAGAAAAATAATACTTTGCAGTTAGCAAATAGTTTTCCGATGCAAATAAGTTTTCTATTACTCGGAAACAAAAATGTTATTTTTTTCAAATATTGCTAATCTTGCTATTTGTAAAATTTATTTTTAAAATTTAATTTTATTTATTTATTTTAAACTTTTACTCATCTTTCATCAGTTTATAGTTAAAATGACGGGAAGGGTTTCTGGAACTCAGGAAAACGTGCGCAGATATTCTCCCCCATGAGTCACATACAGTTTTACTATTTTTTGACCAAAAAAGCTAAGTAAAAAAATCTAAATAAATGGGTGAGTATTCATTAAGTGAGTATTAATTCTGGACGCCACTACTTCTAAGTTAGTTATTCTGTGCATGGAGTGCATGTAATCACCCGGGAGGGGGACGTGTTTGTCCTTACTCTGCTGGAATGAGCCAACCTTCACCACGGCTTGGGGGTTTTCCTCCTCGAGGAATCTCCGCCAACAAGGCACTCCCCAATCCGGGACAAGTTGATAGCTTCCGACATGCGTGCTAGCAAGTGTAAGGGGAGGTGAGGGGGCAAGGACGAGAAAGGAATAACTGGGCGCGGTCCGTTGCCCGTTTGTTGCTCTGGTATTCATTCTCCCTGTTGTGGATCGAAGAAACCACGGAAAGCAACCAATCAGAGTAGCTCGCCGCTAGAATTCTCCCCCAGAGAGCAGCTGCATTCGACCTAGCTATTTAGCGAGTGTCCGAAATTCGCCCCCGCCCCATGATTAACCCTAGGGCATCCCGGATAGTGATGCCGCTAACACAACAAGGTCGTTGAACTATCACAGTCTGTAGTAATTAATGGCGCTCACCATTTTGTCTTCGGAGTAAAGTGTAATGCTTGTTGTACACGGTCGGATTTTTCATAAAACTAGTTTTATGGAACGTATATAAAATGTTTGATAAAACGTTTCATAAAGTAAGTGAGTTTTAAACGGTCAAATTTGTCAAAAAAACTGGCCACCATCTGTGGTGAATACAGTTTACGAACATTACTGTCTGGCTTCTCGTCTTGCATTACGATTAACACAAAGGGGCGTTGACAATATAGTAGAAATGAGAGAATATCTGACATTTGTCTGTAAGCACGAATATGACCACTGAGAACCTACGCCTTCCGTCTTTGTCGATGCTCGTTTGATTATTCTCTTTCGGTGGAATGCGTGTACGTATTAACTGAACGTATCATGCATTTTCCTTATACTATATTTAAGTATTTATTAATTTATTTAACGTCAATAAATAAATAAAAACATAAATAAATAAATACGTAAATAAATAATACATAAATAAATAAATACGTAAATAAATGAATACGTAAATAAATGAATACGTAAATAAATGAATACGTAAATAAATGAATACGTAAATAAATGAATACGTAAATAAATGAATACGTAAATAAATGAATACGTAAATAAATGAATACGTAAATAAATGAATACGTAAATAAATGAATACGTAAATAAATGAATACGTAAATAAATGAATACGTAAATAAATGAATACGTAAATAAATAAATACATAAATAAATAAATAAATACATACATACATATTGCTCGTTTATGAAGGCAAGGTGTTTCCCGCTTGTTTGGCTCCAACAGCTAGCGTTTTTACTAAAACTACCTAAGGCAGACTAACATGAAATTGGCAAAATAATGAACGGTACGGGTGGATTCATAACACATTTTTAAATCTTGAAATCCCTTTGGGTCAGGAATGCCACTTAAATTGGTTTCGTCAAAGACTCATATCTGATACAAACCATTAATTTTCTTGCGCATACAATGTTCATTTCAGCTATTCAACAAAGCAGGAAACGCTCTCTTGGTAGTTATATATAATAATTACGAAGTAAAGGCCACAAACCATTACGGTATACACGATGATCAAATCAGAACCATAAGGATATATATATATATATATATATATATATATATATATATATATATATATATATATATATATATTGATTTATTTAAAGTCAATAAATAAATTTATTATAAATAAATTAGATATATATAAATTGTTTTCATGTATTGTATTGGCAATGGAAAAGCCAATAATAAAGAAAAAAATGTTTCTTTAATTTCACTAAAATCGACCTTTTAATTTGTGACGCTCAACACGAAATTTTTTCATGCGAGTGGTACATCATTGTTTTCTCTCAAATTGCAAGTGAATAATCAAGGTGAGGCCAGATATTGCTCTCGTTCACTGTGATTCAGATCTGGAGTTAATGAAGCGCGCAGTAATCCCTGTTGCGTGACATTTTCCATGCTCTTTACTCCTTTCACTGAGGAGACAGTCGTCTGGGATAACCCTGGCGGTGGAGAGACGATTGAAGGACTGGCAAAACTGATTTCCTGAGGCGTGAACTGCCACAAAAAATAAAAAAAAATAAAAAATGAGTAAGGAATGACAACTATAGTTAAATAGTGTATATACAAAGTATTTTGAAATAACATTAAAATTAAAGTAATAAAAGTATTAATAATAATAATAATTAATAATATCTATTATTATTATTATTATTATTATTATTATTTGTATTATTATTATTTGTATTATTATTATTATTATTATTATTATTATTATTATTATTGTTGTTATTAAGTCTTATTAGTGAGGCATAGTCTTGAGTCTCCCACGCTCATCCGCCGAAACAGAAGTATATTCTTTTATGCACAGTTGAAACCGTTGAGAAGGGAAGGACAACTGCACATTTACAGCGTGGAGAACAAAGTAGGAACTATACCGATATGCACATTCAGCGATTGAGTAAACCCAGAAGTGATTGCAAATATTAGTGTTTATTACTTTGGGAAAGTTGATTGTCTTCCCCTTAACATTAATTCTAATGTGTGTTGGGAAACGTGTTTTTAAAACTTGGTTGTCCCTTTTTTGAATAAATTTTGCCGTTTTGATGGACATTAACATCTCCAATTTTACCATCGCGCATTTCGAGTCATATTAAAATTACATAATGATTGTAATTCCCTTAAAAATTCGAAGAAAATTATTTACAACTTTGAAGAGTGGGAAAGGTACCCTACTTTCTTAAAAAAATTATATGATATATGTAAAGTTTTTATTAAATGAAACATTTCATTCATAATATGACTTTTTTTTAGTGCTTCTCCTTGTATTGTTAGAAACACTTACACTTGTATCTGACGTAGGATTATAGCTATCTCAAATTACTTTTGCACAGGAATTTCATTTCGTATTAGCTTATAACGCGAAGAATAATAGTTTCTCAATTTTCTTTGTTTGTGGTGTCTCTTTCTTGGCTTCAGTGGTGTAAAGGTGAACATATCGAGCTGATATATAGAACTTAGATTTTTAAGATCGTAGATTTTTTGTAATTAAAAAAGGTCGTCTGTAATCCCTCCTGATGGAAAGTAAACTCGGTTGACCCATGTTTTCCCGAATTTTCGAAAATTTCAAAATTTTTCTGGCGTCTTCTTAAAACTACAAAATTGAAGATAGAGGTTTTTCATTCCACTAAAATTTGTTATCCATAGTGAGTTCTTTCATTAGGGTCATGTTCATTTTCTTGAAAATTTTAGTGTTTTTCGCGCAATATTGCGAGCAATATGTGAAAATTTCAAAAAAATTATAGAACCAGGCCTTTCTCAAAATAGCTCCAAATTTTTCTTTTAAATTTATGATAGGGATAGTCCTAAATGAACTCAATAAGAGAACATAAACACCATTTTGCTATATTCTATTGTTTTTCAGAAAGTACAAAAATGTATTTTTTTTTACTTCTCTCTCATTGTTAATATTTATATTAGTGGATTAGTGGATATTAGTGGATTTGTTCACATTATTATATTTATGAGTACATGTGCTTTGAGCAAAGTCATATAAAGTTTCTCGAACGGTTTTTTGTCAAAACTAGCGCAAAATTTCGCATTTTCAGAAATACTCAAACGCCATTTTCTCAAAAAGTCTCCAAATATTTTTTTTCAAACGTTTCGAACGGATAGTGATAATTGCACTCTTTAATGTAACGTAAGGTTCATTTTATTTAGGGTATTTTTTTACTTTTTTTGAAAGTTACACAAATGTAATATCTTTGAAAGATCTCACACGCCATTAATATGCACGTTGCCAGCAATTTGTAAACACTATTGTATTTGAAAGTTAATGTGCTTCAAATAACTTTGAATGAAGTTTCTCAAAATTCAAATATTTTCTGTGAAAAAAAGCTTCAAATTTCGAATGTACAGTAGCGCTTAAACACCTGTTTTTTAAAAACGTCTCCAAATTTTAAAGAAAATTTCCATTGAAGACGAGGTTTTACTGTTCTTTAATATTCTTAAAACCATATTTCCATTCTACTATTAGGACACCAAGAAATTAAGGAAATTTCAAAAACAAATTACTTTGGGCGGCAATGAAGGGCAGCTGGCAAGAGTATGTGATAAGTCAGAGTAACTAACCGAGACCAAGGGAATTAGGAGACTAATATAGGAAAGTCTTAAGTATTTTTTATTATATTGTTAGATTTTTTGTACATTCACATTAACTTAGGTTGTAATAACAAAAAAAAACAACAATAAATTAAACACGCCATAGGTAAAAAGTAATATGTAGAACTAGACAGACAATACTTTATAAAACTAGTATTGCTAACAATCACAACTGGTTATCGAGAAATAATAATTTCAGGTATCAACATTGTATATGATCCCTGGAAAATAATATGTGAATAAATGGTATTACTATTATTATTATTTACTATTATTATTATTTACTATTATTATTATTTACTATTATTATTATTTACTATTATTATTATTTACTATTATTATTATTTACTATTATTATTATTATTATTATTATTATTATTAGCGTAAGAGCCATTTTTGATCACGTTACACTTCTCTTCCGAGAGCCAGTCATATTCTATCCTGGAGAGAGATTAAGGGGGCCAATGAGTTAGCAGTTGGCACATTTGGAAACTATTCAATCAATCATGAAAAAATGTCCATTCCTCACTAGCCTCGTGCAGGGTTGCCAGATGCTTCATACTTCGAAAATGTATTCTCATTATTCAATTTTCGAGAGAATCGTTTTGAATATTTTATTCATTTGCAAATGCGATGTAATAATACAACTTAAAGATAACATTTGATTAATGTTTTTACAATAAAAATTGATATTATGAACAATATTAATCTTTTCAGCTATAAATAAATATTTAAAAATTTAACAAGTCATCTAGGGACCTTTTAAGCCCTTTCCTTTTGAAGATGTTAGAGTTAAGGGGTGGGAAAGGAAGAAGAAGATAGAAATATGAAGTTGAAGGAGACGAAGAAGAAATAAATAAGACCAAGAACATGAAAACAAAGAAGGAAATAAGATTATGATCATCGATGAAAATGAGGAATAATAAACAAAACTCAGGAGAAAGAAAAGACGAGAAAAATATGATAAAGGAGAGGAGCAGATCAAGAAGGGAAAGATGAGAAAGAAGAAGAAAACAAGAGGAAGTAGATTTTGTTAAAAATCAATTAAAAATCGGGGCGCCAAATGGCGGCGTCGTACCGATCTCCACATTCCCAATTCCTCTGACCACACAAAGATCACGTAAGACTAGCGAGCATCGCCCGTTGCAAGGCCTTTTTTAAATATTTATTCTTCCTGTCCATCATGCTTTACTTCTTCTTTGGTCCTATCTTCCATATACGGAAGTTAGATTACCCATAACGGGTTTTCTTGGGATAAATTATTCAGGGTGGTTTCCCGTTGCCTTCCCTGATATGATGATGATGATGATGATGATGATAGGGGGTGAAAGGACGAACACAATACAACCATGCCCGAGGCGGGACTCGAACCCGCGATCTTTCGGTACGAGATCGCTACGGTACTACTGCCTTAGCGATCTCGGCCACCGGATCGGCATCATGCTTTACAGGGATTTGCAAATACAATTTTTATAACATTTTGGAACGATCACGCAGCCGTCAGACTAATAACCTTAATCCACGAGATATAAAGAATGAAATAAACTTAAGAGATTTGGTTTTTCATCGTGCATTATTAAATGTCATATTATTTGTAAGTTTTATTTTTGAGTCAATTGAATGTTCATGGTGAGCGGATCATATCGTTTAAATATCATAAACGCATATCGCAATTTTGTTTTGTTTCTTAGCCAATCGTCCTCAATATTATTTCAGTAGTATACATACCTTTTGCGACTCTCTCAGGTAACCGATGTTTATAAATAAATTAGGTATCCAAAGAAAGATAATTTCGCGGAGACGTGACGAATTGCATTTCGACTAAAATAATGTGAAGGATTTATTAAAGAATCTACATATTCATATCAAATGCAACCCGAAACGCTCGATAGCATTGTCAAAATCTTTCACTAGGACACTATTCAAGCCTTACATAAAAATTGTTCGATAGTTTATTTATGTACTCTTTAATATAGCTTATGTTTAATTCTCTTTGAATTTGTGCATTAGGAATAAACCAGAGAGCTTTGGTGACCAGTCTTAGAAATTTGTTTCGAATTATTTCCAATTTATTAATATGCGTGTTTGCGGCACCTCCCCACACTGAGCACGCATAGGTGAGCGAGGGGCGAATTATAGATTTAATGATCGTTACTTCGTTTTCTATTCTTAATGCAGATTTTTTATTTATTAGTGGGTAAAGTTTGACTGAAGGAATTATAAATCTTTTAAGGGAGAAAATTATAGCCTGATTTGTTTGGGTTTATCTGGATTCTCCATTTATCAGTCCATTTAATGAAGGTATTTAAATCATTTTGTAGGTTATCCAAGGCAATAGTACTTCATATTATGAGAGGATGGCAGAGTCATCTGCGAACAAGGCTATTTCGGTGTCCATTAATTCCGGAAAATCGGCAAGGTAAATTTTGAATTAAGTCGGTGAGAGTGGGGAGCCTTGTGGAACTCTAGCTGAGATTCTGTATTTATCCGACGTGGCGTCATGTATTTTAATATTGAATGATCTGTTTAGCAAGAAACTTTCAATTATATCTTGATATTTAGGGATGCCTAGAAGGCGAAATTTATATTCAAGCCCTGTGTGCCAGACACGGTCGAACGCTTCAGTAATGTCTAAAAACAGAGCTGCCGTGTACTTTTTCTCATGAAAAACCTTTGCAATCAAATCCGTAACTCTTAAAATTTGGTGTTCAGTCGAGTGATTTGCTCTAAAGACGAATTGGGCATCAGGTATGGCGTTCGCAGCGTATAAGAATTTATTTAGCCGGGCAAAAATCAGTTTATCAAACACTTTAGCTAATGAAGGTAATAATCTAATTGACCTGTAGTTATCTAATAGTTGTGGGCATTTATTTGGTTTGTTTATTGGAATGATTATTGCGTTTTTCCAATTGCTTGGGTAATAACCTAGTCTTAAAGCTGCATTTAAAATAGCTGTTATTGCTGCAATTGTGGACTTTAGTAATTCTTTTAATATTTGCCTAGTTATTAGGTCATTCCCAGCTGCTTTTCTGTTTTAAGTCTGTTTTAAGTTTATTGTGCGTTTACGTTTTGTTGGGGATATGAATTTTGTTCTTACATCTGCGGAGTATAAAGGTTACTTCATACTGTTTAAAATTTCCTCATTGAACACATGGTTGGCTGTTGGATTGGGTTTAAAGGTTTTTGAAAAGTGAACAGCAAACGCCTCCGATTTTTCGTCATCTTTATAGAGAATACTAGTGTCCGATTTTAATGGTGGTCTTCTAGATTGATCACTGGTAACCTTTTTGATAGTAGTCCATAGAGAAGGTGAGCCGGGGATAATTTGCGCTAAGAAGTGCGTAAATGAACTATATCTGTGTTCGTCGATTAGGAATTTTCCTTTTTGCATAAGAAGTTCCATTTCTCTTTTAAGTGTGGCCTTTTATACAACTGCCAGAGTCTTCTAACCTTTTGTTTGTCTTTTGTCAAGTCCATGTGTTTCGGTAGCCAGTAAGATGAATGTTTGTTACATTGCACAGGTTGACATGATTCTTTAACCGCGATGCTTATTGCGTCTATTAGATTGTTAATTTGTAAGTCAATATCAGTTCCATTTTTGAGATCTATTGGGAACGAAAATTGTGTGGCTATTTTCAGCCTAAAGAGATCCCAGTTTACTTTACCATTTATTAGCTTTCTTGAATTGTTAACTTGGGCAGTACTCTGAAACGATATTATGGGGTTATGATCCGAATCGAGATCAGGTATTACCGAGTGAAAAAAGCGGCAATTTATGTTTGTGGTTAGACTTATGTCAAGAATGTCCGGGGCGCCTTTATTATTAAATGGATACCGTGTGGGTGTAGGGGGGATGGATTAATATATTATGATTTTGGACGAACTGTAAAAGTTTACAACCTGCTTTTATTGTAATTATGCAGTTCCATGCGCTATTTTTACTATTTAAGTCGCATATGACTGATTTTCTTCATCTTATTATTGTACGCAATGTTATTATTGGAGTTAAATATTTTATCCATGGTCTTTACTGGGTATTTCTTATTAGATGGTTTGTAGGCGGTTATTATTATTATTATTATTATTATTATTATTATTATTATTATTATTATCATTATTATCATTTCTGAATCGTCTGTTTTTAGATTTATTGCTACCGTCTCCAGGCAGTCAGAAGTGGGACATTCAGGGGGGCAGCGAGAGTGACTAAGCTCTTTAGGATTATTATCGCGACCCCACCCGCAGCTTTATACGAAGGTCTCAATCATATTTTGGATTTGTGGTAATAGGAAATTCATAATCTGAGTAATCTCAGTACTTGTGAATGATTCGATTGATTGATTCACGAAGGCCTTCGTATTTCTAACGTTCTCTTCAGAATTATTTAAAGGTCTTGTCCAAGGCCCTGGTCTTTCGGGTAGGGGAGGGAATTGGACATTGTTAAATACTGGAGGTTGGCTGCATCTGGCTTGCCTGCTTCCATAACTTATATCTCTTGATCTACACCTTGCGAACTATTCAGTACCTTGGACTGGCCTGTGTTATATCTCCATCCAATTGCAGATTTATTAAGATTCTTGT
Organism: Gryllus longicercus; assembly: GCA_038098605.1. Lineage (NCBI taxonomy): Eukaryota > Metazoa > Arthropoda > Insecta > Orthoptera > Gryllidae > Gryllus > Gryllus longicercus. The sequence goes on along the minus strand of JAZDUA010000005.1, from coordinate 455,120 downwards.
TTAATTCTGCCTTATAGAAAGAGCAACCACGATAATTCGCCGTGTGATTTTGCTTGTAATTCGTACAGGAGGGTTTAACCCACGATTTAGGGAGTGTACATTCAGAATAGTGGTGGTCATTGAGGCATTTAATGCATCTAGGGTTATTAAAAAAGTTAGCTTGCGTATGCCCAAAGTGTTGGCACTTTTACATTGGATGAGGAGTCTAGTTCTTGTTCGCACAAAAACTCTAACTATACAGTAATCTAACTTATTTAGTTTTAGAATAGCTCTACCAGCCACATTGTTCTCTACATCTACAGCAACTATCTTCAGGGGTTTTCTGTTTTTACCATAAAGTCTTACTACTTTTAATACAGGGAATTTATCGTTAAGTTCTTTTTTAATATGATTGATATCTAGACACTCCGATACATCTTTTATTAAAATTCAAATGCCCTTACAGATGGGTCTTTAAAGGAGTAGAACTCTATCTCGATATTTTCGCAAACTTTTCTAAATTTCCTGAAGTCTTTAATGTTACTAAATTGCACTTTAAATTTATTGTTATTGTATTTGACTTTTAAATTTTAAATTTCATTTTTCACAATGTCCTCTTTAAGCAGTTTATAGTTTAGCAATTTATCTTCTCTTTTATTATAAATTTGAATAATAATTGGGGGATAATAATTGATTTTTACTGCTTTGAATTCACTACCATCATTTTCCTCTATGTCATCCCTTAACACTTCACAAGAATCATTGTTTCTTTTTAAGGAATATCTACCTTTTTTGGTTGCGGTGTTGGAAGTACGTTGAATTGCGCCCTGTCCGCGCTGTTCCAAGTTCTTTTCGTCGCTTACTGACTCCTCGTCAAGGTTTTACAGTTCCGAAGGAGGTAGCGGATCCCCGGCAGTGCCATGATGTAATTGCGGAGGTTGAACAGTTTCTGGTTGTGTTAAACCTTGCTGTTGAGTTTGCACCATGTTTCGCATTACACCCTGCTGTGGCAAGTTAACACTCAATTGTGACCAGAATGGAATGTTCCGAGCCTGATATTGCGGCAACATTTGACCATTTTGAAATGCGAACATAGTGTCATTTTCCATTGACATCGTATGAGAAGTCTCTCCAAACATTGAGACTACACCGTTTGTTGCGTCCATTGCCATTTTTATATGCTGTCCCGTACCGGGGCAGCCATATTCACAAATTACCCTGACCTCCTGTTAATGGCTTGCTACATACACTTTTACAAAATAAATAAATTGATAAATAAATAATAAATTAAAGAACAAGTAAAACATACACCTGGTTTTACTAGTAGACACTTCCACGATTACTACCAGCGATTCTATAACACAGTAACCTCACTGATAGTAGCAGGAAGCTCGCAGAGGTCTTACCCCGACGGGATCCGAGCTCGAACTGGCCACGGAAAACTACCGATCAGAGCAGTCGGTCGCCAGTATTCTCCTGCCGACAGCGTTTGAATCCGACCTAGCTGACATAGTGTCGAAAATCCTGCCATCGTCGAGTCTCGAACCAAGCACCTCCCGGTCAGAGGCACTGAGCAACCTCTCCCGTCGTAATCCTCTACGAATCCGTGTGTTGGGATTACGTCCCTGAGCTGTAGGTTTCTGCAAGGTCCTGAACGGCAGCTGCTCCGTCACGAGAGACGAAAGGAGCTCCCTCCGCCGAAATCCTGAAGGCCGCTAACGAGCTGCCGGCCGCCGTCGTGCACCAGCAGGCTCTGATCCGCCACTAGCGGCAGATGTTCGTGAGCGATAGAGCCAATAATGGCGGACTGCGCCGCGCCCCCCGTGGCCTTCCCTGCGCCGAGGCCACGAGGCGTTCGCTGGTGTCTCCTCGCCACGGTCGGCCGAAGGGGGGGGGGGGGGGGCGGTCAAGGCCCGGCGCTCGTTTAGCGCGCGAATGGCCTGGGTCTGTGGACTCAGCCAATGAAAATGAACAGGGATGCGACATCGACGACGATGCTTTTATAAAATCATCGATGAATTTAACATCTATTGTTTGGGCAGATGTTTTTCTACAATGGATATTTTATGTTTTACGCGCTTTATATTTTAATGAAAAAAGCAATCATTACAAAATCCTCTTATAATTTTCAGATAAATTGAATATTCTTTAGACTAACGTGACCAAGAGTGAAAAATAAATAAAACGGAGTTTTCATCAATAAAGAAGCCTGTATTATTTTTGAATATACGAATCAGATAATCCAAGTTTTGTTATTTGGACCGATAGCTTTTGACTTTGTTTTACCAGTAAAATCTGAAATAAAATTGAAAACAATCATATCCTGTCTCCCCGTCATCTTCAATAGTTACCAGTTCCGTTTAAAATACATAATGTCGAAAACCAATGGTTTTGGGTCGATGTTTTATTAATATTAATGTTTTAATTTTGAGTCCCAATGTTTCGAAGCATCGATGTTTTGTTTCCAACGCCGCCCCCGCCCTGCAAGAGGAGGAGGCCATGAAAACCCTGTCCGCCGCCGCGTGCGCGAGGCTCGCCGCTGATCTCCCGTTCCGAGTGGACATTTTTTGTTCCGAAATGACGAGCTACATCACTTCCCCTTATATAACACGCACAATATTTACGACAGCGATGACAAAAAAGACAAAACAGTTGTCTGGTGAGCTGTATATCTGGTTACTCCTTATCTGGTTCGTCTTCTCGCGGGAAGGAATAGACACGACACACCCAAACGAAATGTATGCTTTCAATCTATTAGCAATTTGGGGTGCAGTCGACTCTTCATTACCAAGATTCAGTCAGGACCTTAATACTCAACATAAATTAACCTTGAATCTTTCAACTCAATTTCCAACGCATTTTATGACAGAATAGTGTATTGGCAAAGAGGGTTTAGGAAAAAGAAAACAATAAAAATGAAATGCACGCAATTTAATGGAAACAAACTTGAAGACCTACAGAGGAGATATTTAGAAGCCAATTTACATTTATTCAGTAAAAAAAAAGCAGTAAAAACTGTGTGACGTATGGGGGAAAATATCAACTGCGCATGTTTTCTTGAGTACCAGAACCTGATACTGAGCTATTGATATCACTATCACACATCACTGAAATCACTTGATGAACGTGATTTTTACGTGTATTGTAATGATAAATATCAGTATTACATGAAAATATGTTCCCACCGTTAAGTCAGTTTTGTTAAATATTACAGATTCGTCAATAAATAGGCAAGGCAATGGTACGACTCCAAGATCAATGAAGAGAGGTTTGCTGTGTAGCGTGGCATTTTTTCATTATTCGAATAATTTTCTTTTGCAATCTAAAAGTCTGGGTAGTATATGATGAGCTTCCACAGAATATTATTCCATATCTCAGGCTGGAATCAGACGGACTCTGAAAGACCATGTACCACCAAAGATTCACTCAAAGCTCACTCAGCTCAGCGTTTGCACGGGAGGATTCCTGCTAAACTCAAGGGATCGTCAGTCTCCTGGCCAACAAAATCTGGCCTCTTCGCTGCGACAGAAGGGTTTTCATTTCTATTTAGGACGAGTAACCTCCTCTCGCAATTACCAAAGCTTTGTGTTTGGGGATATGAGTGCAGAGGACCGCTGCCGCCTTTGCTATCAACCCGGCGAAACTTTCCAGCAGGCGGGTGCTCTACTTTGGAACAAACTGAAGACCTGAGTCGGCACAACGACGTTGCTGCGGTTGTCCATCAGGCTCTGGCTGCGAAGTCGGAGATGATACAGAAAGAGGTCCCATACTACAAGTTCAAGCCGGGTTCAGTTTTGGAGTCGAAACGGTGGAAACTCTTGTGAAATGTAGCAGTAACCACTGATCGCAGGGTCGAAGCCAACAGACCTGACATAATATGGATTGATAAGGCGTCACGGAATGGGATTATAGTCGACATCGCTATCCCTTTAGACCGAAATATACTTGCTTCTGTTGCCGAGAAGCGAAAATACCAGACTTTGGCTATTTAACTGAGGCGGTTACTATCTGATTTCATTGTCTGCAAGGCTTGGCTTTAAAAGCTAGCACATTCAATCAATGCAAAAGACTGTTCTCCTGAGTACTGTATTTATCATGAAGTTTTTATTGATGTGAAGTCTTGTTGAATCCTCACCACCCGAGTTTGCAAGTTGTCGTACTAAGGGATACAGCTGAAAAGCTGATCCTGGAAAAATTATACGGCAATAATAATAATAATAATAATAATAATAATAATAATAATAATAACCTATAATAATATCAGCTACAGGAGTGATCCCAAAAATGACACTTCGGGCACTGGAGTGTCTTCACTTGGATGCCAGGAATGTATATAATATGCAAAAGTGTGTAATTTTGAATACATGCCGTATTGTCAGAAGCCATCTGAACCTTCAGTAAAGCAACCACACACCTGGTCATCACTCCTGTGTGTGGTTGACATACCATACCGACCAGTAGATACTGTGAATAATGTATAATAATAGTAGTAGTAATAATAATAATAATAATAATAATAATAATAATAATAATAATAATAATAATAATATACATTTTAACTTACGTAGGATCCATCTGCGTATATCGGGAGCGGGGACTGAAGCTTAGCAATTTTTATTTCACATTTATTTCAAATAGGTTTTAAATAATTTTTGAAAGATTAATTTGTAAACGTTTAACAAAAGCTCCAATGTAGGAAACGAAAAAAGATACAAGAAATGAGAAATACTATACACATTCTAATTTAGGTAGCATCCAACTGCCTCAAAACACGTAAAGCTACGGAAAATAAGGAAGTGTAGTATTTTCCGAAATTTGACGTAAAATTTCTCCAAAAATACTAAAATTTTTTAAAAATTCAACATGTCCTTATTTTAAAATTTTGTTTTTTGATGAACACAGAAGAAATGTATCCTCATAATTTCGATGTAGGAAGATGCGAAAAAAATGTCGAATTTTTTTCAGCTTTCAAAAAATCAGTGTTTTCAACCAACATGTGGCCTGCGCCATTCTCTTAAACGTTCGACTTCCAAAAATGAAAATAAATCAAAATCAATGGAGCCTTTTTTTTAAAAAATTTTGAAAATGTCCCAAAGGCTTAAAGTACCCCTAAAATTAAAATATGGATTTCAAATTCAAGCCGCGATATCTGCCAGATCAATTGGAAATATCAACTGTAATGGATCATAAACCTGAAAATTCAAATTTACTAATAATTAACCTTTTTAACTATATGTCTATATGCATTACCAGGTCTCTTTTTCTGTCAAACTCTCTTTTCATTTTTACTTTTCAATTTTTAGATTTCTTTAGATTTCCTTAATTTCGTCATTGCTATAGTTTTTAACTAAAATCCAAATAATAAATTTAATTAGCTCTCCATTTTCCAAATTCATAATATTGTTACCTTCCAAACGTTTGTGTAATCGCCCATTGTTTATAAAACATTAAATTGTCTTTGACAAACTTAATGAACACTCATTTAATAAAGTTTTTCGTTATTCTTTAATAATCTAGAGTTCGAGTTACTGAGCATACCTTTCCTAAATGTTCTTTGTTTATTTATTTACTCTTCACAGGTCTGATAACGGCACAGTTCCTTGGATGTTTAGAAATAGAAAACTCTTTCCACTTCCACCCTTGCACCTGTTTGTCTCTTTATTAAAGATGTCAATTTTAGTTATTTTGGTGAATTGTTTAAAATAATCATTGGGACACGTCCGAATGGACAGTCACACAATTTTGGGGCAAGTCGGCCGAACGGCTAGCCGCTCGCGTGGTGCGCAGACGGAGGGACGGACAGAGAGACGTTTTGCCGTCAGTCGTCGTTGAGGTATCAAGGACCCACAAAACATGGAACACTACACCTCGAGTTAGGAGATTTGTTTCTAGATTTCTTGATTTATCCACATTTTCGTTATCAGGGCTCTGTAAAAAGAGTTTATATGCCAAAAATTCGTCATTTTATTGCGGAGGATTATATAAATTTTTCTTAATATTACCTTCCTAAGAGCGAGAAAGTAAAATATATTCACTTTGTAAAAGAGATCCTGTGAGTAGTTCAGGTGCTAGAGTTGTTCAGAGGCGACGTTTTGAAAATGCAAACAAACAAAATGAAATTGGATAAAAGAACATATCTTCTCAGAATCTAGACACACAATAATTTTTTTATCAAAAAATTACAGTTTTGGCCGCAGCATTACATAACTTTATACTGCGTATAAAACTCCGTATGTACGTACATAAACAAGGTAATAAGAAAAATAAATGTTTCACTCAGAAAACGTATTGCCCCGACGTGCAAATATTTGATGTCTCTGAAACCTTAGAACCAGATAGATTCTCTACCGACTGAGCTATCGGATTATTGCGTTTGTGACAAAGTCGCTGTTAGCATGAAGGGTGAAGATAGTCGAAATGGAGTGACTCAGACGTGGTAAGGTAATAATGCAATCTGACGGGGTTTGTCATGAAAAACTATTACACTGAAAATGGATTGTCACTTGCATATATTTAATGCCACTGGGAGTAGAGCTTGCAGTCTTTTGTTGTTTAATTACTCTACGACTGATCGAATTATTATATTTCAGACATTCAATTATGTACTTCTTCACTCTTAATGCTAATTTTATCGAATTTTACAATTCTACTGCACAAGTATGCAAGACAATCGGGGAAACCATTTCTGTTGAAAATAATGAATTGAAACAAAAAAGATGCGAAAGTTCGTAACGATGTTAAACACTTAAACGTTGTTTATAAAATTAGTAATGAGTTAATTAAAAATCATTAATTAAATAATAAAAAACAAATACATAAAAATATAGGTCGATAAAATTAAATTAAAAACATATAATTCCCAGGAAAGGATCTTGAAATTTCATTCCAAGTATGGTGTGATTCTAATTCATCGTATGCTTTCTGTCGTTCCACATTGCGTAGCTTGTATTATGCAACAGCAGACGCATAATGGTGACTCAATGAGAGCAGTAGCAGGAGATGTATAAGAGAGAGGTATCGACGGAAAACTCCACTTGTTAGAAACTCAGAAAACTGGTTTGGTTTGTTAATAGGATGACCTGAGAAGATACACGTGTGCTTCGTTGGACCAGTTTTACACAACAGCGCTCTATAAATTCCGTCGTTAACCAAGGACTATGGACAATAAAATGAAGGCAGGACCATCTCTCCCATTCATTATACCCTCTTTCACATGTTTGGTTTTCTTCCACGAACGTTCCACCTTTTGTTTAAATTTCTTCACGACCAATATAAGTAGACTAAATACGGTAATCGTAACGAATTAAGAAGTTTCAATTGTAGAAGAGATAGTGATGATAACTAGCAGGTACTCAATTATTATAAAACATTTAATACAATATTTGACTGTCTTTACAATAAATATATTAATTAATTACATAATAAAATATTTGATCATCTCATAGAGTACATTTAGCACTATCCCTACTAAAAGTTTAAAGAAAAATTTAAAGCCATTTTTGAGAAAAACTTGTTTTTGTAATTTTTTGAAATTGCAAATATTGCACGCGAAATCTACTAAGATCTTCCAAAGAATGTACATGATCTTAATGATAGAACTAATTATGGATAACAAATTTAATTTGAAGGAAAACCCTCTATCTTCAATTTTGTAGTTGTAGGAAGACACCGAGCAAAATTCATTCTTATTTTCGAAAATTCAGAGTTATTAATGAATGCATGTTCTGTGCCGTGGAAAACGGTGGGAATAATACTGGATGAATAGAAATCCTGTACCTAGACACTCCCTGAAAGTCAACTTTTAGCAAAATACTTAAAAATAATATATTTTGTCTTTCATTCGTTAGTTTCTGCCAGTGTAAAACAATTTTGATGGAATGGCTTTCAAAACGATAAAACAAAATCTTGAGAACAAAATTTTGAAGTTATTTTTGTGCCAAAGAAATCGCTTAAGTGTTCTGTTCTGAAATCTGTTAGTTTCTGCACCCGGAAACTTTCGTGGCCTGTCGAATCTTTAAAGCGCTGCCGTCCCGCGAGATACTTGTTACGTCACTTGGTGTTTACGAAGCTTTTATCCCGATTCACAATATGACAACTCAGAAACATGAAGTTTCATGTTATTCTAGCATTCTGCATTTGTAAAACGTTTATATCAAGATAAAACTCTGCGATTAGCTTAAAAAAAGAGTTTAAATTTCAGTTATTACTTGTGGGTAAAATATTTATTAAGATATCGATTTTTTGGAGAATAAAAATAGGCAGTGCAGTGGAGCAAAGCTTAGAATGACCTGGCCTGGAATGGAACTCACATGACCTTAACATTAAGTTAGTAAGAATTATTGGGATGTGATCTCTTTAAGTCAAGCCCGTTTCTGTTGTTACTGGAACTACCAACATGGACAAATTATTAATAAAATGATATTTAATAGAAAAAACTTTATTTCTCAAAACATTAGAATTAAACCATAGAATTGAAGAAGCTACAAACTTATTAATAGCTTGTCTGATCACCTTAAGCATGAATTAAAGCATTAATGCGTCTTGGCATGCCCTGAACGAGATTTTCACATAATTCGATAATTTTGTCATCTTCATTCAAAATGGTAATGAATACTCCACGATTTGGTCCATTTAGGATATTTTAAATAACAATAGTTCGCCATTCGTATTGCCTTTTACCACATTCATTTTGCCCAGTCTATGAACTGATATAACACCATAAATCGTTATTTTAGTGGAAAACTTTAATAGTTGCATCGTACATTATTTCTTGAAGGCTCCTTATGTCCGTGTTCCGGCCCCTTTTTTGGGCTATCATCCATAGCATAAATGATGCATTCATCACCGAAATCAACCTTAAGTAAGTTTAGAAGAAAAATATTAATTTCAACTGCACAATTAATCAGTAGGGAGCGTGGTTGCTACTTCAGACGAGGCCTCTCAGTCCCTCTCCCGCCAGGTGCGAAAGGGCATGAGGTAGTGCCGCCGAGGTTCATACGCAAATCGCTCCAGTTTATGGAAAGGAATTGTCACCGCAAAATGTGACAGAGTGGGTGTGGAAATTCAACTTTAGTTTCATGTGTACCCACTTTCCAATAAAATGCTTCGAAGGGAGTTTGCCTCCTTCGTGACAAGGCTCGTCTGTACTGCGCTCGGACAACACAACAGTTGTTACCGGCCTTTGGCTGGAAACCCCTCTCATAGGCCTGACCTCACACCCAGGGACCATCTGTTCTCTAAGGGCCCCTTCACACGTGAAGCGGGTGGCGCGCCACGCAGCAGCGGGCCGCGTAGCAGAGCATTGGTTTGAATGGAGGCCTTCCCACGTGCAGCGGGTGGCGGCTGCTGCGGCAGCAGACGCCGAACTTCGGCCACCAGAAGCGCACGAGGGGCCGCGCGCCACCGCTAGCAGAACACAGCTTTAAATGGGCGCGTTCACACTGCGCTGCGGCCGCAACGCAGGGGTGCTGTTTATGGGCCTGGGAAGGGGCCCTATACCTGCTTCGTCCTTTGTTCGTCGTCACCCACGCGCCAAACTCACCCTCCCTCTTCCACGCCGATCGCTGGAAGTTGAAAGTAGAGTGCGCGGTCAGTGTTCTTCACAGGAAATAGTACGCTGCGGTTTCCTTTATTTATAAAACCATGCTTTAAAATAATGTTTAAAATATTTTTCAATCAGAGATGTCTATGTTGGTAGTAAGTAAAAACATCATGTTAATTTAAATAAATTTCGAAATATATTTCCATTGTAATATGTTGGGAACATATTTATTTATTGCCTTATCGCATTGGTGAATTTGGGGAGAAGGGAGTGTATCGTTTAACTTCCCCTCCCCCCTTCGTGGATCCATCACTTGGTCCACGGTACTACAGTTTACTTGAGAACCGGCTCCTTGTAAAAATTGCATGTGCGGCGAATGTATTTTATATTTAAAATAATGGTAAAAATTAATGTACAATTACATCTGTAGAGGTATCACTTCCTTTCCGCCGCTACGAAATCATGTTAAGAGCATTTCGACGCTGTACTGTGCTCAGATAATGCTTGTGTATACTAATTTCAAACACTATAATGAATTTTTATTATTGTTTTCTATTTTCCCTTACATATTTTGAAAAAAAAACTACATGTATAGATATAGATTTTACTTTTTTACTACAGTAAATTCTGTTTCCTAGCAATGAGATATAAAATATAACTTACGTAAAAGTTATACAACCCAATGCAACAAATACAAATTTATAGAGAGTGAAAGGAAAATTTGGCTGCGTGTCATGTATATTCATGTTTTACGAAAAAATTCTTAGGAGCGTGTGACGGCAATATCCAATGTGCATTATTGGAAATAAGGAGCGTTCCGCTCACAAATTATGTATCGGCAAAGATTTTATATACTGTGTGATAATTTATATAAGCCTTAAGAATATTTCATTAAACTTGATAGAAGAAAAAATTCGGTGGGGATAGTTGTATTTTCAAGTTTTATCAAGAGTTTTTGCACCTCGTCGCGTCACCGACGCAGCGGACGTCGTAATCCTCCCTCTTCCAAGCGCAGTGGCGGCGGCGGTGGCTGCGGCGGTGGCGTCGTCTGAAGAGCTCTGCTCCTTGAAGGAAGCGCGCTGCGGCCGCGCCGTGTGAAGCGGGCCTAAAGGAACATCTGAGTGGAAACCTCTTTCGTGGTGAAAGTAGAAGTGGGGAAGTGCCCTAAGCGTCTCCTCTATAACGAACAAATGACAAACGTCGTCCCATTGTTGGCAAAATATATTGAAGTAAATATTGTGGTTATGTTAAAAGTGACGTAGTACTTACAATATTTGTCCTTTAAGTTTCATTTAAATATGTACAATAATTATGTATATAATACACATTATATGCAATTGTGTATGTGTAAAAGATGTGTAAACTTACTTTCCGTATATCCTTTATTTATCGTTACGTAATAGTGTGTAGTGGTAACGCCATTGCTCTCCACTACCAACAGTCAACCGCTTTCTTATTTTATTCATACTATAGTGATTAGATACACCAAACACAGTGCAAATATTAAAAATGACGTAGTTAGAGTATTTCACCGTCATTCTTTAAAGACTATCAATATCAGCCGGATACGAATTCGACTCCGTAAGCTTGGTATTAATTTTTTATCCCATTACATTACTTAGGACAAAAAATGGTTAGAATGCATTTTTATCGGGGCGATATGTACACAGAATTGTATTAACTCGTACCCACACCGTGATGCAATTTAAATTATTTGATACAGTTTACCCTACGCTATATATACTATATGTCGAAATACCATTTTGTTGCATATAATCAACAATATCAAAATAAATCAGTTAACTGAAGTAAACACACTTTTCTCTTGTAAATTTCTCCGCTCGAAGGATCGCGGGTTCTATTCCTTCTCCGGTATTGCGTGATGAGAAATGGAGGGAGTCTGAGCGATTCCTTTTCCTTTGTTTATCTTCTTCGGCTTTCTCCAGCTACAATAGTTGACGTGGGACTGGTAGGTAACTTGTTTGAGATGTCGTAAGTTAAATGTTTTCGACCTAGTTTCGGAACATTAAAATTTTGGGACAATAAAAGAAAATAGTGGCCTGCTGCAGCAATGATTTTCCAAAATCTGGCACATACACTTCTCAAGAACAATATTCAAAATACTCTTTTATAATTCTACATTAACGTAGTATTGACCAAGAATGTCCTCAATACAACTCTATCAGATCTCAATTTTTTGACACAGAAAATTTTAATTCTATTCTAAGTGATGATACACACGAAAGCAATGTAATACAATTTTGGATCGAAATAGGTGTTTTTGGCAATATTTAGTGTTAGAATAATGTAATCTCTTATTCTTTTCGCTAAGTATTATCATTGATGTGATTTGAATGTTAATGTTTTATCTTTTTGTATCCATTATCATCGTTGAAATGTAATCTCAATAAATTAAAAATTAACATTGTTAATGTAACATATTGTCACTTATATAATTACTAATGACCTAGATGTTGATGCGAGTTATAATAATAATAATAATAATAATAGCGGTAGTAATAGCATAGTACACTTCATTCGGATACTAGAACGGTTACCAACAATACAAAAATATGCTGTTCCAGAACGCTGCTCGTGAAAAGCCAATATTGAACGGCGAGTGGCTCTTTTTTGAAGTCTTGCTGTTTCATGAGGTTGGTTATGCCTTAAGTAGTGTCGCACTGCATATTCAATCAATACGTGAAGTTTGAGAAGAGGCGGGGTACCTATCAGTTATTTGCATTTTCTAGTCAAATTCAAAATTGTTTTATTGTTATTTGATTTTTCCAAGTTTCTGAGTGTCTAACAAAACTGCAGACCTCTCAAGTGGCCGGAGGATGCGAAAGTTTCTTCCCATTTCTGCGCCAATTTGAAAATTAGTGTTAGAGAGGATTTTGTATTTTTACCGAGCTCCTGGGTGCGTAACGAAACCATCGGCACCTCTCGTCTTGGTCGGAAGCCTCAACTCCCTTTCACCATCTGCGCGCTTTGGAGTTTCGTTATGTACATCAGGCGCCGATCCACAGAGGCCAATCCCACCCCCACCCCCCACCCCATACACACAATTTTTAGTAAATATTAATTTTAACTTCTCAAAAAGTTTTCAATGACAAGTTCCGCTAAAACAGCACGTACGTTCTCCCTCTGTCTTCACCCAAAATTACGCGCAAAGTAGTAAAGTTCGAGGGGCCCTACCATCCGGGAATATCATTTTGGACAAAATCGGCTGATCGGTTTCGCCGCTAGCGTTGTTCAGACTCAAAAACTTTGCCGTTATTCGATTTTTCGGTTTCAAGGATACACAAAACAGATTCTTGCTCTACCATGTCAGAGGATTTTTTCTAAGTTTAGCAATTGGATGTATCAACGTTTTCGCGACCAGGGCCCTGTAAGTAGAATTTTTCTGCCGAAGATTCGCAGTTTTTTTCGCGCAGTATTGCATAACTTTCTCTCCACTCCGTAAAAAGTATTTTCGGATAAGTATTAAAAACGAATAAAATCATATCGCGACCTGAGCTGTGTTAAGCCTGCGTCTTTCTACATATTCTGTAATATGATACATTTGTCCAAAATATATTTTGAATAAAAATCAATATCAATGTATCGATCACAGTCGGGCCTGTCTCCGTCTCTATGTCTGTCCCTGCCTCAGTCTCTGTGTTTGTCCCTGTCTCAGTCTCTGTGTTTGTCCCTGTCTCAGTCTCTGTGTTTGTCCCTGTCTCAGTCTCTGTGGTTGTCCCTGTCTCAGTCTCTGTGTTTGTCCCTGTCTCAGTCTGTCTCTTTGTTTGTCCCTGTCTCAGACTGTCTCTTTGTTTGTCCCTGTCTCACTCTCTGTCCCTCTCTCAGTGTCTGTCTGTCTGCCCCGGTGTCAGTCTCTGTGTCTGTCCCTGTCTCAGAGTCTGTGTCTGTCTGTGTTTCTGTCTCTGTGCCTCTCGCTCCTTTCTCTCTTTCTCTCTCTCTTCTCTCTCTTTTTTCTCTCTTTTTCTCCCTCTCTCTCTTTTTCTCTCTCTCTTTCTCTCTCTCTCTCTCTCTCTCTCTCTCTCTCTCTCTCTCTCTCTCTCTCTCTCTCGGGTGTGTGTCTTGATTACATTGGTCTACGATTGTTTTAACATTTCGTTGATGTAAGAAAACTACCGATTTGGACATTTGCCCTCCATGCACCAACCCACAGAAGAATCTGTCAGCCTCAATCGCACCAGTTTGATTGCTTCGCGCGCTACGCCGCTGCTGGCAACGCCTTCGCTTCCCGGCCGAGTTCCCACCGCTGGGAGGTGCTGGCGGCGCGGACAAGCTCTCGCGCCCGCTCGCAGCCATAAGCCTATGTTCTCAGATTTTCACAAGTGTTAAACCGCCAACATAGGGGGGGGGGGCGTTCTCCACCTGCAGGTTAAGTCTTGTAGGCGGTCGCACACTAATTCTCTCATTTCAAAATGTTCCCGCCCACAAAACGCACAAACACACACGCTACGCACTCAAATGAAACATAAACCTACACATTACACACGCATTTAAAACATGACAGATTATTTTGATTAGGGAAACCAAAAGTAGTAAATACTTTTATAGTGGATCACTTAAACCCAAATGATACTTCCAGACTTGTTTCTCTGTGATACTTAAAACGACAGTTTGTTACACCTACTAAAAAATAAAGTAAGCATACAGAAAACAATTTTTTGGGTCAACTACCTCCATCTTCGTAGGAATTAGACTTACCTTCGCTCAATATATCGAGAAATCTTGTTTAGCTTTTGAACATTAAATGTAGAACCTACCTCCATATTTGGGTTGGTGACTAAACGAAGTAAATTATTTTGTTAGGTATATTAATTAATTAATTAATTGAAATAAAATATAAATCTATTTCATCCCACTGAAATGACTAAACACAATCACCAGTGATTTATTGTCGTCATTTCCATCTATTGATAACTGGTGTGCACAAGAAAGTTTTCACACCGTTTGTTTATTTTAAGGCGAGTGAAATCAAGAAGTGGAATAAATTTGTCATTTGGTTTTAAGCATATGATTTACGTTTTCATTTCACGGTGAGGTGTTGATTAGAAACGTTACTGTTACATTAACTTCATTGTCCTAGCCAGTACACAGTAAAGCAGAAAAAAATCTATTCTTAGGTCGAAGGAAATAAATAATTTGGACCAAGGATATGCAAAGCAGTAACTCACTACAATAAAATCTATACTGCTGAACAAGCTACTTTGATTGAGTAACAGCATGGCTATATCTAATATTTTCAACATGTAGCTTACATTATCACATATTCCATTGAATGTGTTTTCGTACTATTTAATTTTCGTTTAATTCGTATTAATATTTAAAGAAGTGGTGCTAAAACATACATTCTTGCATTATTTTTTAGTTTGCTCTTGCTGAAAATTCTGGAAGTTCAACAAAAAATAACTCCATTCTTTTACGCGTCCCTTGTTTTGTTCTTCCAAATGTAGGTTCTCTATCTGTGCACGCCTTCTAGACTTTAGTGGGAAATGTATAGTAATTGAAATTATCGTTCTTCGTGTTGTTGGAGCAGGGAGTGCCATATGGCGGGTATGCATGGTGTGCTTCACGAAACACGCGAAGGAGAGGAACCCATGTCTACAGCTGATTTTCCCTCAAAAATAGATTGTATTATATTGGAGCGAATATTTTCTTATCAATTAATGCCAAAAAGGCTTATTTCTTTCTGTCTCCAGAATTCAACTTGTATGTGATCCCAGAATTAGAAAAACGTGCACAGAATACACTTTTCCCCGTAGCACATCACACACAGTTTCTAACTCTTTTTGACGTAAAATAATTGAATTGAAAAGAAAAATTACAGTTCAAATTTTTCTTTAAATTGTTTAACTTATTTTACTTTACGTAGTCCTTGCGTAGTGTAGAGAAAGTATTGTAATGCTACGGGAAAAAAAAATTGACACAAAATTTTCAACAATTCTTGCTCTCTTATCCCTATACATAGTAAATTACAAACACCTTCTAACGCACGGTGTAGTTAGAATTCATGTTTGAGAATCCTGAATACCGAAAATCGATTGAGCTGCCCGTTTATCAGTATGTCAGTCTGTCTGTCTGTGAAAAACGCTAGTGGCTAAGCCTTTGACCCGATTTTCTCCTAAATTGATATTCCCCAGTCGATCTCGCAGATGTCGCAACCCCTTGAATTTGAAACCAATATTTTAATTTTGGGGGTTCATGATATCGTTGTTAGATAGTCCAACGGACGTTTACGATAATTTTGTAGATCTCATTTTCGAAGAAATCCCTGAGTTTTCGAAAATTTCAAAAGTTGAAATTTTTTGGAGTCTTCAACAAAAAAATAGTGATATTTCCGTTAATGAAATCTGTTCTGTTTTTTAAGACAATTTTTCGAAATTGAACACCTACTTTTCGCGTAATTTCTTCTTTTCTTTGAAAGGCCCAGTAGAAATCCACACAGAACAGTGTGTCGCCAGCGGAAGTTGAACAAATAAGGATTCTCAGTTTAACGTTGAGTGCCACCTCTGAGATTCACTCTTTGAGCGGGTAAGCTCCCAGCTTCCGACCGGTCACCGCATCAGTGGTAGTGTAGTGCATGTTAGTGTGTTTATAAGGCGAGGGAACAGGAAAGGAAGAGGACGGAAAGATCGCGCACGGCCCGTGGCCCATTTCTTAGAGTACTGCTCCGGCATTCGCCTCATGTTGATCGGATAAACCATGGTAACCGATCAAAGCAACCGGTCACTAAAATTCTCCACCAGATAGCGACTGCGTTCAACCTAGCTACCAACTAGTGCCGAAATTTCTGCCACCGTCTGGACTTGAACCTGGGACCTCCCGATCAGAGCCACTGCAGTGGTTGATGTCCTGAACCTCCTCTCGCGGCAAATTTGTGTCGAGGCGATAGAGAAATTGTTTATTTTATTAATGTAAATTACAATTTTATATCCATTTTTGGCTCGGCAAACAGGAAGAAGCGTAAGCATGTTAATACGATAGTGTTGGGAATAATATTTTGTGTATAGGTGGGCTATCGCTGGCTAGAGTGTTATAGACGACAAAACCTTTCATTATAAAATAGTATTCGTAACATGGGTGCGAGGCGATTCCCGCACTCGTCTCTTTGTCGCCCTCGACTCGTACGTGAATCACCTGTTAAGCGCCCTCATTACGTTTACTACTATTTTATTATTTAACTTTCTTTACTAGAACATCATCGGCGAAGATCTGAAATTTGTATATCTCTGTGGTACATCATACCGGGGGCGGATCCAGAAAATATTTTTATAGGGGAACCAGTTTCAATTAGAACCCCCGTAACATTTTCGAAACATTTCTTTTTAATAGTTACCTTAAAATATACAAGGTTATTCATAAAGGAAATAATATTAGATAATGATGCTAGTGATGTGATACAAATATTTAATAAAATACTCTTTGTATATAATGTTGTTCAATGATGACCAACCATTAAATCAATTATTCATCACCCATAATTAATGTAAACATCTATTTATTTATAATTACGATAATACATTTTTATTTGACCTCTTATGTTTCTGTCCCTTATATTCCCAATTTAACAATGCGTTTCATGTTTCTTCATTAGTAACATTCTTTACACGACGACCATGAAAACCTTCACAAAGTAGACCTTTTACATATTACAGTTAGCAACAACATGTGGTAATTATCTATCTATAATGGAAATAATAGATATGATCGATAGGATGTTATATATATATATATATATATATATATATATATATGTGTGTGTATGTGTGTGTGTATGTGTGTATGTGTGTGTGTGTATGTGTGTATGTGTGTATGTGTATGTGTGTATGTGTATGTGTGTATGTGTATGTGTATGTGTATGTGTATGTATGTGTGTGTGTGTGTAAAACAAAGTTACTAGTTACACCATTTATGTCAAGAACGACTGGGACCAATTTTAATTATCTATAATTTGTTGAATTCATCTCCGCCCGGAATAGCAGAATGACTATTAAAATATCGGGAAAATTTCTCCCAAAAAGAAAAAAAAGTTATATGAAAGCTAAATGCAGCCCGCAACTCACAGCAATGTTTTTTACTAAATATCCTTAAATAACTCGTAAATTAAGCGTCGTAGGGCATTAAAAACTAAAATATTGAGGCTGAAGACCTCAATGAAACGTTTCTGACACCGTAATCTACACGATCTTCTTTATCGTTCTATTATTTTTGGACGTTTTCATTTTAATTTTAATTCATTTTAATTCAATTTCCATTCAAACTGCGATCCTCACGAGCTCCATTGCCGCTTGCCGTTGCCATGTGACCCGAGGGGGCGTCGAGGAGGACAGGGCAATGCTTGCCTCGAATCATCAAATATGTGGGGCTATGTGAAGAAACTTCAGCAACCCGTCAGCTGAAGATTTCTCCAAGCAATGGTTGCATATCGGTAATGGTCATGTTTCTGTAGACGAATCGATCGGATTGAGTTAATTTCCTTAGAATTTTTTCAATTTCGTGTCATCAAAATTCGAGCTCATCAACAAAGGATTCCCGAACATCATTGATATCCACAAAAATAATAAATGGTTGAGTGAGCGAGTAATTTTGGTGGTTAAGAACAAAGATGTGGGTGACTTAAACTTCGTAATTGAGATTCAAATCTTTGGTAATTTGCATTCATTCAAATATATTGACTGTATAACAAAGGAAGATGAAGCTACAGAATCCAACTCAATTTTTAAACTCATTGGATGTGCCTCGCTTACCTCCGCACAATTCACAACTAAAGATTGGCTCGGTAGTCGTGCTTAGAAATTTAAACCAACCAAAACTATGCAATGGAACGCATTTGGTGATAAAAGAACTGAAGATCAATATGATTCACGCGACGATACTTAAAGGAAAATTCAAAGGTAAAGGAAGTTCTCATTCATAGGATTCCGATGATCCCTAACGATATCCCATTTGAGTTTATACGAATTCAATTTCCGATTCGTCTTGCATTCGCAATGACGATTAACAAATATCAAGGCCAATCTTTGAGTGTTTGTTGTCTGAATCTAGAAAATGCAGGTTTTTTCATGGTCAATTCCACGTGGCATGTTCACGTGTAGGCAAACCATCCGCTAGATTTGTTCCTGCGCCTAATAACAAAACGAAATATCGTATATCACAAGGTGCTTCACTGAAGAGAATCAGCCTGACTGCAGCCCATACAGCAAAAAATATAGCTTCAATAAAGCAAATGTCTTGCTGAATCGTCATTTAAATACTTGATTTTTGTAATTTTATTAAATTTTTATTTTATTTATATATGTTATCTGTATACATAAAACAAAGTTAAGTCAGTTACATCATTTTTAACTCAAGAAACGCTGAACCAATTTTAACTATCTCTGATTTGTTGGATTCATTTCTGACCCGAATGGCAAAATAACTATTAAAATATTCCAAAAATCCACTAGATGGCTCTATAGAACAAAAGAAAAATATTAATATCAAAGAAAACCCGTAACACACTCGGCAGGATTTTTTCTATCTATATCGTTAAATAACTCCTACATGAAGCGTTTCAGGACAATAGTTCCCACACGTTAACCCATTAGTTAACCCATTAGTTCCCACACGTAGAACTAATTGTCAAATTAGGTTTTGTTTATACTTTTTGTTTGAGTTAAGTGTTGAAAAGCACATGTAAGAGAAAATAAAAAAAAATTAAGGTTGCGTTTGCGCTACTTTGGGACACACGAGAATTATTAAAATTATTAATTTAATGGACAAAAAATATAAATATTACAAAATCTTTTTTGAATATTATTTTAAAATAAATATGACCCATAAATACCATAAAATATAATATATTTCAAATATATATTATAAAATTATTTTTCATTAACTTTTCATATCATCAATAATGTACATTGATTGGAAAATTGAATTTTGAACAATAATAAATTGTTTCTATCTTGCAGAGGCCACATCTGATATTTTGTTATCTTTTTTAATTTTATGGCATATACAACCAAATTTGAGTGTCGTAATTTTAGGTCGTTGTCAGGTGCTTCAATGGATGTTTTCCTGAAATGATATCCACTTCGGATTTAATCACCTGTCGTTCTTATTGTGCAGAATTCTCTTAAATTTTCAGACATTTACAAAATAAGGTAATTACTATCTGCACATCGATAATCTTAACGCAAAAATTCTAAATTGCTTAACATTTGTATTCAAGAGGTCAAAAATTGTGTGACAAATTTGTCTAATCTACCATTATCTGAGAAATAAAGAATCTTTTTTATGTTTTGAAACCCGTATCTAGACACGTTGTTTCTTAAAATTAAGTCCTTTATCTAAACTCCAATACATTTTCGTTTGAGATACCGCATGATATTCTGTCAAAAGTAGATTACCAAGGAACTGCTGCAATTTTGTATACGTCATATTGAAATAGAGGTCATTTTATCACCTCGCGGGAAAATTTACAATCTAAGTAAATCTTTTAAAATAAAAAGCTCAACGATTTCTGTTCTCCATAGGAATTTTGCAATGCTCTAATTTCTAGTACATCATCTCTAGTACATCAGATGGTACCTGACGAAAACGACGGTACCTTTTTTTCTTTGTCCATTCGGGATGCACCTCACTCTTGCTTGGAGGTTTCTGCTTCTTTACAGGTCCAGGAAACGGTTTCAGCAACTACTTCAGTGTTTTTACTTTGTTAGTTGCACTATGAACCTCAAATGTTCGAAATACATCAGGAACTTCGAACGCAGCATCATTATTTATTGTGTACAAAACATAAGAGTGTATTAGCATATGAACTGCTGGCAACGTAAAAAATCATCCTGGAAAGTAATTACCTGGTTATCGTTCTATTTCCTTTACCAATGAGACTGTTTACATCCACATCCCTATTTTCTTATTCCTCGGTATCCAATTCCTCTAAAAGAGATTATATCTCCGCAGTTTTTCAATAACGTTTCTGATCCATTATTGAAATTGAGCAAATAAAATACGATTTCACTAATCGAAATTGCATAGACAATGTTATCAGCTTCTAGTGTAAAGACCATCTGCGGAAACGATGGATTCGGGAAGAGCCGCGGGAAGAGAAGCCGTGCACAAGGCGCCAGCCGCCCGGAGAGCAATTTGCCTCGAGCGAGGTGCTGCGGTGTGTTCCCAAAGATTCGTTCGCGCAACTTTATGTGGAACATTATAAAAAAGGCACCAAAGGGAAATTTGAATAGAACATTTTTATGTCCCGTTGTTTCAGATACATCAATTGTCATAAAAGTAAAGAACTGAAAAAAATATTAATTTGAATATTTTTTCGTGAAATAATAAAAATTACATCTGAAAAGTACTGATGCGCCACGTATTTAAAAAAATCTGTAATTCTTTGTAAAATGATAGCTTTTTAATGCAATATTAGTTTGCCATAACCGAAAGTACATTTTTTTAAAATTTATTTTCTGCATAATTTACAATCTGTTCCTATCGGAACAATAAGCAAATGGTGTCAACAGATACATTTCCGACGTGAACTTTTTATGACATTGAAAAATTTCATTTACAAAATCGGTATGTCAAATCTAAAACACTCTCTCTCCTCAGTCTATACACATGCTCACTGTTATCTAGAAGGCTTGTTGAGAGGTGATTTGGGTGGTTGTACAATCTTCTCTGGTATGCTAGGCTCTTCGTGGCGATTACTTCCTCCAGCGGGACGATGTCGAGGTCTCTGTATATCGTCTTGTTTGTCACGTACCATGGTGCGTTGCATAGTTTTCTTAGTGTTTTAGCTTCGAATCTTTTTAGAATTTCTAGATTCGATTTACTGGAAGAGCCCCACAATTCAATACCATAGGTCCATGTTGGTTTGATTATATTTTTATAAATCTGTATTTTGTTATGCAAGGACAGCTTTGATTGTCTGTTTATTAGCCATGACAATTTGAGGACTTTAAGCTGAGCTTCTTTTCTCTTAGTTTTGATGTGGGTTTTCCAAGTCAGGCATCTATCCAAATGCAGTCCAAGATATTTGATTGTATCAGCTTCGTGGAGTTCTGTGTTGTTTAGTTTTACTTTTGGGCAGTTTTCTTTTCTTAGTGAAAATGTTATATGTTTTGATTTTGTTTCATTTACGGTGACTCGCCAACGATGACTCCAATCTTCGATTTTGTTTAGATGTTCTTGAAGATGTTGTGATGCTCAGGAGGAGTCTTCATTTGCAGAAAGAATAGCTGTGTCGTTTGCAAAGGTGGCTATTGTAGTTCTTTCTGTAGTTGGTAAGTCTGAAGTTGATATAAGATATAAAAAAAGGTCCAAGAATACTTCCTTGTGGCACTCCTGCAGAAATAGGTTGGAATTCCGATAGATTGTCCTGATATTTCACTTGAAATAGGCGATCGCAAAGATATGATTTGAGAAGTAAATAGTAGGAGTGCGGGAGAAGTTTTATTTTAAATAGAATTCCTTCATAACATACCTTGTCGAATGCTTGTTGTATATCTAGGAATGCTGCAGAACAATATAGCTTTTTTTCCAGGCTTTGAGAAATTGTGTTTACAATACGATGGGTCTGTTCTATTGTTGAGTGTCCCTCTCGAAAGCCGAATTGAAAGTCAGGAATCACTTCTTTAATTGTAGGCTTGAGGCGCTGTAAGAGTAGTTTTTCAAATACTTTTGATAGGACTGGTAGCAGGCTAATAGGTCGGTACGATTTAACTTCCGTGGCAGTCTTTCCTGGTTTCACGATCGCAATTATTTGAGCGTATTTCCATTGACAAGGATAATGGCTATTTCGAAGTATCGCGTTGAATATGCTTGTTACGAGTTCATATCCTTTACTTGGCATTTCCTGCAACATTTTGCCAGTAATAAGGTCAAACCTTGGACTCTTTGCAGGATGCGTGTGTTTTTTGATTGTTTGTTCGACTTCTCGTGAGTTGAAATGCTCTATGGGCAGAGATAACTGTAAAGGCACGTCCAAATATTCTAGCACTTTATTTTCAATAGTACTTACATTTTCTGCTGGTTTGAAAACTGAAGCAAAGTGTTTTGCTAAGCATTCGACTTCTTCTTCTGCGCTTCTTGCCCACGTGCCATCTTCTTTTCGAATTGGTGAGATGTGCTGTTGAGGTCGCTTTAGTTTTCTAGTTGCTTTCCAAAGCGAATAATTAGTTTCAGCAGTAGGTGATAGTGCTTGAATGTAATTAGAAAAAGATTTGTTTTCGTATTCCTTAATTTGTCGTGTTAGTTGTCTGGCTGCTGTGTTATATTTTCTTTTGTCATCTGGTTGTCGTGTCGTCATGAATATTCGTCGGAGTCGACGTTTTTCTACCACTTTTTGTCTTATTTCTGCGGGATACATTGACGATTTATTTATTGTTTCTCTTGGTGTTGCGGCCCAGGCAGCGTCTTGTAATGTATTAGATAGGTGCTGTATTGCGTCTTCGATGTTTTCTTCAGTTGTTAGCAGTGCGTTTGCAGATAGTTTATTGTTCACGTAATCGCGGTACTTGTTCCAGTTTGTCTTGTTACTTGTTAGTTTTAGAGGATAGTTTCTTTCAGATATATTTGAACTGATGGTCATTTCTACTGGGGTGTGGTCTGAAGAAAGGTCGTAGCAAGATTTTACTTCTACTGTACCAAGATGCACACCTTTTGCTAAGTAGAAGTCCAGGAGGTCAGGAAGCTTATTGACGTCAGTGGGCCAGTACGTAGGTTCACCAGTCGATATAGTAGAAACATTAAGCCTGTTTGTTACTTTAAGAAGAATTTTTCCTCGTAGTGTGTTGAGTCGTGAGCCCCAATGCTGGTTTTTTGCATTGAAGTCTCCTCCAGCTATGAATCTTGATCCTAGTGTATTTATAAAGTCTTCAAATTTTTGTTCTGTTATTCTATGTTTGGGCGGGCAGTATACAGATGTTATCGTCAGTAAAGCTTGACCTTCTGTCACCATTACAGATGTTGCTTGTATTTCTTCAGTTTTATATTCGTTCATTTCGTAATGTTTGATTGTGTTTCGAATTATTATAGCAGTTCCTCCATGCGCTGTACCGTCCGGGTGCTTGGTATTATATATATCATACCCCGGTATCTTTAAGTAGGATTTTTCAGTGAAGTGAGTTTCGGATATTAGTATAATATCTATATATTTTTCTTTGAGAATAGTTACGAGCTCTCTTCGATGTTGGATTAAACCGTTTGCGTTCCAGAGAATAATTTTAATTCTTGGTGCCATTTAATGCATCTTGGATATTAATGACGTCAGTAGGTTGAGCAAAGCCCCAATCTGTTCAGATTGTTGTTTAAGGATGCTTTCGAACTTTTGGAATGAGGTTTCTATTATTTTGCAGAGATCTGTTTGGTTTTGATTGTAGGGTACAGCGTATGTTGAGTTTTGGGAAGATGCTGTACGAGAGAAGGGATTGGGTTGAAAGTGGCGAACTGGGAGGGGAGGGAAATCTGAGGCGTTTGGCACTTTTTGTTTCTTCTTGTCGATGGTGTCTGTTTCTTTTCTGTGCTTGTTACGTTTATTAACGTAATCTTGATACACCTGGCAGCCTTTATAGTTTGCTGGATGGCTTCGCGAACATAGCGCGCATGTTGCCGGCTGCGTTGCATCTTTTTTGCATTCGTCTGTGAAGTGTTCTTCACCGCATTTCACGCACCTTGGAGTTGCTTTACAGTATTTCTTCGTGTGACCATACTCTTGACAGCGATGGCATTGCACTGGAATTTTCTTTTTGTACGGTGCTTCAAATTCTATTTCTGCATTTACAAGTGTGTCGATATTGTAGATTTCTGCATTGTTTGCACTTGGTTCTAAGTCTATAAAAAAGAGCGATAGCGGCTTTTTGCTTACTCGATGAAGTACATTGTACATGTTACGAACGGTGTGACCCTTGGATTTGAGTTCAGCTTTTACTTCTTCTATGTTTGCTGACGGATGCAGGTATCGAAGCACTACACGAAATGCTCTATCTTTCTTTGGTTGAAAAGTGTGGTATTTGGCCTCGGATTCGTCAAGTTGCTTAATTATTGCTCAGTAAGCTTCAATGGTTTTCGGTAGCACTTTTACATCCTCGCTGTACATTTTGTACGTAAAATCCTCGTCTTTTACTTGTAGTTTAAGAAATTCTATTAATTTCGATACATTGGTAACACTTTGCACGAATATTGGCGGTATGTTATGATCTATGGGGGGCTTTTTAGGAGTTTCAACTTCTGATTTGTCTTCTAATACTGCATATTGATTTTTATGCGTAAACACTGGCGCACTAACATTCGAGGGAGTTGGTATGGGCTGGTCACTGTAAACGTGTTTCTTTCTTTTTCGAGGTTATTGCCACTCTAGGGTACTCACGGTTTTATTTGAGGTTGTTTCAGACGACCCCGGACCTTGTAGTTGTTGGGTCCATTGCTGTGGTTGTGTTCCATGAAGTTCCCAGGCCTGGCCCTGGTGATGTGCTGTATAGAAGCCTGTTTGATCTCTCATAAGTAGTTGTTGTTGATTTATCTGCATCAATTGTGAATCCTGATTCATTAAATATTGATGTTGCTCTAATTTTTGCTGCGCATTTTGTTGTATTTGTAAGTTAATTATATCACTGTTTTGCCCCACGGGGCCACTTGTACCTTGACCATTCATTGGTGTTGAATTAATATCACTGAATTCACTGTGATGATTTAATGCTTCCACTGCTCTAGCGATGTGCTGCCCCGTATCAGGGGAGCCACTTGAAAACATTGTCACTACACACAGTACTCTGAACTCGTAGAGTTGTACTCTGCTAAACTTATCTCACTGATGTCGCCCGTGAAGGAGAGCGCTCGGCGCACGTCCGCTTGCTACCGTGTTCAGGGGAGAACTGAAAGTACATATAGTTCGAAAATGTTGAAAACAATATATTTAATGTAACAACTGATAACGGTGAGATAGAAAAAATGTTGCGTTCCCGCATCAGTGAGACTTAATGGGTTAAAACCTAAAATGTGGGTGCAAATGGCCTCAAAAATATTTCTCACGCCGTAATCTACAGGATGAGATTTTTTTAAACATTCTATTGAATGTTTGCTGGGAGAGGGGGAGAAGAGAGATAAAGGAAGATGAAGGGCAGAACAACGTCTGACGGGTTCCGCTAGCTTTGAATAAATTATTAAAGCTGCAAGCAATTTTGGTTCTGGAGGAAGCAAGACCCTACCTCCCTCTCCCACTCGGATCCACCATTGACACAAACAAAGAGACATCCACAAAAGCTACACTATTATATTTCCCAGTTTTGGGGAAGAGTGGAACATTGGATGATATATTTTAATCGCCTGATGCGTATGTTACATTCATTACCAACTGGTGTGATTTCACACCCCAAGTTTGAAATTGAAAAAAAAAAAATGGATATTTGCATTTTTGGCCATAATACACTAGTTGGGTCTGTAACTGTCGCAGTTACTTTCAGTCATTCATTTCATAGTATTAAGCTTCTAGGATTCATTAATTATTCGTACGCATAATGTTATGACAATTATGTTATAATATATATACACACACACACACATCACGAAAGGTGGCTGTGTTCCTCTATCTCTGGAACCCGAGATCGTTTCGCCGACCTACATATCTTGCGGGATGTTTCTGTTCCAGGTATCGCTACCAGGCTATCTGATCAGTGTTTACTTAATTATTGAAGGTAAACAATTGTAAACAGGTTGTCTTGTGGCATTGTATACCGATGTCACACTGACTATCTGGTGTTCACAATGAGCCCCCGCGCGTCCAGGCGCTATTGCAGAGGCGTAAGTTGTGACTGTGTGCGTGGTGATAGTCCCCTTGCGCCATTCCCTCCGTGGCGCCAAGGCCGGCAGGGAATCGCCCATTGTTGGCCAACAATGGTTGCGGGCGCGCGTGAAATTGGCTGCGAGCGCTTCTCACCTGTTCTCGCGCGGGTGTCAAGAGGGCCGGGGCGATCGGTCACGTGGTGGCGCAAGCTGCGCGATGGAATGGCGGTGCCAGGCGGGGCCTGGGAACGAGATGAACAAACTTCGACATCTTCACAACGACACTCGGTGTTTTCTCCTGAGGGCGACCCGTGTTTTTGGCGGTGACTAGTCGAGTTCAACTGCTGGGTCCGGGCCTCGAATTGAAGTACGAAATTGGTTAAGAAATATTAGACAATTTCCCAAGGTTTTGCCGCCACTACTCACGTCGATTCAATTCTGGTTCTCAATTCACCATTCCTCTACAGTCATTCAAACACACTCATTCATCAAAATCGTTGTAAAAATATCAGGGTCGGCCAGAGCTTCGAAGTTTGGCAAAGCGCCTTTTATTATTGTTAGACTTTTATGACATTTAGCAATAGGAATCATTAATGGTATTTCTGGACTTGTTTTTGTAGGTTAATTGATTGATTGTTAGTGATTTCGAGCGCGTTCTCTAGTCAGGTCATTGGTCCCGCCAGTGTAGTGCATGTTTTGCTCTGGGGGTGGCGGTGATCATCTCCTGGTGGATGGCGAGATCCGGCGCCGATCGCTAGCGGTGCTTTACTCAACCAGATATAACCCACCACAGGGGCATCGCCCCAGCCAGGCAAGTTCTAAGCTCCCAACCGGTCTCACAGCATGTGCAGTAGTGTAGTGTATGTGTGTGTGTGTGTGTGTGTAAAGGGTGATAAGACAAGAAAGAATTAGGAAAGATAGCGTGCGGCCCGTGGCCCATTTGTTATAGTACTGCTCCGGTATTCGCGTAATGTTGATCGGAGAAACCACGGAAATTACCGACCAGAGCAGCCGGCCGCTGGAATTCTCCTCCTAACAGCGACTGAATTTGACCTAGCTGAAGAGCTAGTATCGAAACTCCTGTCACCGTCGGGACTCGAACCTAGGACCTCCCGGTCAGAGGGACTGCTGTGACATCAGTTGATGCCCTGAGCAATCTCTCCCGGTTTGTTTTAGTAGTTTTTTATTTTGCCTATTTAAGCTTGTGATGCCTAATTGTTGGCATTTTGCCTTTTTGTCACTTTTTTGTCTTTTCTGTCTTTTCGCCATTATTTTCCCCCTTTCCCTTGTGTCATCAATCTCTATCGCGCTTGAAACTTACTTGCAAGCCTGGACAGAATTTTGTTGTGTATTTTGTAGATCTTTCCATGGACGGTGAGGCCCCAGTGTTAGGTTGTGTTAAAAACCTAAAAGGGAAAGGATACCAGTGAAGATTTTTTATATTTTTCATTGATACTTACAAACTTGTTCGCACACGAGAAATCTCATTCTGTTCGTGTATGACCTCGGATCACTTTCGAGGACAGAGCTGTTTCTACATGGCACTCCCCTTTCAGTTCCTTTGGGTCCCTTCTGTCGGTGGCACGAGTGCGAAGAACGAAATCTACAATTCCGATTTCATTGACACCATTTCGAGATTGAAAATCAAGACGCAATAACATACCGTAGAGGCACGTCGCGAGCAAAGTAAATTCGTAGCCGTCGCACCAGATGGACTTGTGCAATCAAAATTACTGAGGAAAAATAGTTTTTTTCTATGTGAGTGCTAATGTAAATTTTGGACGTAGAATAAAAATGTGAATAATTTTAATGATTAATTATTTACATTACTTACTCTTAAATGGTGATTTTAAAAAATGTTTCCAGTGTATTTATCTCCTAATTTAGCCGGAAAAATGCCTTTTTGACATGCCTATTTTAATAAAAATATATGCCTTTTTGCCTACCTCTTTTAGATAAAATAAATGCCTAAACGTTCTGCAGCTACATATTTGTATGATAATAAACAACACTGCAATAACATTGAAGATAGTGATTTTTTAAAATGAAATGTGTTAAGGTACGATGCTGAAAAGTCATGTTTAATTCTTCAAAAAATTGAGTAGTGTTTGTGATTTTCTTTCTTTCTAAAAGCCATTCCAAGTTTTTTCTTTAAACTTCCTCTCGTGACTATCAAATGTCAAACTAGTGGTAGTTCATCAGCACATCCTTTCTCGAAATATTACAATGTTTGTTATCGTTATGTTACGCAACCCCCATAATGCATCATTAATTTCCAATAGAAATTACACAAAAGCTACAAACTTTTACAAACAGTTGTACATGACCTTTTTTTAAATAACTACTTTCGTACAATAGATTTTGTCTGAGGCAAAAATCTCTATGTTCAATTTTTTAGTTTGGAATTTTTTTTGAAATTTTCGAAAATCAGAAAAGAAACGAAAATGGTATTAGCAACACATTTTTACCGTTCCTTATTACATACGTGAAGAAAGTTTGAAGAAAAAATTGGACAGACAGACGTTTAGCCGTCAATCGATTTTCCTGTAGGAAGGAGCACAAAACGAATCCTGGCTACGCGACGTGTTGGAGAATTTTTTGTATATTTAGCAACTGGATCATCTACATTATCGCTTCCAGAGCGCATCAACAATGAAAGTTTTGTGTCGAAAATTCGCCTTTTCCCGGCGCACGATTACAATACTCATCTTCTTTTGTTAGTAATTGCGAGGAAGTAAAACAAATTCTGCCTGTCTCGTTTCTAGAGAACAGTATTTTCCAAAATTGCAAAATGATAATTTATAATAATTACGAAATTGGAGATAGAAATGTTTGTCTTAAATAAAATGTTTAAAAAATTATCTTCTTAAAAAAGCCATGTGAAACTTTTTGAAACTAGTGGTGATACAAAAACATACATTTTCTCACATTATTTATAAGCACTCTATACGAATATGAAAAAGTAATACCAATATAAACGCAAAATGTTTGTAATTTTCGAAAATACGGAGCGTATTACGCAATTGGAACCACAAGTCTGTTTTATTTATTCCCTTTTATATATACATATTATTGCAAGTGTGTGTAAAGAGTGAGGATAGGACAAGGAAAAGGAAGGAAAGAACGCGTGCAGTTCGTAGGCCGTTTAATAGGGTACTACTCCGGCATTCACTAGGCCGGCCGCTAGATGAGACAGCGACTGAATTGGACCGCGCAGCTGTGTATGTGGCGTGGAAATTTCGCCAACTCTTGGACCCCGTCGCTAGGACTCGTCCCGCCGCGAGAGGCGAAATGGCCGCTTGGCGTCGTGACGCCCCACTTCAGCGGCGCAGGGCGTGAAATGGCGGCGCGTGACGCCCCGCCCCACCCCGCCCCGCGCCAGCGCACGCGCCCCACGCACGCACCCCACGCACGCACGCACGCGCGCGCGTGCCAACGAGCCACACGCGGCCAGGTGGGCGCCCCGACCTCAACGTCGGCTCTTCCCTGCCGCGCTGTGTGGGAAACTGCCCCTGCGTAGATTTATTCCTCTGACGTAAACAGTTACTGTTTCATCCTTTAGGGTTTTTATTACTATCATACTTCTGAAACATTTTGATACTTTTCCATTTCAACGTATATCGGATCCGAAATTCATGCCAAAAAGGTCTATAAGGTCGCGCGGGAAGGAAGAAAATATTCAAAATATATAAGCTTGCCAGACCACATAATCTGAAAATATTTAATAATTATCCTGCAAAACCGGTTGTAATATATTGGTGGTATCATTAAGTCTTAAAAAAACTCTTTCAATTAATTTCCAGTTCTTTCGCTAGGTCCGCAGTTAATCCCCTTATCTCCTTATTGCTGTTCAAGTAGCGTAATTACATTAGAGTACGGCTAAGCAGCAATCGCACCTTTCAGCGTTTATCAGATGTTTTATATAACAATTTTCACGAAAATTCGAAATCTTGGCCAAACTACTCGCTTCCTGAAATCTCCGCTGCGCGCATCATGTTGATGAAGAGAACAGTGCTATTTGTGAATTCTGGGAGAAGTAGGCTAGCTATGAAGTCGAAATGCAGCAAGAGAAGAACCGTGTGTACAAAACAACTGACACGTTTGTAATGATTCAAATCATTTACTTTAATGATTCATTATCATCGTGAAAGTGAAGAGTGATTGTGAGTAGGTGATAAGGAGAAGGTTAGAATGAAGAAGCAGAGCTGTATGAAGTATCTTATGACGTTAATATCGTAGAAGTTCAGTTAAGGCTATTCAATACTCAATTTATTTATTTATTTATTTATTTATTTATTTATTTATTTATTTATTTAGTTATTTAGCAACAGGCTAAAAGCCCAATACAAAAGAATAAAAAGTATACAGTATAGTACAAAGGATTAAAATAGTTGTAATATACATAACATTTTGACATATAAAGGTGATAACGGTGAATATTTAATACAGTTCATACAAATATGCGGATCTTGCACGACGTTTGAATATACGAAGCGATGTTAGAGACAATGAAGGACAGGACGCATCATTTCTCATTCGTAACAATCTAGACACAGGAGAATAAAATCCATACGATGTTCTATGAACTGGAACATTAAATAATCTATTCCTTCGGAGATGCCGATTGGGTTCATTAAAACCAAAAAATGCAGATAGTTCAGGACAGATAAACAGGCCGTTTACAACCTTATATAAAACGCACGCATCGTTATAATTTCTAAATGATTTTAATGAACTCAAACTAGTTAAGGTTGCAATTTCGGAATAATCGTGAGTTCTAGCTGGATTTCGCAGTTTAGCTTTAAATGCTACGTATGAAAAAAAATTATGCTGTACTCTGTCCAAGCGTTTTATATGAGTTGCAAAGTGAGGAGACCAAATCGGGGAACAGTATAACAGGATTGGTTTAACTAAAGTGTTGTACAAAGTTACCAATGTTGATACCTCTTTGAAGTCGACACTACTTCTTTTCAAGAAGCCAAGCATTTTTCATGCTCCTGTTTACAACATAATCTATGTGCTGATTAAAGGTAGCCTTAGTATCGAATTTTTTTTTCAATTCTGCTAATTTACAATCTGTTCACTTGGAACAATTAGTAAATGGTATACATGATACAAGTTACTATGAAGAGAATCTAAAGGGTAAGTCTAGAATATGTTCACGCTTTAGCCTATACACATGTTCACTATTGTCCAGCATGTTCACTGAGTTTTGATTCGGGTGGCATCCCAGTCTCTTCTGACGCCTCTTGCTTCTCTCCGAGATAGTCTCTGACATTGTTGAGATGTTTAAATCTTTGTACAAATTATTGTTGGTGACGAACCACGGAGCGTTGCATATATATATCTCAGTGTTTTTGTTTCGAATCTTCTCAGGATCTCTAGGTTTGACTTGCTGGCAGTTCCCCAGAGTTCGAAGCCGTAAGTCCATATTGGCTTGATTATTGTCTTGTACACTAATATTTTGTTGTATAAGGAGAGCTTAGACCTTTGGTTAAGTAGCCATGATAATTTGCTTAATTTCAGTAGTGATTCTTTCCTCTTTTTCAAGATGTGAGGTTTCCAGGTTAAGTGACTGTCTAGATGTAAACCAAGATACCTCACGACAGTTGTTACTGAGAGTTCTGACGAGTTTAATTTCATTTTGGGACACTGTTCTTTTCGAAGTGAGAAGGTAATCTGTTGTGATTTTGCTGTGTTTGTATTTACTCTCCATTGATTCGTCCATTCTTCTATCTTGTCCAGATGCGCTTGCAGGTGTTGCGATGCTCGAGTTGAGTCCTCTTCGACAGCTAAAATAGCTGTGTCATCAGCAAATGTAGCCATCATTGTGCGTTCTGTTGTTGGTAGGTCAGAAGTATAGATTACGTACAGAATTGGTCCTAGGATACTTCTTTGAGGGACACCTGCTGTCTGTGGCTTAAATCCAGAGAAAACATCTTGGTATTTAATTTGAAAAAAGCGGCTGGATAGATACGTTTTAAAAAATGTATAGAATGAGTGCGGGAGTAATTGTTTGATTTTGAATAGCAGACCTGCATGCCAGACCCTATCAAATGCTTGCTGTACGTCCAAGAAAGCAGCAGAGCAATATTTCTTTTCTTCTAGGCTTTGAGATATCTTGTTTACTATTCGGTGTGTCTGATCTATAGTTGAGTGACCTTCACGAAACCCATATTGAAAGTCTGGTATTATATTATCGGTTATTGGTTTAAGCCGTTGTAAAACCAGTTTTTCAAATACCTTGGATAAAACTGGGAGAAGACTTATTGGTCTGTATGATGCAATGTCTGTAGCAAGTTTTCCAGGATTCGCTATGGCTGTCACTTGTGCATACTTCCAGAGAGTCGGATAGTGGCTCTCGCTTATAATGGCATTGAAGATGGATGTGACGAATGATAGTGCTTCCGTGGGTAATTCTTGTAATATTGTACCAGTTATAAAATCATGTCCTGCGCTTTTAGTAGGATTTATGTGCTTTTTAATGGTTTCTTCTATTTCACATAAACTGAACGTCTTGATGGGTGCCGACTGTTGGAGGGGAGCCTGTAAACTTTCTATTACCTCATTTTCCGAAATACTTCGTTTAGCTATTGGTTTGAATACTGTAGAAAAGTGTATAGCAAGACATTCGGCCTTTTCTTCAGGACTTCGTGCCCATGTGCCATCTTGTCTTCTAATGGGCGAGATGTGTTGTTGTGGGCGATTG
Organism: Gryllus longicercus; assembly: GCA_038098605.1. NCBI lineage: Eukaryota > Metazoa > Arthropoda > Insecta > Orthoptera > Gryllidae > Gryllus > Gryllus longicercus. Next base: position 422,115 of record JAZDUA010000005.1, on the reverse strand, counting down.
GTTTTTTTTGTTGCTTTCCACAGTGAGTAATTAGTTATAGCTGTTGGTGACAAAGAATTTATGTAATTGGAAAATTTTGTGTTTTGGTACTCTTTTAGTTCTCTTTTTAGTTGCTGGGCTGATGCGTTAAGTTCCTTTTTGTCTTCAGGCTGTCTGGTGTACATATAGATTCTACGAAGTCGGCGTTTATCAGTTATTTTTTGTCTAATTTCTTTGGGATACGGTAATTTCTTGATTACTTCAGATTTTGGTGTTGCTCTCCAGGCAGCGTTCCGTATAACCTCTGTTAGATGTAAAACTGCAGTATCTATATCATTGCTTGATTTTAGGGGTATATTTACGCTTAACGAGTTGTTAACGTATATTCGAAATTTATCCCAGTTAGTAAACTTACTACAAAGTTTAGGTGGTGATCTGCGCTCAGTAACGGACGAACATATGGTCATCTCTACTGGCGTATGATCGGAACTAAGATCGTAGTTGGTTTTAATCTTGATTGTAGCAGGTATTATTCCTTTTGCTAAGAAAAAGTCTAGAAGATCAGGTGTTTTGTTCATATCAGTTGGCCAGTATGAAGGTTCTCCTGTTGATAGTGTCATAACATTCAATTTGTTTATTGCCTTAAGTAGATTCTTCCCCCTTAAGGTATTGAGACGTGAGCCCCATTGTTGATGTTTGGCATTGTAGTCTCCGCCGGCTATGAATCTCCGTCCAAGCATTTTTAGAAACGTAGCAAATTGATCTTCCGTTATTTGATGTTTCGGAGGACAATAAACAGCTGTTAGGGTTAGTGGTCTACAGTTTTCTGTAATCATTATGGAGGTGGCCTGAATTTCTTCCGTTTTGTATTCGGTAAGCTCATGATGTTTGACCGTTTTACGAATGATAACGGCCGTTCCGCCGTGCGCAGTTCCGTCCGGATGTTCAGTAGTGTAGATTTCGTATCCCGGAAATTGAAGATAGCTTTTATCTGTGAAGTGTGTTTCAGATATAAGCATGATATCTATGGCTTGTTCGGTGAGAATTGCTATAACCTCTCGGCGATGCTGGACTATACCATTAGCGTTCCAGAGTAGAAGTTTTATTTTTCCCGCCATTTAATGCATTTTGGATACCAGTGTAGTGATTAAATTAAGGAGGGTATTTATTTGCACGGATTGCTGTTTCAAAATGTTTTCGAATCTCTGAAAGGCTTTATCAAGGACTTGACTGAGGTCTTCTTGGTCGTTTGTAGTTCCATGATTAGAATAATTTCTGGTATTCCATACTGGTTTGGGATTTGGATAATAGATTGCATTATCATGAGGTTGCTCGTGTTTTCTTACGGATTGTGAGTTGGGATTGGAAGTTTTATTTTGGAGAGAGTGAATGGGTAATGGAGGGAAATCTGAGGCATTTGGAACTATTTGCTTCTCTTTAGAATTTAAAATTGGATTTTGGAATGTTGATTTTCTGTATTGAATTCTGCTTTTCATATATCTCTGGTATTCTGGGCATCCTTTGTAGTTGGCAGGGTGATTATCAGAACATAAAGTGCATATGGCTGGTGCATTTCTATCCTTCTTGCAGTCTTCAGTGAAGTGTTCTTCACCACATTTTACGCATTTAGGGGTTTCTCTGCAGTATGACCTTCTGTGTCCGTACTCTTGACATCTATGACACTGAACGGCTGTTTTCTTTTTGTAGGGAGGTTCAAATTTTATGATGGCATTGACGAGTTTCTCTATTTTGTAGATGTCTTTATTATTTGGGCTTGGTTCAAGATCTACGAAGAAAAGTGAGAGTGGGGGTTTAGTTAGTCTATGCCGCACGTTATGTAAGTTACGAACTGTATGTCCGAGGGTTTTTAATTCTGTTATAACTTCATCTTTATCAATTGTGGGATGTAAGTATCGGAGTACAACTCTAAAAGCTCTGTCTTGTTTGAGTTGATAAGTATGGTATGCTACCTTTTTTTCGTCGAGGAGCTTTATTAACAAGCGGAACGCGTCCACTGTGCGTGGCATTAGTTTTATTTCATTACTATACATTTTATATGTAAAGTCTTCTTGTTTTACTTTTTGCTTGAGAATGTCAATCAATTTTGGGACATTTGCAACGCCGGGTATAAATATGGGTGGGATAGAAAAATTTGTTTCTTTCTCCGTCGTTTCATTTTGCGTTTGATTTTCATTCATTAGAGGGGTGAATTTATTTTGTATAGGAATCACGTTTTCTGTCAATGTCGGTAGGTTAGTATTTGAATGACTACCATCACTTCGTCGTCTTCGTTTACGTACATTTAGTTGCCATCCGTCAGTACTTGCTTCTCCGTGGTTATCAGTTGTTGACATTTCATGGTCACCTTTATCATTTTCTTGAAGCCACGACTTGTGCTGTGTTTGTGGAGGGTGCCATGAAGGCTGCCGCCCTGAGGTACTTACGACTAAAATGTTGTCGGGTGTTAATGGAGATGCCGTGCAGCCGTTCTGCGATGGTTGAGACCAGGGGTGTGGCTGCATTTGTTGATGGGGTTGCCATTGAAGCTGCTGTTCTGGCGTAAGCTGCGGTGGATCGGTTGACTGCATTGCAACGGATGTTGTTCCGTTGTAAGTTAGTATTGCTTCACGGATGCTCTGGCCGAAGCCAGCAGTTTCATTTTGTGTTTCACTAATTGTTAAATATTTATATTGCACTATATACGTTTACATACACTTCACTGTTTAGTTATATTTGTATCCGAATAGAACTTAAAGTACACACAATAACCTAGGTGTTATCACAGCGCGCACTTTTTCTCGAGGAGCGACTCCGGCGGAGGTCTTGCCCCGACGGGAGCTGAGCTCGAACTAGTATCGAATATGACACCAAGATCCTTAATATATGTGACGCGATCAAGAGGTATATCCGATAGTATATACTTGTAATCAGTGAAGGTTCTACTCCGATGAAAACTAATTTGCTTACATTTGTTTACATTCAAATACATACCATTTTCAGAGCACCACAATGCTAAATTTCTCAAATCTTCCTGAATTTAACGCAAACCTTCAGCCATTCAGTTCAACGCAAGGTAGTAGAAACAAGCATTCAGATTAACAGGGAATTTTGCACGGAGATTCAATATCCACTCCGCTGCTTGCTTGATCTCACTATCTAGACCATTGACGCTCACTGAATGTGGTTACAAGCTCCTTGGAGATGAAACACCAGTATCACATTTGTTTTATATAGATCGTTAAGTGTTTGCTAAGAATGAAGCGATTCTCTTTCAAATACTGTTTGGAGTGAATGATTTTAGCAATGAAGTTTGGTTTTGAGAGAGTGCTAAAATTAACTTAAAGAGAGCCAACATGACGTCAGAGAACATTGATGTTGAAATGCACCCTGCGATCTTGAGCCACGTAAAGCTTACAAATATTTGGGCATCGAATAATGTGAGACCATCTCGAATGACGGGCCGCAAGAGAGAAGTCGCAATGAGATTTGCAGAAGAGTGAGACTTGTGCAGTCCTCTCTGAACTCCGGGAATACAATATCTGCAACAGGTAGTCTGACGGTGCCTGTAATAGAAAATAGTATTGGACTAGTGGACTAGACTGAGGAAGAAATTCGAATCAGATAGAAAACCAGAAAAAAGTGCTTGCAATGTATCATGTCGCCCACCCTCGAGCTGATGTACATAGACTTGATGTACCACATACGGAACGAGGAAGAGGCCTCAGACAAGTTGAAACCTCCTGGCACAATGCAATAGTGAGGATGGGAAAGTCTGTTCTCAGTCATCAAGATGACACTCTAATGAAGAAGGTCATGAAATCTGACCAAAGAATGGGAAACAGGCATTGTTAGTGTAGCAAGAAGTATTGCTAACAAGAGACGTAGAATAACACAGACACTTACTCATGATGCTACTTATGAAATGTGAGACACAAAAATGTTAAAGGACTCGTGAAGGGACAAACCATTTAATGGACAATATCTAAAAAGAATGGCCAAGGCGCAATTCAATAAAGATCAATTATTTATGTGACTTGAAAGGGGAAGAATGAGCCAGAATGGCAAGAAATTCCAATAGATACCCAAGATCAGGCGTCGAGAACACATTATGATAAAGCGATTTTCAAAATTTCCCAGTACGATAAAAAACTGCATTTGCCTGGTACAAGCAGACACCATTGACCACTTCGTCTTAGCTTGTTCAATGATTGTGAAGACCGATTAGGTACTTCAAAAGAAACGACAGGATTTGTGGTTCTATTGACATATGTTCCGCCATCTCGTGCGACATCTCCATTCACATGTATACCGCCCTAGACATTCCAAACACATGCACCAAGTGGTACGTACACTCACCAAAACCGGTGGCGTCTGTTGGACTGTGCACCATACTGTACGACCAACAGTCAAACGGATATTGTTATACGGGATTTGGAGAAAAATTGTGTCTAATTGTAGAAGTTGCTGTGCCATGCGATCAAAACTTGACAACCAAGGAGGCAGAGAAACGCCTTAAATAGAAGTTTGAAAATCGAGATCAGAAGAATGTCGGACGTCAAAGCACAGGTCGACCCGATTGTTATCGAAGCTCCGGGGTGTGTTTTACAAAATTTGTGTAAAAACTTAACTGCCAGGTCACTCAAAAGACTCTAAATTTCAATATTTTGCTTTATTGAGAGGAGCCCCCACTTTGCACAAAGTATTGTAGAGGCACCGATAGTCCCTAGATCTGCTCCTTAGGTAGCTGGTTGCAACCTGGAACACTTTATAATCAACCCATAACATATTTAGTCGTTAGAGTAAAAATAACAATAATAATAATGCTCATTAATAAAAACATTAATTCATTAACAATAATGTACAGTGAAAATAAGCTCTCAGATGTTTTGACAATTCTATTTCTGATTTTGTGAATACGAATCGCATATACAGCATTTTCAGACAGTTTTTTGATTACGTATATTTAATGATTGATATAGAGTTGATATATATTACTGCTAGTTTGAAGTATAGATATTAATCTTATAGACGATTGTTATCAATTTTTTAAATTTAAATAAAATTATTAGTGGACATACTTTAAGAGTTAAATAAATCTTGAGTAAAACGATTAAAATATCTAACCTCAAAAATTTTATTGTTGCCAGGAAAAAGGTAGGGAAAAGTAATTTAGCTTGGGCCCTCGAAAATGGTAAATTGACAGCAATTTTAGAAAGAAAAGTTTTAAAACCAATAATGCATTGTATTACGTAACAGTGTTTAAAATATATTTTTTTAATTTTACTAGCCGAATTCTTGCATTTACATCGAGCAAAAGGGAGAACTCTAAAAACGTTACAACCAAATACGTACTTTCTTGCCTTTAGTGACGGTTATGTAATTGTATTTATACCACAATTTCTCACCGAATTACCTGTCATTATTTTTGTAAAACTCATTAAAAACTGTAGAACATTTGGCGTGTAAATATAATATTTTCAAGCAAATGTCAACACAAATTTGACAATTATATTTGCTTCTAATGCAGCTAAATGGCGTCCCAACAATGAGACTTAATTCAGAGAAATTCAGCTGCCCATTCTCGCTTTCCAATCTATTCCCAGATAGCTGGCAACATTCCAAATAGGTTTTAAAGAGTTTCTGAATTTGTATACGTATAACATTAGCTCGAATGTACACAGAAATATGAAATAATATACAAATTGCAACTTCCGTAGCGTCATACTGCCTGAGATCACATTTTATTTTACGTCCACAAACCGCAGGATATTCGGAGCGGAGCTAATAAAATTGGCTTAACGGTTTAGCCGCTAGCGTTGTTAAGACAGACAGACGGACAGATGAACAGACGTTTTGCCGTCAATCGTTTCTTTCGGTATCAAGGACCCACAAAACATCAATTATGGACCATGTATTAGAGGATTTTTTCTAAATTTAGAAACAGGATTTATCCAGTTTTTCGTATCAGGGCCCTGTAATGAGTTTGTCTGCCGAAAATTTGCAGCTAGTGAGAAAGTAAAAATATGATTAGTTATGGAAATTTTTCGGACAAATCAGAGGATGAAATGTTTCGATACCGCGCGCATTCCCACTAGTTCTCTCTCCTGACGGAGTCTTCCTGCGGCTAAAATAGTGAGGATAGACATTTGTTCCTTAATGAAATCTGTTCCGCTAATGTACATTTTGAAATAAGGTCACGTACAATTTTTCCAAAATTTTAGTATTGTCCTTGATTTTTTGTGTGAAAATACTGGGGGGGGGTAGTACGTGCATCACTAGATTAGTTTATTGTGTCTCTTTAAACACCGGGTGTGGTTAACAGTACTTTCTGATGTCGTTGCGGTGCCTCTGAAAGGGAGTACCTAGGCTGTGAGTCTCGACGGTGAGAGGATTGCTGACGGCGGAAGCTGGGCAGTTCAGGCACTGTCTGGAGGAGAATCCTGAAGCCCACTGCTCTGGTCCCTAAGTTTCTGGGATTTTTCCTTTCAACGTCAGGCGAATGGCGGAACCTAACAAATAGGCCACGAACCGCGCGCGATCTTTCCTTCCTCTTTAATGACTTAGCCCAAACACATTCATACACACACTTATATGCACTACACCACCACACATGCCGAGAATTTCGAGTTTGTCCCGGTTCGTTGGTGTTCTGCAGGTGGAAGACATGGTCGGCTCGGATCTCACCATCGGGTGGGGCAAGAACACCTCCGCCTACATAGATAAAATCGTAGACACGAGTAGTGATTAATGCCGACTAAAATAAATATTCAACTAGTGGTGTTACCGAATGGCGCAGACTTTCTCGTACTTTCAAATTTCTGTCGTACTCCATCTTACCAGATTTCATCTACAGCTGCCCAATGTACATTTTTTGAAAAATTTCCCAATTTTTCGGTTTCCTAAAGCCAAATATTATTTTGAGGATATTATAGAAGAGGTAAAACGTGAAGACGGTTTTAAGAAAAACTCTTTTACAAGTTTCTGGAACTGCAAAATTGGAAGCTCTTTTCCAAGAAAACTTTTGAGTTTTCGATAAACTTGCAATAATATATACACGATGCAATAGTATAAACAATGGATGGATATGGGGAGATTAACGGCACGGGAAATATTAAAAATATATTTGATTAATTTTAAAAGAAAAAAGAAATACAGCAAAATGACTTTTAGATCACAATACAATTAATTTATCACCGTCCGTACAAAACGTTGTAAGAGAATATTTGGAGCCAAATTTGAGCAAAGAGCGTTTCAGTGTTTTTGAAAATGTTTAAAAATATATATGAAAAATATATAATGAAAAATATTAGAGCTCACTATCACAGAAAACGTGAGTTTTCGAGAAACTTCATTTGAAGCACATGTACTCATAAATGCAATAATGTGAAAAAAATTGCCGCTAATGTAAATATTAACGACACGAGAGACATGTCACAATAATTACAATTGAGAAGTATTTAAAAAAATCAACAACAAATAATACAGCAAAAAAGTTTGTGGCATTTGTACGTTTAACATTAACCACATTAAAAGTTTAAAGAAAAAAGGAAGAGCATTTTCTGAGAAATTCTTGTTTTTGATGTTTTTTAGAATTGCATATATGCATGATACATTACGTGAAAACTACTAAACTTTTCAAAACAATGAACATGACGTTAATAAAAGAACTGAATATGAAGTTAACATTTTGTTCAAAGGAAAAATCTCTCTGTTTGGTAGTTGTAGGAAGACGCCGAAAAAATCCAAATTTTTGCAATTTAAAAAAATAGTGAACAACGAATATCGGACAAAGCCACCTTTATAGGCGTATTTCAATCTATTCTTACATGAAAATGAAATAAATATTTGGAACACATTTATTGAGAAATGTTTGAAAATATCCCAAGAGATTTATATAAAGTACCCCCAAAAATTAATGAAGGTTATTCACAGGTCTGAGCGACGCCAGACAGACCTGAAAAAAATGGATGTTCAGTCTGGAAAAAATCCTATGCCTAGTTTAGGCGCTGGTGTTGCTCACAGGCGACAGACGGACGAACGTTTTGAAGGGGAAAAAATCAACTTTTTCGCTATCAAGGACTCGCTATTCGTGAATCTGACTATATAACGATTTGGAGGGAGTGTTTTACTACATTTTAGAACAGGACTTATCAACTTTTTTCGTATAAGCTCCCACAATATGGGTTTTTCTGTCTCAAAATCGCCGTTTTTTGCAGCGACATTGCATATTTTTTATATATCACGTATATTACTCTGTTTATAGGTACGTAAACGAGAAAATGTTAACAAAAGCTGATGCCTTCAAGAATGAATTTATTTTGTGTAAGAGAGACGTCTTTTGCGCAGCCAGATGTCAGCCGTGATAAGGTAAGCGTTTCTACTAACGTATCTGTTGTATCTTGGTGCAGAATTTTCCATTTACGGATACTTTCCACCGAATAGTCAGATCGGGCGTTTGAAAGTGAAGGAAGATCTGCGCTCAAAGAAATTGTTTGCGCGATGTGCAGAGTAACAGATGATGTGCGACGCAATGTTTGTATCGCTAATTCTCCCAGCTATGAATTACGGGGCAGAAATCTGGGGAGTGGATACGATAGATTGGGAAATATCGAATAAGGATTATTACAAATTAATTCTCGGAGTGTCTAAAATGGTAGCAACCGCCCGCGTCGTAAGGGAGATGGGTAGTGTAGGAATTTGGGAAGAAAATAAAATGGAGCGCATTACGCTTTGGGCTGGCTCAGCAGGCGGACGGGTAGTGCGAGTCGTTCCCGTCGTGGGCCGCGTGTCGCGAAGGGGAGCCGCCCGAGCCGCCCGTGGGAAAGGGGCGGGTGATGTTCCGAGCGGCCGTGTGAGCCGCGAACGCCTGTTGCGGGTCGTGCAACTTATGACGGCGCCCGCCGCCACCCAGGGCGTCACGCGGCCACCCGCGGCAATCACTCGCCCTCAAGGAAATGGATGTGTTTCAGAGCTCAATCAGATATTTCAACAGCCTGAGAAGAGGGTGATCCGACGACGCAGGCGGCCATTTTCTTTTGAAATGTTACTCGTTTTATTCAAAAAGGTTATTAATTTCCATTGCATCACAACCGAAATTGCATATCAGTTATCAACAATTGTGTGCTGAAAGATCTGAATTTTTTTAACCTGATTGGCTAAATAAGAACCACCTATACCAAATCACTTATTTCTTTCAAGATAATGTACCATTGTTGCTTTACTCACGGCTACTTACGGCAACATTCAAAAAAAATATGACGACAGAGATATTTCAAATGTTTCAATGAAAACCTGTTATAAACATCGATGTTTTGTGCTCGATGTTTTTACGTTTTTGATGCTTTGTTCTGGCATCGACTGAGACGCGGCTCATCCCGGACATCCAAGTACCCAATGAAGTCTACGAATCCAATCTATATTAATATGCACTTCAACTGCATTTCCATAGCCATCACAGCGCTGGAACAAAATGTCGTGCCACTTGTTACAAAAATAAATGTAATAGAATGCCTCTTACTGGAGAGTCAATCCATTTTAAGTAGTCCAGCATTTAATAAATTTGTCTCTCGACCTTATCGAAAAAAAAACAACATATTTTGTACATACCTTTTTTATGTTTTGGCTATTTAAAAACGTTTTTAACTTTTTTTATTGCACCTGGTTTACAAATGGCGGTCATTTTTGTTTTACGACTTACGCATTTTTTTGCGTTTGAAGTCATTTATTCTTTTCTTAATTACTCAGCTCTGTGTTGTTATCACATTCTAGAACAAAAAGCATTAGATTTAGTATACTCTAGCCTACAAATCAAAATATTATTTACATACCTTCGGTGTTTGTATTTGGGGAATATTTGCAACCAAATCTGTGGAACGCGAATGAACGAAATTCGATTTTCAGAGAGTAGTTTCTCAAATAAGGAATAGAACCAGAGCCATAATTTTTTCTGTGCTTTTACACATAAAAGTATAGTAATGCTTTCCAAAATATCATTGCTAAATAACGTACTACTTTAAAATTACATCCTCTTAAAAATTGGAATTATGGAATTTGTCCAAATATTCAACGAATATCACTGTTGGGGAACCAGATAAAATCTGAAAATTGTACATACGCTAGATCGCTGTGTTACAGAACTTCAGTAAAAACTTCGACTTTTAGATGTAACTCAAAGTTTTTCTTAAATTATAAACTTATGGAAAAAAGGTTTTATTTTCACATTGAGAATGCGTTGTGCCAAATAGTAATCATATTATTTTGAAACTATTTTAAACTAAAATCTACATTGATTTACGATAATTAATTAAACTTTATTATTAATAAAAATAAAAGTGGCCGAGTATATACATTTCAATATCACGTATACTTTATCTTAAAACAAACTTACAACTTCACATCTACGTTTGTTATTGAAAAAATGTTTTTTTATGTTAAAAGTTGAACTGGCTGATTGTTTATAAAACATAACAAATAAATACATTCAGCGTTTTATTTATTTTTTCGTGTATAAACTTGCTATTATGCTTGTTATTTCTGTACGTTTCTGCAGAGATCGCATAGTCGCACAGTATTCCTGAGATGCAATGATCACGACTGAACTTTAGAATAACATGTTGGATACAATGATTTACGTGGTATAAGATTGTCCGAAAAAATGTTTATTCTTGTAATAAGGGGCGAAAGTTATTTCTCTCAGTCCTTTTGATATAGGCTTTTTATGATTTCTGTATGGATATGAAAAAGATTGGCCAGAGATGTTTTTTTTAAGTTTAATCTCATGGTACTTAAAGAGAGATGTGATATCAGAGTTATTTCTTACGAAGGACGTGATGAGGGACAATGGAGCCCAAATTTATAGCTGTACACTTGAAAATAGATTTTATTACATGGGAGCGAATATTGTGTTAATAATCTTAGCAAAGCTAGGTGCAACAGCATTTCAACAGGAAACATGAAATAATCAGTCAATTAATTATAACAGACAGTGATTTGCTTCAATGAATTCAAAATGTTTCAAAAATAATGCGAGTGAAGTTAGATATTTTAACAATTTCAGAGCGAATCGAGTTCCATGCATCATATTGGGACGCAAAATGATGGAAGTAATTTATGACACAATGAATTGAGGGTAGTGTGATTACTAAATAGACTGGTTGTACACCAACTTTTAGTGAAAATAGATATTGTCTGGAAAATGATAAAAGGATACGGTGCCGCAAGTGACACTTGGCTTACATAAAATACTTCTAAAATACATGTTCATTCGCAAAATATAAGGTGTACCACGTAAAATACTTGTGTCACTGCCTGCTATAATTAATTGACTGATTATTTCATGTTTCCTGTTGAAATGCTGTTGCACCTAGCAGGCGTCGAGCGACACGTCGCGTTCCCCACTCCGCCAGCGGGCAAACGCCGCACTGGGGCCACCTCTTGCAGTGCTCGTAAGTGTAAGCGAATGAGAAAGGGTTAAGGAGGATCCACGGCCCTCTGGCTAGGGTTCTGCTCCGACATTACCTGTGTCGAATATTCAGTTTTGAGTACCAGAAGTTGAATATCAATTATTTGTCGCATTTTCGTTTCTTAAAATCCAATTAAACTGTACCCCTGGATAAAGTTGCAAAAAGTGCCCCTTAACCAAATGACATATGAGTAGTTACACTATAACATACAAAATTATATTTTTGAAATGTTTACTAGCCCCCTTCCGAACTCCCACACCCCTCTAGAGCCAAAATGCCTTTTTAACTTGAATTTCTTGCAACGTAACACCCTTTCACCTGACTGAAAAAACTAAGAAAATAATTTATTCTATAAGAAAATCATTTTTGGATATTTTCTTAGCGCTAAATTCGAAAGCACATTTTTTTGAAAAAAAAACAAAAAAATATTTTTTACTGTCTTCGAACTATTGCCTTACAATTATTTTTTTTTCTTAGAATGCTGAAACATACTTATAAAATATTAAACGTCACTTTCAAAACCAAAATCGTTGTGAATTTTTTCAGATTTTTCCGAGTGCTGGGCTGTAGTTAAAAAATTAAAACATTTTTACCATTTTCCCGCCTTGAAATCACCTTGACTTTAAAAGTACTTTGAAAATGACTGCAACAGTTCTGTGCATTTATTTTAGTGTTTATTATACATTCATTTCTATACATAGTTGTAGAAGGCAGTAATATTTCGACTTTGGAATGGACCAAATACCACGGTTTTAATGCTTTATAATCATTTGTGAGACCATGTTAAACACTAAGTAAAGATGATTGTTTGGCTGTTCATAAAGAAACAAAACCTTCTAAGTGTGATACTGGTGAATATAGAATTATACTCCAGTCCTATATTCAACAGACTTCAATAGAAAAAATAGAAATTTGTAGATTATGGCGCACAAAAACATATTATTTGAACACACATCATAATCGCGAATATCTCGGAGGAGATACATCCTAAACCGGGTTTGCGTGTCCCACAGATTCGCGACCTTTTTGAATTCAGTGTGAACGCGCTCTGCGGGACGGCTAGATGGCATAGGGGAATCATGAGGGACAGCGCGGGGCAGGTGGAGGGCGGGGGGATGTTGGACGGACCCGGATTGTGTTCTTAGGCAGTATTTTACAAAATACGACTTTTGCATGTTCTTCTACAATTTCGAAGATTAGGTCTTTTGTGTGCCCCCACTCCATGGCATGGGTGAACACAAACGAGCAAAAGCCGAAATCAATGTAAAAATAAATTGAAGAAAAGTACTGAAATTATCTTTCACCATATTTTCAGTGCATTTTAATCTCAACGCCCATCAATATTGGAACGGTTTCTCTCGGGCAGTACCGGACCTACAATGTAAACCGAATTTTGGGAGATGGGCGTTCGCAGTTGAGTACTACTTTAATTCAATTTTCAGTTTTCATACAATTATCATTTACGAAGTGCAGACTTGACGCACTTGTCCGTATACAAAAATCAATTCTTAGGAAAGGGAAAGCACAACATTTTCTACTCTGAAACAACCACAGATGTGAGAGCGTAGGCTTCCGCTGCCGCAGTCAGTGAGCACTTGGCCACGCCCTGGGCACCGCCATTCTACGACCTTCCTCCCGGAGGAAGGTCGCAGGTGCCTGACGCAGCGTCTACCGGACAGCCAAATTCTTGTCTACAAATGAGTTAGTTTTTTCGACTGTGGGCCATCAATTAAAAAAAAAGATGAAAAAAATCACAAGTATTCTGAACGAAAGGTTTAAGATTTTTTCGTGCCTGGTCTGGTGTTCTAGGGCACAGAAAACAGTTAATTTAGATTCCAATGCAACCTATTCCCCTTTATTTGTCCATATGTCCTCTACTTATCCTTCACCTGTGACCAAATTGGTTTCTCTTAAACTGCCAAAACCTATCGTCTTTCGTTAGCGTGTGATATACTTATTAAAATTATTACAAATCATTAAAACCATGATAATTACATTACGTAGTCAAAATATTAATAGGTGCTACAACAATGTATACAAATGTGTAATAAACACTGAAATAAATACAACAGTCATTTTTGCAGTGTTTTCAAACATTTCAAGTGATTTTAAGCCGGAAAAAGGTCAAGGTGATTTCAAGTCAGGAAAATGGTAAAAATGGTTTTAATTTGTTTAACTATAGCCCAGCAGCCATAGAAACCTGAAAAAATCACAACAATTTGTGTATTGAGAGGCACATTTACGAGTTTTTATATTATGTTCCAGCGTTTTAAGGCAGTAATTTTTTTTTCACTTTGTTGTGTTTGAATTTGGCGCTGAGTGAAAAATATCCAAAATATGATTTTCTGTTGGTGTATGTTTTTGCTTAATTTTTCATAGTTTTTCTATCAGATACAATAGTGTTACGTTGACAAAGAATCACGGTTTTGGATGTAGATGGGAGTGGGTGGTGGGACGGGGGCTGATAAACTTAATTTTATTTTAGAATGAGTTTAACTATTCATTTGTCATTTGGTTTAGGGGAACTTTTTACCATCTTATCCGGGGTCAGCAGAAGAATCCTATTTCCCGCGGTCACAATGTGTCACGTTTGTTCATGTTTCATGACCTACTGCAAGTACTTTGGCTACGTCTGTGTTGTAGTTTCTTCATTAAACAATTTGGCTTTCTTCTGAATTATTATTGTTTGGCGTGGAGTTTTAATTACACACATGGAGATAATTAACGAATTTTTATGGAGTTAATTAGCATATTTAGTTACTAAACGAAAAAATTGTTTTTAATATCGATGTTTTTACGTTTTCGATCTTTCGTTAGTGAAATTTCCCTAATCTCAATTTCCACAAGTTAAAATCAGAAATAATAACTGTCAATATTTCTGACAGTCTGTGTTTGGGCGTTGCGTGCTCTGCTTAGTAGAGAACGGCATTTCCTCCACCCTCCCTCGCATTCCGCACGCGGAGAGGCGGCCCCGCGCGCGCGGATGGCGCAGGGAAAAGGCCCTCGCTTCTCTCGCCCTCTACGGCGTCTGAGGCGGGCCGAGCTTTTACACTCGCCTTCTATGAATTCTTATTGTATTTTTTACCAGTTAAATCTTAGTCAAAATTAATATATACGGCAACTGTCAATTTAAACACCCTCCCGTGCAAAAGTAAATATTAAAGGTGTAGTTGATATAGGACCATTCATTGTGTGCCCAAGCAGACATTTTCCCGAATGTGATCGCTGGGTGCAGCACACGTTAGGCCAGCGCCTTCGGCTTCCTCGAGTACTTGAGTAGGGATATAAACTCCAAGGAGAGGTAGTCATCTCAGCCGTGACCTGTGACCTTTTTCCAGGAAAACTTTTCGGCTACTTCTGATGCCCCACAGGTAGATGTTCCCACAGTTACAGGCTTTAACGTTCGCTTCTCAATCAGATGCTCCTCTGAACGCATGATTAAAACAGGCATGGTGAGGGGGTTCATGTATTTTCAGCGTCTACGTTTTACTTTGTTGGTGGAGGTGGCGCCCCTGCGTTACCACGGCGCCGTCGCGTCGCGTCGCGTCGCCTGCCCGGCCGCCGCCTCATCCGCGAGCGATTGGCATTTGGGGCGAAAGGGAGGGGGGGGGGAGAAAGCTCATCCGGCGACGAAGCGCTTGCGCCACCGCCCCCCGCCCCTGGCACGGCCGCAGGCGCAGGGCCCCCGGCCCCCGGCCCATCCACTTGGACCACCGCACGCCTTCGCGAGTTGACCAGCCTCGATCCGTTGGAGGCAGAACGTGTCGCTTTAGCACAGTGATTGTTCCGAGCGGTGCCGTTTTGTGCGTAGAAAGCGCGCGGCACGGCGCTTGCGCTGCAACGTCGCTTCGCCTCGCCCGTTGCCTGCCTCCCGCCCCGCCCCGCCCCGCCCCGCCCCGCGTCACAGGAGATTAGATTTGCTTTACTGCAATTGTGTTGGGCTCGATGGCAACGTAATTGCTCTTTACTAACACTGTCCCCTCATATCCACTGAAAGCAACCAAACAATTGATTGGTGTTTCCAAACGCGTCAACTGCTGAGGACAATAGTACCATAAATCTAGTGCATGTTTTATAGTGCGAGAGGGTGGGAATCTTCCCTTGCTCCACGTTGAGACCCGATCCACCCGCCGGCTTGCGGGAGATTCCCATAAGCGGGACATTATATTTATATATATTTATATATATATATATATTTATATATATTTATATATATTTATATATATTTATATATATTTATATATATATATATATATATATAATCTTGAGATCTAGAGATAAGATTCATATATCTTATGTCTTAGAGATTTGTTCCTCTTCTCTATATGTTTGACTGATAAATAGGGGTGTGAAAACTGCCATTACCTAGAATATTTCTTAGTTGTACTCACTGTTTTCGAAAAACCCTAACCCGACTACATAAAAATGTTTGCAAGCCATAACACGTTCTTCTGATCGAGCACAACGATCTTACATTGTTCGTGGTGATGGCACACGACCAAGTTCCCCTGCCAACGCGTGTTGAACGCGCCACATCCATCGCCGCCCGGCCTGAGCTTCGTGCCTCCGGAAGTGGCGATTCCATGGCCCCAGGACATCGCACGCCCACTTTCTTCCGCGAGGCGCGGCGGACGCAGATTGCGTCGTTTGTTAATTTCACCGCCTCCGCCTCCGCCTCTGCCCCCGGCGCAGCAGACGCCGTTCGCGCCAGGCGGAGTCCCAGGACCTGTTGGGGTGATTTCTTATGCTCCAAGGCAGTGGTCGGGAACATTTTTTCAGATGTTCTTCTCCTTAATGTGCCTTCTCCATTACTGAAGGTTTGTGTCCACGACTCCAAACTTTTCTCTTTATTGCGCCAGCTTAAACAACTCAGATGCACTCAATATATCAGTGGATTTGCGAATGTTATCCTAACAGGACTTGCTGCTATCTCCACTTTAAATTGTAATAGGTTATATTTGGAATTTCTAAAAAAAGTGACGAAGATACAATATTTTTCTAATTTTAATTATCAATATCTCTCAACGAAAATCCTTGAGTTCCAGAAAATTTTCATTACGCATTTTGTCAGTCAAGGGAATTCTCGTTCATATATCGAATGACCTCCAATCTCTTAATACCTGTTTACGATGTCCACAATTCATTGCCGTATAACTGAACAGCGGTCGCGTCACATTGGGACATTCTGCACCTGAGAGGGAAACTGAAGTATCTGAAACATAAACAATTCCGCATTTTGTTGAATTTGGATCTCGCTATTTCGGCCTTATTTCAAGATCTGATACGATTCATTTACATTATGTCCTGATTATTTTTAGAAATTACATTCAACTAAATTTAAAAATTAAAACTTTGCAAACCACTAACATAATTGTTAGAAGAAAGTTTTAAAGTAATTGCCTGTGCATTTCCATTTCTCCAAGTTCAATACTAATTTTGTGTTAATTTTTGTAAATTATATTTTATGAAAATAAAGTTTTATATTGACTGACGTTTGATTTCTAAGCATGTATTTGGGGCCGGAATAATACTTTTCCCAGCTAGCGGTGTGTCCCATGTCTGGACCACGTCTGGGGATAAGGGCGACATGTGGAGAACATGATCGCTCTGAGCTTTTTAATTTGTTATGTAGCTGTAGAAAAATTGAAACGATTTGAATGAGAAACCAACAAATTCGTTTTTGCTCTGGCCGGGAATCAAAAAAGCGATCGCCGTTCAGAAAACACGTTCATGCTGTCCATGAGCCACCTGAGGGCAACGTTTAGGTTATTAAGTTTATTAAATATTCTTAGAAAAAATGTGGCACAATAATGGTAGGTCCAGTCACGCAAATCGCAAAGAATATCAAATTGTTAATTCAATATTCAATAAAGTTCGATATTATTTTCTTTACTGAGCAGCCGTGCTTCAAAAGCAGATTTCCAGAAGACCTAAACCTCTCAAAATGAAGGAGTAGTTCCAGAGGGGTACCATACTCTAGAAAATGGTGAAGATTCATCTCAGGCCTCACCTGTTTCATATTTAGTAAAATAAGGATTATTGATTGTGTGTGTGAGAGAGAGTGAGATACTATAGCTCTACTTATTCCCCAAAAGGTTTCTAGAAGAAACAAATAACATTGAAAATTCACTCACACATAGTGACATATACAAATCGGTTTCAGTAGCTATTCAGTTCTATTAATTTTCATTATTCACACCCGAATGCCTTAATTGTAATTACGTATAATTAGGTAAATGTAAATTTATTAATGTTGTTAGGTGAAGAGTAGGCTTTGCAAACATCGTTTGAGCAATATTCCCATGTATCGAAGTGAAGTCTAAGCCCAGTGAATTATTTCTGATAACAAATTTTATTGTGAAAAAATATTTTTATTAGTTTTTGGCTCGGAATTGCTGTTCTTGAGGGATTTAGAACGCAGAAAAAATCCAATACTATTTAGTATACAAATAATTTTTCAATTTTCGCACCCCGACAAGCTGGCGCCCTACCCCTCTAAAACTCCCTCTGTTTCTCATAACAAATCCAGGAATGTTAAATAATTTTGCAAAGAGTAGGGTTGTACTTGTCCGCTGCTGTATTTTCGCATGAAAAACTTTACTTGTCTTTCTCAAGAATAAAAACCATTTCTAATATTTTTGTGTCTATCAAGGAAAGCGAAAAGCTAACAGTCACGGAAGATTGAATAATTACTTTAAATGTTATTTGTAAGGAAAAGTGAATTTTTCGAAGGACGTATCTATATAATACTGAATAAACCTTTATTGATAATTTGTTTCAAACATCAATTGTATTCTTTTTATTTTTCTTCGATATTGTGCAAGTACCAAGTTATATTTATATATTTTTATTACAAAAAACACGTTTGATTAACAACTTTCCTTCTTAGTGGAAAGAATAGGGAAATGGATAGGGAAAGGGGGAATTAACATGCGACAGTTCTCGGTAGGGTACGCTAGTTATTATTATTATTATTTTATGATTACTATTATGATTACTTATCCTTACGCATATTATTCTCTTAAATGATTTCCATGTTGCCGTTTTCCTCATTCGTATATGCAGTGACATTTTTAACTGGCAATAAAAATAGAAAATCACAAATGTCTTTTAGGCGCTTGTGTTTTTGATTACGGTTTGCTTTTAATTTTACGATAGTGCACAGTGGCTCTGCCGGCGGATGGACCTGGAAATTCGGAATAGCTGGAACAACGAAACGACCTCTACTTAAATGACGTAATAGAAGAGACCAAGAGGCTGATAAAAATCACAATTGTCGTAGGATCGTACTCAATGGATCATTGTTTAATAGCTTAATATTTGAATCTAACTTTGCCTGTTTCTGGCACCCTGTTACGAAGGCGGGTACCCAGCCTCCACGAACGCTGCAGAGCCTTCGACCGGAGGTCCTTGGGTTCGAGTTCCCACTGTGGCAAGGGTTTTAACTCTAGCTAGGTTCTAGTTTTCCGTGGTTTCTTCCATCGCCAACAGGCGAGCGCCGGAGCAATGCCCCAACACACTGGCTATGGCGGCGCCCTGCTTGGGCAGATACTTCATCTGCGAGGAGGGAAATCACGCAAGGAGCCGTGAGGGTCGGATCAGCGGGGGAGAATAACTGTCGATTCCAGCGATGAAACCTTCACTACACTCACGGGACTAACCCCATAGCCGTTGACGGGCCCTGGAGCATCAACAAATCCACGAACCCCTTATTTTGTAGTTTCTGGCATAAGAAATGTTATTTTCGTTCCTTAAACAGTAGAAAATGAGGCTTTAAGGGCCTAGTACGCTTAAGAGTAATGTACGATGCAACGCTTGCAGCAGCACTACATGTGTGGCGGATTGGCTGCGCGCCTCCTCATTTGCTTTATTAGCCTGCGAACTTGCCATTTCTTTTAGTCCTTAATTGGAGGTAATTGTCTCTCCAGCTGTAGCACCCTTACGGGGCTTTCTGCCGTTTCTTTTAAATAGTCATCATTTCTTAGCGAATATAGGAAGTAAACATGCTTTCGTTACAAGTGACATTACCATGCGGTTTTATCAAGCAACACGTTTCTCTCCTGTTCTGAACAATTTCAAAGACGTTTATGACAAAATAAAGAAACATCCAACAAAAAACACGTTGCGTTACTAACACGAAGTTGGCACTGTTCAACAGGAGCTGGCAAAACCTCTTGCCACTGCTTGGAATGTATAAATAGAGGACCTGATATTTTTGCAGGGTGAAGCGTAAGGTTGCGTTGCAAAACTTTAGCATGTGACGTTAACAATGTTGGAAGTAAAGATTGCTTACGCAAACTTCTCTCTAAAACAAACCACAACCGCTCAAACAGTGCACTTGCGAAATGGCGACAGTGGTGATCACGACAGATGAAAACTAAAGTGCTGGACGCAAGGAAGGATATAATTTTATTTCATTAATAAGTTTAACTAATCTTCTTAGTGGCCAATAACATACTATCATCTTCAGGTGCTAAAATTCTTTATCTCCTCGCCTGCGCGCTCCGAGCAGTGACACGCGCTCCTGCCGGCGGCGCACAAAACTATTTGTCCTGATGTAAATTATTATTTGTGTATTATTGTATTTTACAAAAACTTATATAAAATCAAATCAAACAAAATATTATATACGATGAAAACATTTCTTTATCGTCTGAAATAATTTAGTCACTTTGAAAAAGTATTCCAATTTCGTAGCATTTTAAATTCACACATTTTTCATAGATGTGTAAATTTCCATATTACAAAACTACAAACCACAACGGAAACGCAAAATTACAAAACATGTGCTATATAGTAAAATAAGTTATGAAAAATATATTTTTCACCTGCCATTTATTTCAAATAATATTGTTACTTTTAGAAGTTTCAATTTGAAAACTTCATACTGTATTTTATTATTGAAATTAACACTGTGCACTACGCTTTGATGTTA
Organism: Gryllus longicercus; assembly: GCA_038098605.1. Taxonomy (NCBI): domain Eukaryota; kingdom Metazoa; phylum Arthropoda; class Insecta; order Orthoptera; family Gryllidae; genus Gryllus; species Gryllus longicercus. Next base: position 401,739 of record JAZDUA010000005.1, on the reverse strand, counting down.
TTCTTGGAATTTGATTTATAATATATGTAAGCCGTATTATTGAATTTCATTATTTGAATGTCTCATTCATTCTCTATTTGATTGAAGACACCAACCTGTTTTCTGGTTTCAGAGCTTTGCATAATGCCAGGTAAATTCTAACGTTTGCCTCCAAACACTAAAATTACTAGGAACCAGAAGGGGCGAACAGAAATTATACCGAACATACTTAGTCAGCAAACCATTCATTACTATAATTGGGATAAAAAGTGAGGCGGGAGGTTTCTATAAAAAAAAAGGAAGTGGAAACATTTGTAAAATTAAAAATGATTTTGGATATTATATATGAAAATGAATAATTCTTGAAAGATCGAAAATGTAAAAGTATAATCAGGAAACTCAACCGATATAAAAATTAATTCAAATAATTTCATTCTGATTTTTACTTTGTCGCTACCGCTTAGGCAGTAGAATATTGTGTAATGCTGCACAAAAAATTGAAACCGATATTTTAATTTTGAGGGTACTTTTCTTGAAGACCTATAACTAAGTTTAATCAAAACCGTTGGGGCCATTTTTTGAAAAATTTTGAACATGTCCCCAATGCTTCATGTAAAGAACCCGCTCAAAATTAAAATATCGGTTTCAAATTCAAAGGGCCGGAAATTAGTTAAATTGATTGGGATTTTGGATAAAATCATCTGAACGATTTAGCCGCTAGCGTTGTTGTCAGACGGCCGAATAGTCGTTTTGCCGTCAATCGATTTTTCGGTATCAAGGACCTACAAAAGGGATTCCGGATGCACCACGTGTTAGAAGATTTTTGTTTCTAGCTTAAGCAACTGGACTTATCTACTTACACGGTACCAAGACCCTGTGATAAGAGTTCTCTGCCGGAAATTCGCCATTTGTTCGCGCAGCATCACACGACTTCCCCTCCTCCGTACGAGAAAGTAAAAAGCAACACTATGAAAGTAAAAATATATGTATTTTCACGGTTCGTTTGTTTAAGAATTTTGCAAATTGTAATTGACGTGTAAGACAGAAATTATCATTTAATAATATTACACAGCTATTAACGATAACGCGAGAATGTACGTGGTGTTGTGGCGCAACTAGTTTTTCCACAGTGGCAAATCTTCCTCTATACTGCGCAAGTAGTAGCCCGAAAACGAACATAACTTCTCGCACTCAAAAACATTAGAGACGTTGAGAGCACAAGAGAACCAAGGTACGAATATTAGCAAACATGTCAGAAAAATTGGGGGTAAAAGTTTTAGAATCTTTTAGGAAACGTGTATACTGTTTGGGAGTCTATAGAGTTTTGTACATTTGGAGATCCTTCTTTGGACATCTGAAAAGAACTTGATAAAGAGATTTTAAATACGAAATATGTTGAAAATGACCAAAATTGGAATTGATACTCTTGTCAACTGCTTTTATGACCTAGCAATTATGTGTTTGCTGCTGCGCTCTGTTGCTGCTGGTATTTTGCCATATCAGCGAGCGCCATTTGCGTGTGAGAGTTACAGCCTGCAAATGTTCCTGAGAATTCGCTGCTTTGGAAACGCGTCATAGACCCGTGCGTGCGTGCTCTCGCGGCAGTGTTGCCAGATGGTCTTCTGCATTTCCCACTAGATAGCGCGGCGAAAACCATAAAATGTAAAAAGAACACCAAATGTAAAAAAAATGTGTGTAATATATTTGAGGAGGTAACCCCAGGGCTAACAACCCTGAGGAGTATCGGTATTCAGCTACAATGTTGATTCCCCCCCCGCTCAGAAAGATACTTGTCAGGATACACGCGTGGTTCGAGTTGGTCTATAAGCGAAAAAAATATGAGGAGGTATGGGAATGAAAATGGTTTTTTATTTATTGTAGCTTGGACATTGGCCCTCAGAAGCCACGTAAGAAAACGAACGAAATAAATACGAAAAGTGATATTAACTGTAATGAAGACATTTGTATTTTATCATATTTACAATTTATGAAAATATACGTAACAAATATTAATAATGTACATATAAACATACAGTTTAACACTGTATGCGCGTTACATGCGAAACCTAAGAGATATCTTAGTCTGTCATTGTAATGACGAGATGTAAAACAGATAATGATATCTCTTAATAAATGTAATAATGATACCTCTGACCTTCAATCAAAATCGTTGTTTCCATTACTTATTTACTGCTGTAATTCGTTCTTTTCATCAAATGTGTTCTCTTCCACAAATCTTTCGTAGTGACCATTTATCTTTCAATTTTAAAGCGATGTAATTCATTCAAATGATCTTATAGCCTATAAATGTTTTTACTACGCTTAGCTAAATTTGAATAAATACACACGCAATAATGATAGGAACATATTTTTGGAGTTTGTCATTTTTTGATACACAATTTAATTTTTTTAAATTAACATTTTAAAAAACTACGAAAACCCCCAAATAACATACATGTGCCCCCTATAAAATTCGCTAAAGACAAAAAAAACTAAATTTTGGGGGGAAACACCTAACTTGGCAACACTGCCTCTCGGTTGTCTCGTCGTATGGCACGACCCCTCCTTGCCTCTCCCCTCGCACTCTTCCCCACCCCATCCAGATCCAGAACCCTCTCTAGCGTCCTTCATTGCTCCGAGGCTCCCCACACGCGTTCCCCTGTAACCAGGCACCGCCCCCTCCGCAACCCTCAACCCTGCCCGCCTCCCACCAGCCAACCGCCCCGCCCCGCCCCTCCCCTCCTCCCCCCTCTTTCGCTCCCGCTCCCTCGCAGACGCCTTGCCACATCACCGCCTCCCCGATCTCCCCGCCGTCACCCTCCCCATCGCATGGGCGCCGCGGCCCCGTCCGCCTCTCAGCCAGATGGCCACCGGGGCTGCCATGGCCTCCTGTGGCAACGGTGGCGGCTGCGGGCGGGGCGGGGCGGGATGTTGGGCCAGCTCCTGTCACCTCCGCGGGCGTTGCTGCATCCGGAGGAGAGAAACTCTCGCCAGACACGCACTCGATCCTGCCTCATTCGTCGCACAAATCTCTCCTTACACAACGCGCGCAATCCCAGCGATGCATCAGTGACGGCTTTGCTGATGTCCTTGCAGAGTCGGCGGCCGGGAGATACCACGTCCCGGTCCCCAACGGTGGCACATTGGTCGCACTACGGAGCTGCGTAGTTGCGTCGAGACTGATCGGCGAAACTGCGGAAAACGCCCAGTGCGATTAGCGGCCGCTAGAATTCTTCTCCAGTCAGATGTTGAATTCCAATTTTTCGGTATCAGAGACCTGAAAAGCACATAGTCGTTTAAATCTTGACCTAATTTTTGTGGCATTACAGCCTTTCCCGGTATTATCCTTACTACGTACACGAGAAAGTAAAATAAAAGATTCCTCTGCGCATGCACAAACATTGATTGACTTGCCCCGACCTCGTCAGTCGTCTGCCGCCAGGAGGCCAGCTTCAACTTCCCCTCGGTCGTTCAACACGACGTCGCCATGCGTAGGGTATCCATGACACTTCATGCTTCTGCAGAACGATTGCGTCACACGCATGGGACTTCAGTCCCCTGACTTTGGCTGAACATTCCGTAGCCCCACTCATTTGTGCGCTCACCCACCCACTAGCCAAGCCTTTGACGGAAAGTGAGAGGACAGACTGCAAATAAAAAGAAAGAAACCTTTCCGACCGAAATTAGCGACAGTGAAATGACTAAAAGGAAGAGATTATTTAAAGTGTGAAATGTTTGAATGTGTGAAATTAGATGCTGAGGAGCTGCTCTGTTAGGGTTGTGCCAGGCATTGCTCAGCGAAACCATGAAAAACGTCGTATCATAGCGGCCGGTCGTTAGAATTATCTTTCGAATCGTGACTGGATTCGACTTCCTGCCGAAAATCCGCCCCCAACGGGACTCGCAGTTGTAGAACCGTCGCTCAACGACGCTGCGCCGGCAACGCAATGCTGCCACTGAGCCTTCGGGGAGGGCAGCGCTTTCGCCGCCGGCCGACAGGGCCCGGCGCAGCCTCCGCGCGCCTGCGGAGCCAAGTCGGTTTTTGCGGCGGCAACGAGGTCGGCGGCGAGCGGACGGACGGCGACGGAACGAATCGGCTGCTCAGGGCCTGCGATGCGATGCGCTTTGCTCATTTGGATTATTTAAATGTGAATGTGCGATGTGGATGAAATATATACCTGAAATGAATTGATTGAATACTTTGATTTGAGGGATTTGTTGAATATCTTTAGTTTCCGCGCGTATCAACAAATACCTTCATTAGACCTTCGTTGATCGACAAGGGAGGAGTTAACAAAAATCTGAAGAAATGCTATTCAGTTTCACTTATTACAGATGATGTACTGTATTTTGTGCTTATGTGAATGCTGATGGATTAAACAAACCATTGCAATACGAGAAAAAATGACGAATGGGAATGTTCGACGGGGAGCGTGCTGCTGTCTTTCACGGAATAAGAACACCAGTAGTGCTACAACATAGCATTTCTCGCATTATTACTCACTGTTTCGTGTTCTCAAGCGGCAAAAATTATTTTCTGCAGCGAGGCTCGGACTCAGGTCTTCCAAGTTAAGTGGCCGTCAGCCATTCTACTACGAGACACAAAAACCGGAAGGTTCCAACTCTGGCCGACTTAAAAATGATTTTTCCAACATGCAATTATTGCAATTTTCGAAAATATAGAGAGTTTGCTAAAATTGGGACTAGCACCATATTTTTTACTATCCATTGTTTCGTACGAGGAAAAAATTTAATAAAAACTACTCGTATTTTCAGAAACATATATTTAACCTTTTTTAAAGAGATGATTTTTAGATCAGATTTTTTTCTAAATAAGCTTTATATTTGGCCGGATGAACTGCAAGCTCTTTAGCGATGATTTATACACTTCTTTACAATTCATCAAATAATTTTATAATCTTTAGAAATTTAAAGACATTATATGGGAGATGTTTCAGTTAGTAATTTGGAAAGACTATTTGAAAGGGAATGTGTCGTACTGAATACATCATACAAACTATTAACATATGCTGAATAGTTTTTGGGATGCAACAAGGTATACAAAGTAGTGGAGATTCTTTTTTATATAGATGTAAGACAGCTATGTCCCATGCGAAGACATGCGAAGTCTTTTTTGTTCTTGTTTGAAGTGAAAGAGCGTCATTAGCAAAATTACTTCGCCTGTTTGATGGAGGTAACTAGAAAAATTATATCACGTAGAGATTTAGTGTGGCTTAAGACGACTATAGAGTTATTTTGTATGTAGCAATGTGAAACGGTGTTTCCTTGAAAAGGAATTTTAGTTGCTTGCGTAGGAGCTGAATCTACCAGGATATTACCTTGCATTCCTTCACGGGATGGAATCCGTGAAATAATTATGTTTGTATTTTGTCGCGAATTGGCGACCTCGGAAGCACGCGAACGCGCGACCCAACGGGGCGCAGTCTCATTCATGGAGGGAAGGCGCTCGTGCCTTCCACGGGCACCGGCATTTTCGCGCTCCGTCGCTTGTTACACCCAGAGTTGTTTGCCCTGGGGGATGAGGTGAAATGATAATGATCATAAGGACGAAATGGACAATCACAAACAAGAAGAGACACACAAACACAACCACGAGGCGGAACTAAACCCGCGATTCTTCAGTCTAAGACCGCCACGGCCTTACTGCCATAGCGATCTTGGCTACCCGGATCACCTACGCCTGCATTATTATATAACTTATCTCATATATAATTCCTTCATTGTTATTTAAATTATTTAGGCAATTTAAGACACTCAGTTAATCAGTAAATATTACATATTTATAATATTTTTCTTCAATGCTTTTGAGTACAGTAAGGATAGCATACGCTTCACTGTAGAAAATGGAGCATAAATTATATAACCGAGTGCACAGAATATTTTCGTTAATTTTTACTGCGATGCCGGATCCAAACTTGGAGAGTGAAACATTTGTATAACTTTGCATATACTCTCTATCGATTCTGTAGAATAGAGATTGATATACAATATCGTTATTGTCTTCTTTGATGAAAGAGTTGAGACTTGCATTTATTTTGAGTAATGGGCCAAACTATGGAGGGTGGAGTACTAGATGAGGAGGATGGTTTTTCAAAGAAGGAAAATCAAGTTCATGACAAACTGTATCCACGATACACGATAGATTTAAGAAAATTCCTCTTTTTTCTGTATTGAAAACATTATTAGAAAATTTATTGTTGTTGGTTGGGTAATTGGAATTTGATGAAATTTTATTTGTTTATGTAAAATGTAGTTTTCTTATTTGCTATTGGAGAGGTTCCCTATCAATCCCTGCATAAATATCATGAACAGACTTTGATTAAGGCAAAAATCTCTATCTTCAATTTTGTAGTTTTGCAATTAACTATTTGCAGTTTTCAAATATACGAGATCGCGTAGCGATCGAAACGATCATTATCAACATACATTTTTGATACCAGACAACATTTTTAATTTACCATATTTAATTATTAGAAGGTATTTACCACACCAGCGATCTAATTAAAAGGTTATGTTAGTTACAAAAATTGTTGCAGTAGTTTTGTCTGTTTGGAATAATAAAATATTTGCTTACAAACCGCTGTAAAATAATTTATCCCAATCAAATGAGTTGATAACAGTAGCCCTATTTTATGTAAACGCAAACATGTCCGCAGGTGCTTCGGACAAAAGCAAACCTGCCCAAATTTTCCAAGCGAAAGTAAACATGTTCAACTTTTAACATAATTATTGTCGTCATAATTATAAATAACTGATTTGATAGCAGTATACGTAGCCTATTGTAAGAAAACTGGTTAGCAGTACATCATTTTACACGGTTTGAAAAGGCGATAACTTGCCAACAATTGGTTTTTCGCTGTTTCTGAAAAATCTGAATTGATGGACATGTTACTTGCACGTGCGGTGGCCGAGCATCTGCCTTCAGAACGAGCATGTGGCGCTTTTAGAATGCGGTGAACTCGTATAGGCTAAAATACCTTCGGAACCAATTCATGAAACCAATACTGTTATTTCAAATACCTTAAAAAATATGAAAAACACAATTTTGGTGTCGTTTAATGCCCACCCACATCGCTTATAACTTTCATATGTATTTTATTTCATATGTATCTTTCACATTTTTTACCCGTACTTGTGTTCTATAAATAGTAATACTACTACTAATAATAATAATAGAATTGGTATTTACCGATATAATTGGATTAATGACGTACTGAATGAATAAACTACTGACGTCAGTGGTTTTGAAAACAATGATGACGGTAGAACTCTTCCGACTTCACACACACACACACACATACACACACACACACACACACACACACACACACATATATATATATATATATATATATATATATATATATATATATATATATATATATATATATAATTTTATACCTGCCCAGTGATCAAGGGTATTCCTAATCCATTCTTACTCTCTTTTATTTTTACTGAATTTAATTTTACGTTATTGTCCTTACACGATGGTTTCCAGTTGCTTTTCCTATCACTCTTCGTTTCTCCCAATAACCATCTCCCTGTAACAAAAGCAACGGCTCGAGCCCTAAGCCTTCGCTGCCGAACTCACAATTCCAATAACCCTCAGCCGCGCCCACCGTTACATCACAGTCCCGTCGAAGCGGCCGATGTAAGCGGCTTTGTGCTGTCCTTTCGTGCAGTTTTTGCGTGGAATTTACGGCTCCAAATGAGGCCGCCGGAAAGTGGACTTGCAGACAGGCCAGTGTGCACATGTTCGGACCTCGAGTTCCTTAGCGGGAGTTGGCGGCTGCATAGAAAGTTTCTCTTTGATCTTCTTCTTCAGAGGACAATGAAAGCAAGATTATAGGGTGCGGAAAGTTCGCGGAGTCGGTGATCTGATTCAACAACAAGACAACGATTTATAGCCCGCTCTCCGCCTCACTTACGAAACATGCAATTTACCACGGAGAAAAATGTCGAAGTAGGTGGGTTATGTAGAATTCTTGATTATGATAAATGTGTTGGGGAAGTTTGTCATGTCATAAATTATTCACGAGTATGCGACGTATGGGTTCTGTGTACGGTTCATTAAATTTACTTATTGTCGTTACAGAACTATTCGGCTCACACATTCAGTGCATCTTTAATTAACAAAACTATGAATGGAAAATGAGAATCTTTTAACAAAAGACGCCATGTATTCTACCACATGAAAAGTGCAGTATGTGGCACGTTCGTCCTTTTAATATAACAATAGTAAGTTTATTCTATTGAAATTTGTTGATCCATCTTGATGGTGTCTATTTATGTATGTCTTAGGCACTACAATTACGTTTAAAACGATTTCTTTATCCTTTCACTTCGTAATGATTCTTACTGGCCACAGTTTGTTTACTCATTAATTGTATTATTGTGAAAGTACTGCCGTTCGTCTAGGGAATGTTTTGAAGTCTAGAACATTTAATGTTTTACATTCGTGTACCATATTGTGATTTGTTTGAGGATTAATTTTCCAATTATTAGGGACTACAACTACTCTCTTATAATTGAAGGGATCGAGACTATAGTAATAAGTTATTTCTGAAATTTATTGCAACCAAAGGAAAACAAATTGTAAATTTATATAAACACACACACACACACACACACACTCCTCGCTTCTTCTGTACACACTTCAGTTTTACGAACACATTTGTCCAAATGATTCAGAATTTTCTTTTGAGAAATTCTTAAGTCTTTAACTTGGATCTGCCAAATAGTTATATTTGTTTTCCCAATCCCTTCAATAATGATTCGTTTTAATTCCATTTAAAGTTCGTTCCATCTCGTCATTTTATCTCTTTCGTCTATTTCTTGGTACATTTATTGTCTCAGCAGAACTTCGGCCATAGGCAAACTTCTTTGACCAGGTCATAAACCCGAAGAAATGTTGCAACGCATCACCGCCTACAATCTCTTTGGGCGTAGTCCAAGTAGCAAGGTGAGGTTACTGGCCGATGTGTGGTCAGCCGTTCTCCAAAACAAGCCATCGAAAGGGAAGCAGAAAAACACCGCACAGAGATCGTGTTTGTCCGTGACCTAATAATGACCGCGGGCCGCTCTAGCGATGTTAATCGAACTGCTTTTTATCTGACATGTACCGTTTTGCGCGGAATAGAAAGTGCTGTTTAGAGCGACTTTGTACCGTTTTGGGAGTCGAGAAATGAATCCATTTGCCATGGTCGTGATATAAATATGCTTTAGAAATAACGGACGGTCGTGATTTTGGATATAATTGGACATGAAAAATGTTTTTTCGTGTTGTAACAAAAGTCAGTGGAATATTGTTTTCTTATCATTAATTACACTATTTTAATACCTGGGAGTGCAACTCATAACTATTACTTTGCTGTTTTCTTGCCACATGTTGGTATCGTATTTTACAAATTATTCTTTAAATTGCATTAGTACTCCGCTCTTTGAACAGAACGTTCTAGCCCAACAAGATGCTTTTACCACTACGCTGCCGATACTACCGAACGTTTATTTGGCTTGTGTATTTGATAATAAATGACACCACCCTGCCTTCAATTTTAATTTGTAATTATTTCGGAACATTGTTTCGCGCAGTAATGAGTTTTCGTAATACCCTAACTGGAATATTTAATCCTTTAAATTATAACATTCGCGACCCGACGGGAAATGGGGTTTATTAATAATACACAGTAATTAAAAAACTTTCGAAAATAATATTAATTTAAGAAAGTTATTTATAAATACAGTATTAATCATGTAAAAAGAAATATATTTCGTGTTTAGGTTGGAATTTGTCTAGTATTAAATGACAAGTTCACATTTCGAAAAATAATTTGGACATTTACGAGCATTTATTTATGTTTAAGGACTGCGAGGTCGTCGAGGCCTTGAGAGGTGCGAGGAGCAGAGGCGAATTGATTGGTTGCTTCGTGTTTGCGGGTGTGACAACTGCTATAGTCATTAGTCCCGTAAGAGTAGCGCATGTTTCCCCCAGCCGGATGGTCAGATACAGCACAGACCTAAATGGCGGCTTGCGTTGCTTTCCCCATCCAGGTATCTCGCCAAGCAGAGCATCATCATAGCCGGGAAAAGCACGAAGCAGCCCACAGACCTACCAACGTGTGAGGTAGTGTAGTGCCTGTAAGTACAAGTGTAAGTAAGAGGATATGACAAGGAAGAGGAGAGAAAGATCGCACGCTGTCCATGGCCTGTGTGCCAAGGCAATGCTTTGGATCAGAGCAGCCGGTCGCTTGAATTCTCCTCCAGCCAGCGGCTGAACTCGATCCGGCTTGAAGCTCGTGGCGAAATCCTGTCGCCGTGGAGACTCGAACCTAGGACCTCCCTGTCAGAGGCACTGCAATGCCATCAATTCATCGACACTGAGTTCCGGTCAGAGGCCTTGTGCGGTCATGAGTAGTCTCAGTCTTCAGCACTTTTTATGTAAATCGCGAGGCCGGCCGGCCGGAGCACCCTCGTCCTCTTGGCAAGGCCGGGGGCTGCAGAAGCTGCGCCCCTGCCCCCGCCCCCTCTTCTCGTGCATCAGCCTCGGCTCCGCGAGGGCCTCCTTCCTCAAAGGCGGCAGTTGCGAGTGAGTCTATATTGTCCATAAAGTTGTGTCTCTCACATGTGAGAGAGTACAATTTTTTACTTAATGTACTATGAAAACATTAACAAATGAAACACCATTGATCTTCTTTTTTATGATCTATCAATTGCGAGTAAGAAAAATATGTAGTGGTTATATTTAAAAAACCAAATGTGATTAAATAGATTGTACAATAAAAATATTACAAACATAATCTCTACGGCATATTACTTGCCACATGATTCCGAATTGTTGAACGAAAACTACATTTGAAAATCGTGAAATGTTAAAAATTAGTGGGTGGCGGGTTGTTGTTGGGTCATCCGGTACCGAACAAGCTTCTACCAATGCTTTTTTACGCAGTGACTTCCTTGCTACTCCTCTCACGCTATGCTACTGATCACGCGACAAATTTGTAGGTAAATGTCAATTGTGTGGAAAGGTGATGGCCATTTCCAACCTACTTTTAATTCAACATGCTATAGCATTTTCTTCGGGGCATCAAGGACCCTGTAATAAAAGTCTGCATCCACAACAAAAAGAAAAGGCTGCTGTCCTCGCTTTTGCCAGATACTTTTTGTCAGTGTAGGTAATCGAATATAAAGTTCTATGCCTACTATCAGAATTATTGTAAATGTGAAGTTGATGAAGTTGCATATGAAAGTTGCATATGAAGTTGCATATGGAAGTTGGTGAAGTAAGTTGCGTGTGAATATTAAGTACATTCTTCAGAAGAAAATTGATATAGACATAAAACATCTTAACATATTACTATATGCGCAATATTTCTTCCCACTCACTAATATTGTTAACGGAGAGACTTATTAAATCTCTTTGAAGAAAATCTGCATTGCAATTTATTTTTAAATGTTTTATTTCTCTTTCTTTGATAGTACGATTTGTTTTAGAAGTTTAGATTCTTACAGAGTACTAATGTAAAACGAAATCATCATTAAAACTGCATAAGTAATTTTTACAAAAATTACGATATCAGTTTTCGAAGGTTAACATTCATTTCTCAACAATTTCAAATTCTGACAAATCGTCATTTGAAATCAACTTGCAATATATGAGACGTCAGATAATTTGATGAAAAACTGAAGTGAGTTCAAACTCCACTGACATCATGTATTTGAAAATATATTTTCTTATCCTTGATCAAAAAGTTATATTTTCAATTTTTGCACCATACATTTACTGAGATGGGAAGTTAAACACTGAGTTTCTGAGATTATCCCGTTTGGGAACCATTTAAAATTGTTACAAGACCTTTGAGGATGCTTTAATTATTTTTATTTTTCTCTTGTTAGAAGGGCAGTTGTTCAAAAATTGTATCAAGTATTAATTAATGAAAAGTGAGATTCGTATTGGAGGGGGTAGAAAATCTACAGGATGTAGCGAGAAGATTCGTGGGGAAGTTGTGTATTTAAGTGAATTGTGCTGGAATAGAATTGAAGGATGACGTGAAAACGGATAAATAGTTTTGTATTAATTTGTCAGTGGTTCTATCAATATACAGTATTTTAGTAAAGCTCTTGAGTGTGCTGACGTGCAGATGTGTGTTGTTACCATTCCGTCACTGGCGTCTAGACCACTTCCCGCGCGCCAATCGAGACATATAAAGTGTTATTCCACGCGTCTCAGTCTCCTGATGGTGAACTGATATTTTGCTTTCGAATCCCGCTAGGTAATTTAAAGAAATTTCCAAAAATCTATTTTTTCGTGTTTTGGCGCTGCGATCGTAGTGATAATACCAGGAATTAAACCAATGCCTCCTACATCAATATATGTAGGTGGCGTTGATTAAAAACCAAAAACCTAAAGGCATTTTTCTTAATACGCTATACTTTTCTTTTACGACCTTGGCATCACTGATGTTGACATCTTGAAGTGAACAATTTCATTGCCAAGTAAATCACGCAAGTAGTAAATCGTAGCCACGTAAATCACGCAATCAGTTGGATTTCAATGTAGAGACGATTTATTATCGTATTAAAAAAATTGGCGAATACCTACAAAGAGTATTGCCTGGAAACTTATTAAACTTGAAGAGTTTCAAGTGAATACTGAGAAAATAAAACTGTGAGTAATGCTAGAGAATGAATTCACGTTATGTTTGACTTCGCACTTTTACGTTCTTACATAAGTGTGCAAATACCGTTTTCAAATGAATATGACTTACAATGTATTCTTATTTAAATTAACTAATACCTTATTCACATAAAAATACAAAAGTCACATTTTAATGTTAGATTCGCAAAACGATTAATAGAGCAATTGCAGAAGAAGTGAACACAAATTAGACTGAGTTTGTAAAGCTTTATTCTCTTCAAAAATTAGGTGAGAAAAATACGGAAGTATTTTACGGAAGTATCCGGGGAAGAATCAAATGTAAATGCGCTATGTGCATTTTTGTGCATATTACCCAAAAAGCTGAAAAATGTAGCTGTACTAAAATTTATCTATTAGTATTAAAAACCTACAAGTACTTGTTACGGCGATTATAATTTTTGAAATTGCAATAAAACCACTTCATATCCCGTATGAAGATAGCGCAAAAGGCCATTGGATGTTGGGAACTTTTGAACGGGAGTATAACATTATCAGCTACTTCGATTCATTGGTAAGTCCAATGACAGATACTGAAAGAACATATTTAAACAAACCTGGGCATGAAAGAAATGAAGTATGAAAGACATTTGCAACACACAAAACTATTTTTAAAACGGTTTACAGTGTCGGTGACGCCACATTTTACTAGTTTTAAATTAAATGCCTTTCAGTTATCTAGTTTTGTTTAAAAATATTCACTAAAATCAATTTTAGTTTTACTCATGAGACCAGTAACAAACCTCCATTATTTTGGGTTTGCATCTCGCAGTGTGTATTTTTGAAACTCAAAATCTCTAGCCTATATCTTTGCAGGAATAAATATAAAATAGTTCTTATCTCAGATTTGCAACGGAACCAAAAACACGTAGATAATTTATTGTTGAGATTTCAATGCGGCCAATTAAATACATTAGTGTGTTCTTTCTTAAATTTTAAGTTTTTATTGCCTATTCCTCACTTATTTTCATTTCTTAGTGCATATTTGGATACTTCAAACAAGTGTTCTCAGAGCAGTAACATCCTATATTTAGTGAGAAATCAGAATTACAAGACGACTGAATGCATTGTAAATGAAAATATAACATTTTAAATCCGGAACTAGTTGAAAATGGACGATATTTCTGGAAATTTTGTTATTTCTGAATTTTTCATACATCTAAAATTTTGGTATTCCTAAAATTTGTTGAGTGACTCCACACCAAATTCCATTTCCAACTACAATAATATCGTTGTTTTCGCCTGAGAAATAATAGAAAACGCGAAGAAAACAAATGTTAAATTATGTATTTACAAACGTGTATTGACATTGACCAGTTAATGGCAATTTTTTGAAAACTTAAATATAGACGTATTGATTTGTTTTTAAATTACGATCCTTGGAAGCAAAAGTTTATAAATACATTCGAAAACAAAAATAATATTTTTAGTTAAACCAAGTTGATAACCTGCATCTGTGAAACTTTTCCAAACCGCACGACATGTAGTTTCAGTTCATACGGTATTATTTTTCTTTAAATGAGCTAATTTAATGTCCCTACCTACATTTCCTTCTTCGATTCTAAAATAATTAAATAGCCCGGATTCTGAGTGAATAGAAAATGTATTTATCTTTTGCCAATACACCCGGTTTGAAATAATAGAAAAATGTAATATCCAAAAAGCTCAGAAATAATCTAAAAATAATGAAAGTTATTCTCCAAATACATCGCAAAGAGATTTCTTATCTAGATGATGTGAATCTGCACGTTCGCTCTCTCTGCCTCGCGGCGCACTCGGACGTGGAAACAGCTGAACAGGATGGTAGGAAAATAAAATATCAGCACAGACTTATTACGAAGTGTATAAATAAAGGGAATTTGTAGGTCGCGATTGATTTGACTGTGTGGAATGTAATGTAATGTGCTACGTAGCATTATGAATGGAACAACCTATGCGTAACAACTGCGCAGGCGTGACCTTGCGTTTTCTGCGACACCGAATCGGAATGTGAAGAAACACGCTGCGATTGCGCGGCCTGAAATTATCATAATATGCAGCGAGAGATAAAAGATGCCAAACCACAGTGCATAGAACAAGCTAAATGTATAGCCAACGCGGAAATGTATTCCTTGGGCCGCGCTGAAGTGAATCAAAAGTGTGGATGATGTAGGGCCTGTACGACTTATCTCAACAATACACCCGCAAACATGTTTGTATTCTCGGTTTTAGAGATCTTTATACACTTTAATTTTTGAAAGTGCAACTTCACGAAAGTGAGACCCGTTTCGTAATACTAATCAATGTTATTAATACACATGTGATCTCCTAATTCATGGCCTATTAATTACCACCGTCAGTCTGTCACCTTCTCAATATGGAAAATGTAATTAAGACTAATGCATTTAAACAAAAATTAGAATATATTGGAATTGACATAAGTGGATGGATGATTATTTTTTTACATTTCATTACTTATCAAACTCGACTGCACTGTCTCAATAGTAATTATTCAATCTCGTATTTAATACTATGTCTCACGATACCAATTCAGTAAAAACTACTAAAATTTCGAACATGAGTATTCTATAAAATCATTCACTCCATTCATTGTTTTCATTTGTGTTGGCCACTACCAGCTGTCATCAAAAATTACAGTTCGAAGACCTCTGGAATAAACTGTTATTTTCGCATTCTCGTCTGAGACATGTTGTCATGGGCGCTGATAGATATTTCCGATAGCGCCAGTATTGATTAATCCGCTCGATATTACTTTCACGAGCTCCGATAGCTTTTACTGCATCGGTGTCTTTCAGAAATTGAGGCTTCCTATTTGGAGCGGTTACTCGGTACGAGAATTTCAAACGTCTTATATTTTGAATTTTATTCAATAGCGTACCCAAGGAAAGGGGAGAGGGGCTCAGAATTCTTCAGCTCTTCCCCCCAGAAGCCAATAATACCTATTCACAAATTCGGCTTTAACTAATGTTCTGTAGCAAAGAAATTTATTCAATATATAATGTGTTAGCATTATAAAAATAACAAGTCATAAAATACAATTTTTTTATATTCAGCGTCAATGAAAAGCTATTTATGAAAGAAAATATCAAGACACGTAGGATTTGTTTAAAAAACGCATTTAAATATTTATGTCAAATGCAACCCGCAGCACTCACCGCACGCGGCGTTCTAGGGCCTTAAAATCTACAATTTTGAGGCCAATTGCCTCAAAGAAACGTTTTTTAATTTCCTAATCTACAGGATGATATATTCTTCGACATTCTGTTGAATTTTCCATGTACGATACTTACCGATATTGCTAATGCCACATATATTTCAACTCTTGGGAATGGTGGCCATCTTTGTGAAGTCACGCTAAGCAGGCTTAGATTTCTATATCTTATATTATTTGCGGTTTCTGTATACACCGTGGTATGCGCAGACTGACGAGGTTTCTATGCATATTTATTGATTCAAGATTCGCTCTCGCAGCAACAATTAGAAATACTATTGTACTATTGCGTGTAGTGAAAGCATTCATATAATGTTTTGCCGAGGATTACAAGAGCTGTTTACCTAATTGTGGGGGATGTTGGTGTACAGTGAACAGCGGTTACGTGTCTTGTTAGGTTTGTAGGCGAAGCATATTTTGTTAGAAAAAGGAACTCTGCGAGGCTTTAATGATATTTGGATATAATTTGTATTTAGTTTTATTTGCAATGTTTACTTATGACAATTTCAATTATATATAATAATACATTTAGCATATTAGTCTTCAGAACAATTTTTTGCATTTGATGTCTTTAAGAATATGTTCATTGCATGCAAAATTGTTGAACCAGGTAGTGGTAAGTGTAGTAATATTTGTAGTTGTGTGGATTTTTGCTCTTCCACAAATGTGACAAATGTGACTGCAGTGATTTCTTAATTTTGTTGGTGGTTATTCTTGATCATCACGACTTCCAGTTTTTGAGCATTTGCTGACAAGCGATGTTTTATTCCATCTTGTAATCTTGTCTTTGCCAATGAAAATTTATCGACACTCGAAATCGCTGCTCGAATAATCACTAGCGTTATCAAACTCAGAAAACGTGCCATGTTCACTCTCGGCCACTACAACCTCCTCAGATGCACTTGCAGCATCGCAAATTTCGACTGATAGTTTAAGCTTTTCCGACACATTATTCATCTCTGTATTGTTCTCAATGCAGAACAAAATGAAGGCAGGCGTTGAAGCTCTGGCCGGCCTTTCGTCCGCGCTCGCCGCAGGAGGCCTTGGACCTGGGGCGCGACCGCCGTTGTTCCGTGCCCTGAGGGGGCGGCTGTCTCCTGGGTGCGAGAGGGAGGGGGCAGAGCAAAACCGCTCTTGTGGCCACCTGCATTGCGCAAGAGCGGATAACGGCAGTCATTTTACATAACGCTTGCGACTCAAGAACGTGAGAGAGAACTATGATTTAAGTACGCGAAATATGTTCGTTATTTCGTGCCTTCGATTTATTCCATTCGGCGAAATTTTAATGTAGGCGATCCATTGCAGCCGATTGCTCTGGTAGCAACTCGGCTCGCACTGGCTTTAACACAAACAATTTAAATTTTACGTACGTTGCCAGTGTTACGTTGCCAGTGTTATTGGATTCGGATAAAACTATTGCTTACAATAAAAACAATTACTGTATATTAGCTAAATTCTTATATAACTCTAAAAATTTATACCAAAAATAAATTAATGTACACAACTAAAATAGAAAGATATTTTCCTAATTAGTCACGTGACCATTGTCATTATTATTTACTTTTCTTAAATTAAGAAAAAATATTGAAAACTCGTTGCCCAACCATGTATTTTTATAATTCAATTACTAATATCATAATAATTATTTAAAATTATTATGTTGTACTCTAAAATGTTATCTTTAAAACTTGAATAAAATATTGCTTCCTTCATGTCAGAGAGAGGTCTCCGCACGACAGCTGTAAAACGTCTGAAATGTGCTTCTGAGAACATACTGTACCTCTAGATTAGTCATTTTGTTTAGTGAGGGGATAGCTCATGTGTCAATATGTGCATCACATTACAGAATTGCAAATAAAAGACATCAATTAAATTTGAATAAAAATGTGTACATTTTTAAAACAGTTGTTAGAGGGTGTGATAGCTCATAAAATATACCAATTAGACTTAAATATGTAACCCAATGTGTAATCTGTGGCAAATAAAAATACGAAAATATAAAAATGTACACATTATGTGGTTGTTGTATCCCTTGCTGCTTTCTAGCGCCCTGAAACGAATTAAAAAAATATTTTTATAAATAACGAGATATCGTTCTAGCACCATTTTTCACATGATACCCGAATAACAAATTCCGTTAAATAAATTAATCTCATGAGTTTTCTTCTCTTCGGTGCACTCAGTTAGTTTTTCCTAAGTGAGTAAACGCTTTTGTTCGGAAAATTATATTGCAGGGCCCTTTTGAGTTCGGTGTGAGGTAGACGCAACGCAATGGCTTCAGTTACAGCCTGCAACAGCAGAAAGGAACCTGGATTGAACTTGCCTTGGGTACTTTTGGCACCGAAAAATATGGCAAATATTTTTAACGACTAATTAATTAGTATGCTTTATGTATTGTATGGAAGAAAATGTATACATATTTTGATGTACCACAAAAACTTTAGAACCAATACAGCGATTTCTCCTAAACTTAGCATGAATATTTTTGAGCGTCCAAGAAACTAAGATAGCGTAGTTGGGATTCAAACTGTTATATTGACAATGTTTAGTTGCATTAAATCCCAAATGCGTTTATCAACCGAGGTGGCTCAAGGCATTATCTTATGTCCCAGAAATGCGTCTTATCGGGAGGGTTCGAGTTCCGTACAGTGGCTGGGTTTTTCACGCTGACTAGGAAGCCATGTCGAATTCAGCCTCTATCTGGAGGTGACTGCTTGCGACCGTGGTTTCATTGATCAACCCCAGGCGAATGACGGAGTGACTCTAAGTAGGGGGCCACAAACCGCGTACGTTCTTTCCTTTCTCTTCCTCGTCCTTTCCTCATCCCCTTACTTACACACTTACATGCACTACACTACCACCTCTGTCGAGAGAGCAGTCGGGAGCTTAGAGCGTGCCGCGGCTGGAGCAGACACCTGAATGGCGAAAGAACAAAACAACAATCACAGGCCGACTTGTAGGTCGGCGCCGAATCTCGCCATCCAGCTGAGGACGTTTATCGCCCCCTCCCGCGATAAAAATACGAACTACCGTTCTGGGACTAACGGCCGTAGCAGTTGTGTGCTCAGTGCAGTGCAGTGCATTGTAGGTGGGGGACCATATGGAGCGGACGGAACCGGGCGGGGAATCACAAAGAGGGGGGAGGCGGGCGGGCGGGGGGGGGAGGTGAAGGAGAGGGTAGTGGCAAAGGAGGAGGCGGGATGGGGTTTTGGGTGGGCGGAACGAGAGAGGATTATTGATAGAACTGCAAGGTCATTAGCCCCATAAGTGTTGTCCATGTTTTTGTGTTCCGGGAGGTAGCGTGCATCACCTCCGCTGGATGGCGAGATCCCGCGCCGACCTATTGTCGGCTTGCAGTTTCCCCAAGCAGATACCTCCCACCAGGGGGCACCGCCCAACCGGGACAATCTCTTAGTAAGCCTCCGATCTCTCAGCATTTGTGATAATGTAATGCAGGCAAGTGTAAGTGTGTGGAATATTTCTGGGTAACACAGATCCTAATAAATACAGCAATGACTGTTACATTAATTATTGGTTGTTAGATTAAATCTCACTCGTGAGTGTGCGAAGGATGAAGTTACAGCGTACAATGGCGGATTCAGTTCATGAAATAAATGTTTTCTGCTTCCAAGTAAAACAAGCATAGTACCTACATCCTTCGAAAAGACGAGTGTCAATAAAACGAAAGTAAACGTATTCCATTCTCTCTCACATTGGAGCGACCTGTGGTGAAAGCCACTGCTCTAGTTTCATAACGCTTAGTCCAACGGAAATCGTAAATGCCTTTCGTATTCAGGAGGCAATCAAAGTCTTCAATAACGTCCACAATAATTAAATCGTGGGAAACAGCGTTTTGTCGTACGTTCTTGGAGTATAAAAGCCCTGCGAAAAAAATCCACCATTTTCGTATATCGGTAAAAAATTGTAATAGAATTAACGACTTTGTGAGTTTGAACTTGACGTTAAAACGTTTAATTCGATTTTTTAGACAAAAAACATGAACTGACATTAACTTAATTACGTATTTATATTACGTTTATTGATATTTTATTATTATTATTATTATTATTATTATTAATTATTCGATCCCACGATCTTCCGGACTGCCTTAGTGATGTCGGCCGTTATTATTATATTGCCAATCTGATGGGTAATATAATAATAATAATAATAATAATAATAATAATAATAATAATAATAATAATAATAATAATAATAATGGCTGTTGTTGAGGTTAATAAGTGTTGTTATTTATGAAAATCACTGTGAAATTAATTTTTTCTTCGCGGAAACAGTTAAATTAGAACGTCTTAAGCATTAACTTTCAGAGGTTATTACGTCGGTGTTAAACACGTCGATTTTTTTTGGGATGAGTTGCTCACATTGATGTTTTAATTTTGAACATCGGCATTCTCAACATTCCTCGATGTTTTGGTGTAGATGTAGCATCCGTAAGATGCAGAGATTCCCTGCACGCCCAACCATGTGCGCAAGGAGGTGCCACGTCATCGGCCGACAGTCCTCTCTCTGTCTCTCTCTGACCGCCGTCTCCCCCACCACATGGAGTGACGCGGAGGGCGTGGCGGGGGCGCGGCGCGCCGCGGAAGTGGCGTCACGCCGTCCCCTGCCCCGCCGCCGCTTGCGTCACTGCCCGCCGGACGCCGCGCTCATTGCGTCATGGCAGCTCCTCCGCGCCAACGGGCCTAATTACTGCGGGGCGCATGCCCTCATCGCGACGAGACACGCCACTGCAGGGACTCTGTCCTACGGCTCCACTCCCGAAGGCAGTCCGATTTTTTGACACAGGGGGAGAATTCTAGGAGCCGGCTGCTCTGATCGGTACCTTTCCGTGCCTTCTCCGAATGCCGGAGCAGCTCCCCACCAGACGGGCCACGGAGCGCGCGCGGTCTTCTCACTTACACTTACATGCACTGCATCGACATGGAAACGTAACGCTCGCCAGAACTTTTTAGGTGGTTAAGAACATTTCTACAAACGGTTCGGACCATTAGGGGAACGGAAATTAGGGAGTGGGAAAGCAGTTCGAGTTAGCACGAGTGGAGCTTAGACTGGAGAGAAAATAAGTTAATAAGCAAACAACGAATAATTTAATTGATAATTTAAGTTAGTAAATTCTTAAGTAAATAAGCCAGCATTCATAGTCAACTGTTAAGTATTAAGTAAGTCAATAAATAAATTTAAAAAAATGAAACTCAATAATTGAATGAGAACATTAGGGGGCAAAGACGAGAGGCCTAATGTAAATGCAGAGGCATTGGTGCGGACGATCTGCTGGGCGCTGTTTGATTTCAAGTATTGAGGAGGCCAAAGACTGGAGGGAGGAAGCCCTTCGTATCTTATGGTCTCTTTTCCGCGGCTTTGTTGCCATGGAGAGATCATTTGGGGAGGATACCAGAATTCGAAATTTTAGAGCGCAATAGGATATAGTTATTGTAATGGCTTGAGGCCTTCGGCCTAACCACACAGTATCATGCTATTTAATTTATGGATTCAATAATTACCTATTAAAGAATAAAAAATACATTCACTACACAACCACACCACACTGCTTAGAGAGCGCTCCTTGGGTGGGGCGTTGCCGCCTGGTGAGAGATACGTAGGTCGCCGACCTGCACGGGAAGATCATCGCTACCTCCAGAGCAACAACATGCACTACGCTTACGGGACTCGTGTCTTTTAAATTGACGCGCCCGTAACCACTAATCGAATCCCCCACTCCACTGCCTACTTGGAATGTTGATCCTTATCGCAACGACTCAGTGAACGACAGCGGAGAACGAGTGGCGAAAAAAAGTCATTCTCTTTATTGAGTTGATGTATTGATTATTCCGTGATTCGTGGCGCGTCTCCGACGTGGACATTGGCCACGTGAGTGAAGTGCGCGGTCTCTCACGGGGAATGGCGGCGGTGCACTGCCGCTGGATGGCGAGATCCGGTCTCGACCTCCTCGTCGTCTTGCGGTGTTCCAGGTATCTCCCAGCAGCTCGGCTCTTTGCCATCCGGGGCAAGCTCTGAGCTCCCGACTGTGTGGTGCATGTAAATGTAAGGTGGGGACGTAAAGGGTGAGGGTAGGTCAAGGAAGAGAGAGGAAAGTTCCGCGCGGTTTGGAGCCCATTTGTTCTGTTCTAGTATTCGCCTGCAGTGAGATCGGAGAAACTACGGAAAACTATCGATCTGAGCAGTCGGCCGCAAGAACTCTCCTCCAGACAGCGGCTGAATTCGACCCTGTCGACTATAGTGTCAAAGATCCTACGACTTTCAGGACTCGACCCGTAGACCTCTGGTCAGGGGCACGGCAGGGACCTTAATTGATGCCGAGACACTTCAGGCTGTTAGAAAGAAGTGGATTCACTTATCCAGTAAGTTGTGAACACCCTTCTTTCTTACTTAAGAAGCCCTCGTAGAGTGGAACTTTACAATTACAGTTATTCGTGCACCCGTCGAATTTGATATTTTTGTGGTGGAGGGCAAAAACGCCCGGTAACGCGCGCCCTGGTGGGAGGACCGTCGGGGTAATTCCCACAAATGCCACGGCGCGGCCAATCACGTGGCCTGTCGATCCGCAATGCTGGCGCGCACCGCTGGCGTCGCGTCGCGTCTGGCTGCTCTTTCCTCTCGGCGACGGAAAGGTCGGCGCCGAAGCCTGTTATTAGGCGTTGGAGGCTCAAGTCGGCATCCGCCCACAGCGCGCGCGCTTAAAACTCGCTGCTGATCACTTTTGATATTTCACGCTCTTGATGTTCGTCGGTCGCCTCTCAGTGCCTTTGAGGAACATGGCCCGGGAATTTATCCACGTCTGTAAGCGTTGATTTATTAGCAATTGATAATTATGTACTGAATTTTAGCAACTAATAATGATTTGCAATTTCGTGTTTCTTTTGATTGATTGATTGATTGATTGAATAGTGTTTCCGAGCCCAATAATGCTAAGGTATGTCGGTCCCGTTAAGTGCAAGTGATCCTTCCGGCGCGGTCCTAGACGTCTGGGCGTTCTGGGTTTTTCCTAACCACGTACCCCCACTAGCGCAACATGCTTTAACCTCCTGACCTGCCTTGCAGCATGTGTGGTAATGTAGTGCATGTGAGTGTAAGTAAGGGGTGGAGATAGGGCAAGTAAGGGGAAGGAAAGATCGCACGCGCTCCGTGGCCCGTGTGTTAAGGCACTGCTTCGGCATTCACCTGCTGTCGGATCGGACAAACAATGGAAAACTACCAATCGAAGCAACCGGCAACCGGAATTCTTCTCCAGACAGCACCTGATTGCTAGCCTGAAGTAGCTACGAAACAAGTGGGGAAAGTCCTGCTGCTGTCGGGAGCCGAACTCTAAGACCTCCCGGTTAGGGTCGCTGCAGTGGCACCAGCTGATGCCCCGAGTCACCTAAGCCTTTGTGTTTGCCTTCATTTTTTTCGAGTACTTTCCGATTCAAAGAGAAGAAAGGAAGGAGAAGGTAGTAGAGTCAGTACAAATGAAAAGAAAGTGGAGGAGGACAAAATAAGGAGCAGGTGAAGATAAAAGAAGGCAAAATGAAAGAGAAAACGGTACAAGAACAAGAGAACAGAAGAGAGAAAAGGGGGAACGAGGAGAAGAAAGTACGAGAAGTAGAAAAAAAGAAATGAAAATATAATAAAGAAAATGACAGGGGCCGATCAGACCCCCTCACATACCTCCAGTGCTACCAACCCTGGGGGATAAAAATCGGATCCAGCTAAAAACTGATCCCCTGACAAAATTATATGCACCTGCCACGGCGATAATGTTTCTGAGCCTCGGATATTGCAGGGTGCATTCCCGCGGAGCCCAAATTGGCCTATTCTAGAGCAAAAAAAGATAACATTTAAAATATTAAAGGGCCTTTGACTTACCACAATAGTCTACATCTTCCCCTAGCAAATACCAATATATTCAATCCTCGTTCTCAAAACATTAATTCGCGCGCGCGTGTGTGTGCGCGCGCGTGTATGTGTGCGTGCGCGCGCGTATTTAGTTTGTGTGTACTTTTTGTTCATTTGTAAGTTTATGTCGATTTGTGAGGGTTTGTGTGAGTTTAATTGGTTGGTATGTGCGTGTGTATTATGTGTATGCGTGATCATATGTGTGTTTGATGTCCGAGTTTCTGTGTGTTTGCAAGGACTTATGCTTCTGAGTAATTATTAGTGTATGTTTGTGTGCGTATTTCGTTTGTGTGTGTTGTTAGGTTTGTTGGGCGTTGTATGTGTTTCTGAGTGTTTGTGCTTGTGTGTGTGTGTGTGGGGGGGGCGTCGGGTCGAACCGTGACCCTGGGGTCGCGAGTGAGTGGAGCGGAGCGGGCAGGGCGCGGGGGGGGGGCGCACGCGATCGCTATCTGCGTGGGTGGACTGCGCCGTTGCGACGAGGGGGAGGGGAGCGGGCAGGGCACGCGCTGCCGCAACTTCCCGCCAAGAGGTCTTATTATATCATTCTTCAGTACGTGCGCTGCGCCGACCTGGCGAGCTCAGGAAGTTAATACCTGACTTTCTCAGTTCGAATGACTGACTGTGTGAGCTCTGACAACAACGTTTGCGCGAGCCTAGTTCGTTACGCTTTCGGCCCTGCCGATCAGAATCACTGCAATAGCACCTAGGGGCTTAATTCAGCCACTGAATTACTAATCAATCCTTTAAATCCAAAATGGAGACTTCAATATTGATTTTCTGAGCGAATCCCACGAAAAAGAGCAGTTTCTCAATTTACCGCATTCTTTTAATTTAGACATTACAATGAATGTTAATCAAATTATAATTAACAACACCACAACTGGATATGAAATAAAAACCACTAATCTAGGTTACAGTGACTATGATGCACAACTTCTTACAATTACTATTAACATGAACACAGACACAATAAATAATACTCGTGTTTACAGAACATTAATTAAAGTTAACATAAAATTGTTTACGGACTACTTGCTGAAGGAATCATGAGGCACAGTTTATGACGCTATAGCCACAAATGAAAAGTATAATTATTTTATAAATGAAAATGAATATTTTCTCAAAGCTTTCATTTTTACTTTAACGCACGCTTTCCTCTCAAAAAGAGAAAATTACACATTTTACGGAAAGGAATAGTTGGATCACCCAAGGAATTAGAACATAGTGTAAAAACAAACGTACGTTTTACATTATTTCTAAACATCATAACGTATCACCCTTTTTCCATATCTACTACCAGGAATACAAACCAAATTTAAGGAAAGTAATAGTTCAGGCAAAAATAATGTAAAAAAATAATCAGGATATTTTGAATGCTAGAAACAAAACTAAAGCAATGTGAAATATCATAAAAATATAACATCTTCTCTACACTTAGTAAAGTAGTGTTTTAAATGGTAATAACAGAGAAGCAAGTAATCAGAAAAAAGTGACAAATCTCTTCAACCAACACTTTTCTGGAATTGCGGCTGAACTCATGAAGGGTCTAAAACCACAAAACATTCACAAACCATAAAACTTTATTCCTTTTCCCAAAATTTTTCGATACGATGTTTGTTCCTGAAACTAATAACGATATCTTGAGAGAATAGTCAGTAACCTAAAAAAAATATTCGTCTGATTTTGATGAATTTCCGGATTGTTTATTGAAAACTGGTGTACATGACTTTGTACACCCGTTAACTCACTGTCCGATGCTTCTTTATACACAAGAATATTAGACGTTTTCAAAACAGCAAAAATTAAGACACTTTTTAAAAACTGGAACAATAATGAAATTCAAAATTATCAGCGAATTTCTCTTTTGTCAGTTTTCTCAAAAATATTAGAGAGGTTTTTCTGAACGAGACGCCAATGGAAACTTTTCTCAGGGAAAACAAAGCATTTACAAACACGCAACACGGTTTTAGAAAATCAAAATCTACGTAAACTGCCATTTTTTTCTTTTCTTAGTGATATCGCTTCATCAATAGACCAAAATTAAGCACCATTGAAATATTTTTGGATCTTTCGAAAGCTTTTGACGTTATTGACCATAACATCTTGCTATCAAATTTACATTCTTATGGAATTCGTGGTATCACCCTAGATTAGATAACCTCGTACATTAAACATCGATCCCAGAGATTAGGATTAGGACATTATTTACTTATCTTCCTAATTCTTTACCAATTGAATATGGGGTCCCGCAAGGTTCCTTCTTAGGTCCTATCCTGTTTCTGTTATACGTAGACGATTTGCCCTCGTTTATTAAAAAACGAAGAACGGTTCTGTTTGCCGATGACACGAATGTTCTTTGCAAAAAAGAAACAAATAGTACGGTTTCAAAAGTTTCAAATTAGATATGCAATGACAAATTAATAGTTATCGAAGGAAAAACAATTTCATTGCGCTTTTGCATTTGAAATCAGCAATAGCATGCTCCATTGAAATGAACAATACGCAATTAGCTGATATTATTGCAACACAATTTTTAGGTCTCTTAATTCAGTTAAACCTCAAATGGAATGTATGTATAACAAAATTAAGCACTAAATTAAGTTCATTATGTTACACATTCAGAATTCTTTCAAATTCTATCAGCCATCATGCAGCTCGTTGCGTGTATTTTGCAAATGTACATTCCCGTCTGAGATATGGCACAAAATTCTGGGGAAGCTCATCTTGTAGTACCCAAACCTCTAGATTGCAAAACAAAATTGTTCTAATAATGAAAAAATGCCATCCCAGTGATTCCTGCAAGTCTCTCTTCATAAAGCATAGAATTTTACCATTGCCTTGCCTTTTTATTTACGATTGTGTAATATTTGTCAAAACTGACATATATGTAGTGGGATAGTAGTGAGCGATTATAAGATAGTTGTGTTTCATGTAGGGTGGCTAATCAACTAAACATTTTAATTCCTGTTGGTACAACAATTATTATAGTTGCTGAAGGATGCTCTAGTATCTATTATTCCAAAGTTTTATAACTCGTGCAAAATAATCATCATAGCGATAGAGTGGCTGAAGATTTAGTCATGGATTGTACATTTTTTTATGAATAAAATTTAATATGGTTTTATATTCAACGGTAAATTTAGTCTGACATTCTAAAGATTCATACTTATTAAGACCTAAATTATAAATTCCATATTCAGCTTTGAAGTCTATTAGTTTATTTAACTTAAGACCTAAAATTCTGAAAACTATGATTGGATATAAATGTAGGAGAAATAATGAAATTCTTCTTAATAGGGAAATTAAGTGAAAGTTATTAACTGTTTGATTTGAGTGTTGATGACTTTATTTTAATTGATTTATATTAATTAGGAAGGATGACATTATTATTAGTCGCAAATAATAAAATAAAGTAATAAATGTAAATAAAATTATGATTAATACAAGAAATTTCATTCCATTATAACATGCATTTTGAATGATTGGGTAAGAATCCTAAGAAGGGTGTAGGCCTCCTAGTTATATTAAATTAATTGAAATAAAAAAAATGTTGATGAATTTCATATGAAAGAAATTTGATTAGAATGTTGACATATTAAAAATATTAAAATAATACTTGCTGATAAACCAGAATAAATGAAGTAAAATTGTCATAAATTTTCTGACAATTTAAGTCCTAATACTATTTATCCAATGTGATTGATGGAGGAAGAGGTTATAATTTTTGTTTTGTTTGATTTAAGCCACCAATTGATCCAATAAAAATTAATTATAATATTACGGATATTGTGATGGGCTGATAATATAAGTAGGATTAAATAATAAATGGGGTTGGTTATTGTAATGCTATGAAAATAAAACAATTTAATCATAATAAACCTTCCATTACTGACGGAAATCATTTTCCGCATATATGATTATATATAAAAATGCTTATTTTTTATTAAATAAATATTATACCCTTTGTCAAAAACTATATTTTATTACTTCAAGCATAATAGGTAAATTTTTGCTCCTTTAGTGGTTAGGCCATTGAATTATACTTTCAATTATTATTGACACTTTTTTCTTTCCATAAGTAAAAAAAGAAAAATTAGAAGTATTAATTTGTAGTAGCTAATAGTGTAAAGCAGAGTAGAGTTTAGCTCAAAGGCTTCTTTGGGAATGGAACTTGATCTTTTCGTTGTAGAATATCTACAACACGGGAGAGCCGGCTTCACTTCCCCTCCAAAGGCAGGCGCAAAGGATTTCTTCGCTCGCAAAAATCCATGCCTTTGATAAAATTTTCCCCCGCGAACTTGAGTATAACAGTTCTATACGCTCACTGCTACACCTCCGAAGTCGCGAAACAGCAACCGAGACAAAAAGCGGGGAGGTGGGGAAACGCTTCGGACGGCGCGAACAGGGAATAAGCAAAAAGGAAAAAAAGAGGGTTATGCCTTGAAAGTCCGACCACGTCATAAATTTGAACTCGCTGGGAGGGAGCCAGGTATTCTCGTCATTAAATTAGTTACCGGAGCGTGACCGGCGAGAGGTTGCGAGTATGCGACAGAATGGCCCAAATAACTACTGGGCAGGAAAGGAAGTGCTTGTGCACTGAATGATTTGAATGAAACTGAAATGCGGAAAATGACTTCTTTTCCTGTGATTCAAGACTCCTCTCACTTCTTCTGTGAAGGGATATTCTATATAAAGTAAGAACAGAAGGCACGACTACTATTTTCTTCCTTGATCATGCTCCTCTGGCAAGAAATGTGTAAACATAAAATTCCCACGCCGATTTAGAGATTTCTCAACCTGAGAAGTGAATTTTCTATCGTCGCACAGCTACTGGGAGCATGTACTGGGACATTTCAAGGAAATGCATGATATAATCTTGGCTCGACCGAGAATCGAACGCGAGGGCGCGTAGTGGACTGCGAGCACGCTGTCCAAGAGCTAGCCACGAGCTCTATGGGATATTGCCCTACAAAATTATTATACTACATAATATTTGTATTATATAGATTGAATTTAACAAACAACAACAAAGAATTCGGAAAACTCATCGTCCTTATTCAAACACAATGAGAGCGCTGTGAAAGGACACGTAAAGCGAACGAGGTGCTGCAACGACAACAAACAACTTCATTTTTAGGAATTGCTAACGACGTATTATTCAGCGCATTTCAGAATCTTAATGAATTAAAATGGATCACCATAGAGACATACATATTAGGTATCATCACTGAATTTGACCCTGACTTCATCTCTTGATTCTCTGTATTCATGGGGCGACAACGAAGATTTGCAGGTTTTCTTCTTGGTTCCCCTGTTGCTACGGTAGCCCTCCCGCCCTCTAAGTCATTCTCCGCATCTTTCATTAATTTTTTCGTTAAAATTTTGCCCTAACGTGATTCATTGGCAGGATTGACAGATTGGGCGAAATTCCGCTTCTAAGCTGGAAAACAGCTCTCTGGCGGGGCAAAAACTGACTTCGCGGGGCACCGCCCATCGGGCGGAAATGCATCAAAACACGTGCGCCTTCGGGCTGCTTTTCAGATTACGAAATTTTCGTAAAACAACCATAGCAATGTTGACAGTGAGTTCGAGATTTTTTAGTATTTTACATTATACATGATTTTTCATTAATCATTTGATAATTCGTTCAAATTTACTTTAAGAAGTGAGTATTGTCTAAAAACCTCTAGTGTAGGGTGTGTCATACTCATTAAAGTCATGCTCATTTATAGTGGACAACATGAGTATATATTATGAGTACATTGGCAGTACTTGGGGTTAATTTTCGATCACACCAGTTAAAATTATTCATCTTTTGGAATACAGTTTAACTGCCAGCATTTTCCGTTCTGCCATAGGAAATAAGCATTCATATGTAATCATTTCTGTGACAATATTTTTAAGTGCGGATATTTAAGAGAAGCAAGAAGAGTGAAAATTGTGAAATTATTTTATCACTTAAAGTCTTCCTCTGCTGTAGTCATAAAAGTAGTCATAATTAATTTTTAAATATTAATATGAAAAAAAGGTGCAAGTTTTTACGTGAATATTATCGTTAATTACAATGTTCACAAACACAAAAATTAAACTAATAATTTCACATGGTTACTATCTAAAAAAAGGATTTACATCCATCAAATGGATGTTTGTTCGAAGCATCTGGCAACCCTGTCCATTGGGTCTCCGACTGCGTTGGGTTTTCTTCAACAGATTTCTCGGCCTTTCTCTTCTGCGTGGCGACCCCATTCATAAATTAAAATGAAGTGGAAAAGAAAGGGAAAATATGTTTACTTGAGACATAGAATTTAAAATGTAAACTTGATAAAGCTTTTTCTATTCAAAATATTATGTAATACTGATGTATGTTAGAACACCAATAGCAACGCTAGACGGAGTTGTCGCACCGCACGCTAGTCCGATAGCTCAGTCTGTATGTAACCGTGCTCCAGTAATGTAATAGGCAGCACAATGCTTGGACTCGTGTTCACAATAAACTATTATATAATATTAAATAAACTAGTGTTTATTTAATCATGACATGGCGCAGTCGTAAACAGTTGTAAGTACGGTGTGTTCTCAACAATTGTTACGAATGCAAGATCAACAAGATAAAAAGTTGCTCGATATAATTCAGTGCCAATAAGACGGAACATTCGAACAGGGAACATACCCGCAAACAATGGAGTCGCTAAAGCAGCCTAAGCCGATGGCCATGCAAGGTGATCTTGGAATCAACTGACAAAAATTCAAAAACAGTTTCCAGTTATTTTGTGTTGCAACGGGAATCAACAAAAAGCACCACACGGAAAAGGTGGGGAAAAAAATTCCACCAGATTTACTAAACGAAATAACACTCATTACAATGACTTTTTTATTTTTAAGTCCTTTTTTTGAACAAAAAGTATATTTGATTATGAATAATGAAATAATA
This sequence comes from Gryllus longicercus, assembly GCA_038098605.1. Taxonomy (NCBI): domain Eukaryota; kingdom Metazoa; phylum Arthropoda; class Insecta; order Orthoptera; family Gryllidae; genus Gryllus; species Gryllus longicercus. The sequence goes on along the minus strand of JAZDUA010000005.1, from coordinate 370,992 downwards.
GTACAGATGCAAAAATTATGACATTTTTTCGAATGTTTTTTAAAAAATTTGTGTACATTTTCTCATTTTGCATGTAGGTTAATCCGGCCCTTCCCCATCTCTCCATGTATAAATATCCTTCTTTACGACACAATCAAAATCAGGTATTAATGTTTTTGAATAATGTTTCCGAATATTACCACACCCTTAAAATCATTTCTACACATTCGGTGTCCGGCCGAATTCCAAGTGGAGCGGATGGTCTTTAATAATAATAATAATAATAATAATAATATTAATAATAATAATAATAATGTCTTTATTAATGGCGACGCTCAGGTCGTAGGGCCTGCTCTTCCGCCTAACCACTGAATTTACATACATTTAGAGTAGCAACATTTTAAGAGGGCAGGACAAGCTGTACATTTACGTCTGGGAGAACGAATCTACGGACCATCCCGGCATACGCCTTAAGCGATTGAGTAAACCCAGAAAAACCTCAATCAGGATGGCGGCTTAGGGCCGAACATTAATAGAACTGAGTATGTTATACTGAGTAGTGAAAGGGAAGTTTCGTGAAAGAGAAAAGAAAAGACGTACAGGGGAAGGGGTCAAAAAGTATAAATGATAAAGTTTGTGAGGTAGAGGGAAGAGAAAAAAAGCGAAGAAAAGGACGAAGAAGAAGTAGGCGAAAAAAGTGAAGTTATTTGAGGAACGTTACAGAAAGCTACGTTTTGTTTACAGTAGCACTTTACATAAATATACAATAATTTTTACACCAGAGAAGCACAATACACTATAAGCTAATAAAAAAGTAATTTTAAACACAATACTGTCAATATTAAGGAACAATACAAAGAGTGCGGATATCTTAACATCAATTTTGTTTATGCCAATATATTGTAGTGAATATCTTGATGATGATACAAAGATAGCTACAAGTATATTTTATCTGGAACGTCACTAATACTTTTGTATATGTTATTAACAATTTCATTAGGTTACACAGAAAAATAATAATGCTCATAATTTAGGTGTGAGAGACAATGGAAGATGAGGATATAGCAATGAGGTATGTGGTAGAATATTGAGGGGAAATAGAGGGTGTTTAACGGGGGCGGTGACCGGGCGTTTGGAAGTGGGAGAAGTCTAAAGATTGAAGAAGACGTTAACGCCGTTCTATATGTCGTTATTCCTTACCCATGTGGTTAATTCAGCTTTGAATTTGCCGAAAGTATTTGAATGTTTTAGTCTCGCTGGTAATTTATTCCAGGCTCGGATAGCTGTAATGGTGAATGATTTACTGAATGAAGTCGTGTTGTGACGTGGTACACAAAGCAGGGCTGATTCACGAGCTCGATTTAGTTTCAGAGGATTGAAGTTACTTATGAGGCGTGTTGCATGAGAACCGGTTAAAACTTTATAAAGAAGAAGTACAGAGTAGAGTAACCGTCTTTTGTCTAGAGTAAGCATACGAATTCTGTCAAAAAATTCGGATACATGGTCGTATTTTCTTAGATCAAAAATAAAACGTACGCATGCGTTCTGGGCTACTTGAAGTTTACGTTGTAATTTGAATGTCATGTTGGTCAGAAGAAAGTCGCAATAGTCGAAATAATGTTACTTGCTTAATGGTTACTTGCTATTTGACCAGCGACGAATATTCGGTGCCCGCACTACCTCATGACATCTCAATCCAATCGAGATTACCACTTTAAGCCAGAAAAACTCTACAAACAGAAGATTGCGCTCGAGGGGCAATACGTACGAAGCATCTCGAAAACGTTGCGTTGCGTTGCGTTGCGTTGCGTTGCGTTGCGTTGTTAGCTTACCGCCTGTCAAAGGGCTTTGCTGGACCTCATTCACATTCCGTTTAGATCCTACCTCAGAGATTTCAGAAAACCAGCTGACGTTTTGTCGGCAACAAAAAATAGAATAGTCCGAAGTAACCAGTAAATGGTGTAATGATTTTTTAAACTGTTTCTGAATTGACGAAACGCGTCTCCAAGCCCCGGGGGCGTTGAGTACTTCGCGGAATCTTCCATTAATATTTCGATTAGTCATATCCGGCACGTCTCGTCGCAGTCAGTTGTCAAGAGGACCGCCTGGTAGCATTTCCGCGTCTCATACTACGCGCCCCTGCGTTACTACCCAGAGGCCAGAATTGGGAAGGAATTAGGATGGAGGCAGGGTTTAGGTCATTACACAGGGGCTGCACTAGTCCCTAAAATCTATTATTGTTTTTTGCTAATTTGTCATTCAATGACCCTTATGCAAACTCGTTTTGTCGTAACAAATTTCAGATGGGGTCTACGGTGATTCTACGGGAATTGAACCCGGAATCTCAGAAAAGTGGTGCACCTGGTGACAGACATGTGACTTCGCCACTAAGCCACGACAGCACTCTGATTTTAGTCCCATAAACAAAATAATAGTGACCGTGGAAAGATACATATTAATATTTAGTATAATTGCATTTTAATTATTACGTTGTGAAACTAGAAATAAAAGGTAACCTTAAAACAACGTTCCTCAAAGATCTTAACCGAACAGTAAAACGCACAGTAAAATTTTGGTTTAATGTAAATCTTTAAGAAGAGGGAATGCAATTGTCAAAATCCTAGTAATATTTTTTCTTTGAATCAAAATTAAGAGATAATCTATGTTTAAACACATCGTGAAGAGAGAAACTTGACACAGCTATTAATTCATAAAATGTATCAGCATGGAAAAGTGGCATGTGACACATCTCTAAATGCTTACCAGTCTATGATTTGCTACGTTAGTATATAATTATTTACATTTAAGTACAATGTTTAATGTATGTTCAATATTACGTTCTTATAACTCCTGTCTTCTAAAAATTAATAATTTCCTGAATGCCGCCATATTGTCATGCTCTTGTATAAACGTTCCTTAGGCCTCAAGGGACGGTTTGATAAGTGATGCCGGGCGTGTCCACGGCCAAGGGCATTGGTCCCTTGGAGGTGACGGTGATCTTTCTTCGCTGGTTGGTGAGATACAGCGCCGTCGTGAGGAGATTTCCCCGAGCAGGAACCTCCCGCCACTGGGCACCTCCTCAGCCGCCGGGACAAGCTCTAAGCCCCCGACATGGATGAGGAAGGAAAGCGTATGGTCCATGGCGCTTTGTGAGGGCGCTGCTGCAGCATGCGCCTGGTGTTGATAGAAGAAACCACGGAACAATAGTGATCAGAGCAACCGGCCGCTAGAATTCTTCTCCAGACAGCGGCTTCATTCGGCACAGATCTCTAGCTAGTGTCGAAAATCCTGCCGCAACGTCGGGACTCGAAACCTAGGGCTCCCGGCCAGAGGCTCGGCCAGAGGCTCTGCATTGACATCAGCTGATGCCTCGAGACACTTTTCGTCCTAAGCCTTAAGGGAATGGAAACGCAGGCAGAAATGAAGACTTTTGACTATGCAATTCCTCCAAAACCTCATTCTCTCATTCATTTTCATTCCCCCGCGACCTAAAAACTTTCATTTAATAACATTTAAAAATGGCGAAACTCTATCATATTTTGACGTGCTTATTACCTTACGAAACTTTATTTTCACTGAATGAATTTCGACCACTATTTTTCGTAGGAATGTCACAGAAATTGCCATCTGTCAATGCAAGTTATTGCTCAATTTTTCCAAAAAGGTCTCTATATTTCATTGTTGGATTTAGCGAAATCACCTACTTCGATTTCACTTTCTCGCCCTTAGCTAGGTACTTCTTAAGAAAAAGTTCTGTAATGCTGTGGGAAAAAGTGGCGAACTTTCGGCAGAAAACTCATTGCCGGACCCTGGTAACGAAAAAGTGGATAAATCCAGTTGCTACTTTTAGAAAGAAATTCTCTTACACGTGGTGAAACCAGAATCCATGTTTTGTTGGTCATTGATACCGAAAGCTTGAATGACGACAAAAGGTCCGCGAGTCCGTCAGTCCGTCCGTCTAGTATCTTGATTTTTCCCAATAGATCTGGTTAGTGTCGCGGCCGCATGAATATGAAAGTATATTTTAATTTTGGGAGGTATTTTACATGAAGTTCCTAAGAAATTTTCAATTTTTTTTTCAAAAAATGGCTTCATCGTTTTTGATTAAATATTTTGTTGGATAGTGTAAAAAACGCTTAAGATAATCGTGCAGGTGTATTAACAATCTTCATTTTTGAAAATGGCCAAAAAAAAAATGTTCCAATTTCGCGCGCTTCGTTTCAGACGTTGCCAGATCACAAAACAGCCACACGGAGGTTTCAAAATTTGATTTCATCTCATTGTTGTAGGTCGAGATGATTATATGATATAGATAATATCGTTATAAAAAAATAATCGATTCAAGGAAAGAAGTAACGAACACATTTCTGCATTTTAAGAAGTTCTAATGGATGATTATGGTATTAAAAATATTGAAAGCTCACATCAAATGTAATCAAGGTGGGCTTGCGTAAAATAATTCTTCCTTTTCTGTACTATGTTCTGTGAATACTGTAACTTGTCAGAAATAACAATATTGTAATATTTCGTAACTATTTTCAATTATGCGAGAAAGTATGTGCAGTTGTAGCTCCTCTAGTTTCACATTATTATGAAGAGGCAAACATTAAGGGGTTTGCACGTTTAAACATTGAATTAAACGTATTTTCACGGTTCTAATATATTGTTGACCATAAAAAAAGAGTAAAGCTTACGGAGCAGCACAATAAATTCGGCGTCAAATCAATTTAAACCTAACATAATTTCTTTTGGATCAAATCCAACACGACGACAACATAATATTTTCAATGTTCTTTTATCTTAAGTCATAACTAGGGGCCGTATTTTGATGACCTAAAACATTGCCAAAATTGACCAATAAAATGCTCTTAATATGCATTAAAATGCACTAAAAATAAAGAAAAATGAGATAAAAAATTTGATTAAAACCACTTCAGATGAACAACTCCTGCTCTTGGAAATGTTACTGATGTAATTGAGGCTTCTTCCATTTATTCAAGTGAACTCGGCTTGCTAACATTGGGTTTAGACTGTTCTTTAAAATAAAATATATGCCTTTATTTATCGCAAAATCTGACAATGGCGCCGATAAGCATCACAGAAATCTTAGATTACATAGTACTCACAACGGCTGACATTACAATATATGAGGGAATAAATCGAACAGGATACTCAGGAAGTCTGTGGCGTACATTTGTTGCGCCTCGTAAATATTGTTTGAAGCAAGAACGATTAAAATGATGTTATTTTCTATTAAATCAGCGAAATATGCAGTAAAAATGACGTAAGAAGGTAAAGAAATAATTCGACATCGACGAAAAACGCACAAAAATTACATATAAAAATGGATTATTTCGTTTCGTCATAACATAAAATGAATGTCTATACTAAACGGCTTTATTCTAAAGTGAAAAGAAAACGATGACATTTCATTACAATGCACCCCTAATCATAACAATGTTCTATTATAGCCACCTACTGGCGTCGAAAGTTTGGAGTTATCCTCCTTTAATATGTTCAGGTCCGTCGCTGTGCTTTTTATCCAAGGGGGCTCTTGCGCATCGTATCTCACTTCAGCCAATGAGCTTCAGGCACCAGTTTGCGTCAGTGTCACCAGGAATTTTAAATGGAGCCAGCTACCAAATCACCACCCTTATAAATCATTCAAAAAGATTTATTAAGCATTCCTATTAAATATTCCATCTTGTACACCTTCATCGTGTTATTTTTGGTTGGTTACCGTTGAAAATTGTCACTTTTTACCACTTTCAAAATGTTGTGCGTTCAAAATGTTCAAAGAGAGAGTGCAGTGGTCACGTGGTTTGTGACGCAACTCGCTACATCCAGCATACCTTTTATCCCTTCGGCCATAGGCGTGGCGCCGTTAGATCCGGAGATTCCCAAACCGTCATCCATCCTGGAACCCTGTGGTGTTTCGAGTTGCTTAACCTATATTATTCACATTGCTCCCTCGCTATAGATTATGCTCAAGTTCATCAGTTTTTAATGGGAAAATGCAGGTAAACAAGATTGGATACAATTTTTCCTCAATACGCGAGAACTAAAAAATTGCTTGTTAAGTATTTTATCTTTTGTTGACACGGATTATTGTATTCTAAAACACGTTGTTATTTGATCTTGAATGTTTTTGTGGTATCTAAATTAAGATTTTGGTGTGAAGTAAAACAAATCACCTTCACCAAAATAACGGCCAGTCACATGTACACAATTCGAAATATTAGGGCAGAAAGTAATCGGGAAGTATGTTTCCAGTCTGCGATTATGTTTCCCCTCGCTTTCTTTAGCTTTTTGTTCCTCTCCTCCTGAAGCTTTCTTCGAAGAGGCAACAATCACTTCCTCATCTCCCCCTCCCCGCGTTTGCTGCCGCCGAAATGTGAGCACCTCTTGTGAAGTCGTTTAGTCACTTGAATGTGGGTTGTTTTCTCTTTGATGCCCCGACCGCCACGAATGCAGCGCTGTGTGTGGCAGATTGAGGAAGTGAAGGTCGATATCTCGGTTGATCTCTTCTATTTGGAAGAGATCGAAAGGGTTCCTGGCGAGAAATCCAGTTAGTGGTTCGGGAAGGGCATTATATTTTATGAGGCACAGAGTCATTAGGCGTAATAGAGATTTATATTGCCCATTTTAAGTTTGGGACTACACGCACAGAATGAATCTTATAACTATCATTTGGGCGTAATGGAAGTATAAAAAACAGAAGTAAGAAACGGAGCTTCCCAGTTACGTCAGCCCAAGTTTTCACATTCCCTTTCAACTCCATCAAAATATCTCTCGATGATCATTATAACACGTTATGTTGAAGAAGGGTTTACCTTCAAACGTTTTGTAAAGGAAAGTTAGTCATCTTGGGTCTGCTTTGGTAATTGCTTAGAGCGGTTGTTATAAGAATTTTCGGTTACTTCATAGTTAGCGCCATTTTCTCCCTCGAAGTACCTTCCCGTGACACACTTCTCTTGCAATGTTTTGTTGTGTATAGGGAAATTATAATCAAAAATTTAAAAACTCGATGGTAGTTTATATTGCTCTTTATGAACTATTATTATTATTATTATTATTATTATTATTATTATTATTATTATTATTATTATTATATTACATTTTTTGAAGTATCATAGTACCGCAACGTTTCTTAAAAAATAAAGAGTCTATAGAACGAATAACTTCCAGCTATAAATATTTCTCAGGTATGAGTGCATCAACGACCGCTTGGAAACAATTGATATTTAGTTATGGGTGTTACCATGACAACACCGCACTCTCACACAGCCGAAGGATGAGGTATTCGCGGAAGATACGAACACATGCGCTTTTTCATTTCCATTTAAAAAGAATGTACAAAGTACAAACACTTGTTATATTCATTAGCAAAACGGTTAAACTACCTAGGAACTTACGCCTCCCCCAAAAGCGCCTCCTTTCTATTTACTTTCACCCCACTAGAAATACATAATGTGAATCCATTTAACTTAAGTTGGAATGATAATTTGCATAGCTTGTTATTTTCATGATAATACATACATTAAAACGAACTGAATAAATGCTATAAGGTGCCATTCTTAACAAATTGAATATTCCAATCCATTCCTGGATTTTTTAAAGGAAACTAAACTATCTTAGCTGCTGAAATGGGCTGGATAAAAAATAGTAAAAATGCTTCAATTATTTATTCAAAAAACAGTGCAAAATGTCTCTTAATCTTATAAAATCTTATTGACATATATGAGTGTAATTTTCTCTTCTTTCCACTTCCTTTGTTCGATAACAATACATCCTTTTGTTTTATATAATTATTTAGTAATACATTTGCTTAAGTGGAAAGCATTTTTTTGTAATAATATTTTATTTTGCAATTTGTTTGGGTATAAACATTTGGCAAAATTACATACAATTTTAATAACATGAGAGGAGTAAAGTCCATTGACCGTACTCCTAATATTACATTTTTTTTCAGATTAACACACACTAAACATATTTGATAACTAAACTAACATAATAAAAATATACGAAGATAAGCATATATAATAATAAAACAGAAAATAATATAACAATTTATAGTCGATATGTCGGGTCTAAAGTATGATATCGTTTAAGTCGTCTTGTAGTGTCACTATTGTCTAGTAAGTTATTGGCAAGAATATATTGATGGTTATGTAGTCGTAAGTATTTTGCTCTGGTCTTGTTAATTTCTTCTATTATTGTTGTCATTTGTAAGTCTCGGTGTATTGTGGCGTTCGTTACGTACCAAGGAGCATTTACAAATTTTCTTAAGCTTTTAGATTGGAAACGTTGTAATATTTCAATATTTGAATTTTGAGCTGCTTCCCAAAGTTGTATTCCATATGTCCAGACTGGTTTTAGTAAAGCTTTATACAGAAGAATTTTGTTTGCGATGCTTAAGGATGAGTTTTTTCCTAATAGCCAGTTTAATCTGATAATTTTGAAATCTAATTCTTTTCTTTTATTCTTTATATGTTTTCCATTAAAGTCTTCTGTCCAGTGTAATTCCAAGATATTTTGCTGAGTCGTTTTGCGGAGTAGGTTGTGATCCGATTTTTATAGGAGGGCATGTTTCGTGCTTCAGAGTGAAGGTAACTTGGGCAGACTTCTTGTCATTTGTCTTGAGGCGCCAGCGTTTCTGCCACTTGTGAATGGATTGCAGATGTTCTTCTACGAGACGTGATGCTTCTGCTGGATCTTTGTGTCGAGCTAAGATGGCTGTGTCATCCGCGTAGGATGTTGTTAATGCGTTTTCAGATGTTGGAATGTCAGCAGTGTATGAGTAAAGGAAAGGTGCAAGCACACTTCCTTGAGGCACCCCCGAATTTATAGGGATAAGTTCTGAAATTACACCATTAAATTTTATTTGAAAATATCTCTCCGTGAGGTACGATTTTAATAAGAGGTATTAAGGATATGGTAAGTTTTGCTTAATTTGATACAATAAACCTGGGTGCCAGACCTTATCGAAAGCTTGGCTTATGTCGAGAAACACAGCAGAGCAATATTCTTTATTTTCTAGCGATTCACTAATTTCGTATACTACTCGATGGATTTGTTCTATAGTCGAATTTCTTTTTCTTATAGGAGTGGATTCAAACGTGACAGAAGTAGTTTCTCAAAAACTTTGTATAGTGTTGGTAGAAGACTAATAGGTCTGTATGATACTACTTCATGCATTGGTTTGCCCGGTTTATGGATGACTATTACTTGGGCTATTTTCCATTGCTCCAGGAAGTGTCCTAATCTTAGAATGGCGTTGAAAATGGAAGTAATTAAGGCTATCAATTTTCTTGGTAGATGGCGTAGAATTGTTATAGAAATCATATCATATCCGGGAGCATTTTTGTTGGTAAACTTTTGATTAATGTTTCAACTTCTCGAGCACTTACGGGCTTGATTTGGGGAGCTAGTTGCAACGGTGAATCTAGGAAGTTGTAAATTTCTTCCTCTTCTGCTGCAGATATTTGTGGAGGAAATGGTTGAAAGACGTTAGAGAAATGGGAGGCAAAGCATTCAGTTTTCTCTTCGTCGCTTTTAGCCCATGTACCATCAGTTTTTCTGATAGGAGGAATAGGTTGTATTGGTCTCTTCAAGCATTTGGTGGTTTTTCAAAGAGAGTACTCTGAATTTGAATTTGGAGTCAATCTTATAAGTTTATCTTGTAGAGCGTTGTTTCGGTGTTCTCGAAGTAATCTTTTCAAGTTTTGTGAAGCAGAATTTAGTCTTCATTAGTTGCTGGATCTTTAGTGATTTGCCATTGTTTTTTTAATTGGCGTTTTGCTAACACCTTTTCCCTTATTGTGGGATATTTGTTGTTTTATATTGCTTAATTTGTGGTGTAGAATACCATGCAGCTTGATGAAGTTGTCTTGTTACGTATTCTAATGCTTCATTTACATCGAGAGCATTTTTCAATGGTAGATTAGCGGTGCTGTTATTAATTAACCATTCTGAGAAGTATTTCCAATCTGTTTTATTGTTATAAATTGAGCTTTGCTTGTTGCCTTCAATAATGAATGAGCTGATGATTAGTAGAACTGGTGAATGGTCAGATGATAGATATTGTGACCAGTAGGTGCGAATGTAACTTTCGTTTACTCCCTTTACAATAAAGAAATCTAAAACATCAGGAATTTTGTTAATGTCAGACGGCCAATAAGTGGGTTGTCCAGAAGAGTAAGTGGACAATCTTTCGTTTATTATAGATTCATAGAGAGATTTCCCTTTTGGAGATGTTAGTCTGGAGCCCCACAAAGGATGCTTAGAATTGTAGTCACCGCCAGAAATAAATCTTGGTCCAAGTGTCTTGAAGAAACTTGTGAACTGTGAATTCCGAATTTTATGTTTTGGAGGGCAGTATGTAGCTGCAATATTCAATGTTCCGAATGCATCGCTTACTTGAATGGATGTTGCCTGCAAATACATGGTGCTATATTGAGAATGTAAATGACGTTTAATTTTTTGCCGAACAATTATGGCTGTTCCTCCATGTGCTGTACCATCTGGATTGTTTGTGTAATATATGGTGTATCCTTGAATATGCTCTTATTAGTGAAATCAGTTTCTGAAATGAGCATTATATCTGTATTTGTTTACTGAAGAAAACACTTAACTTCATCTCGGTGTTGTAACAAGCCATTGGCGTTCCATGCAGCTATTTTATATGATTTGTTCATAATTTAGTTCGCAGTTTTGACACAAGATTTAAAAGTGCATTTATCTGTTCTGCTTCTCTGTTTAGTATAGTTTCAAATCTTTCGAAAGACTGCTGTATTATTGAGAATAATTGATTATTAGACTCCATGTTTAATGCATTATTGTTTAAGCTATTCTTCTGTTGTGAGCTGTTCAGTGCTTGTGCATAAGTACCACGCTGATGTAAATTATTTGTTGAAGTAGCTCTCAGTTGTGAGACGTTTTCTTGATCTGTATTCACTTTAGTTTGTAAAGCAATATAGTTTGAATGTGGGGGAGTTTTTGTTGTCTGTGGATATTTTTTTATTACGTATTTTTTGATAAATTTCACATCCTTTACAACTCGCCGTATGTGGACCATCACAAAGAGCACATTTTGGGAGAATCGTCTTGTTTTTTTTTATCACAGTTTTTGCTATCGTGATTCTCACCGCACACTACACACCGATAAGGATGATTGCAGTAGTGCTTCGTGTGCTCCCAGGTTTGGCAGCGATGGCACTGCACAAGATCTCGCTTTACTCTTGGAGCTTCAATTATTATTTTGGTATTTTGAAGGCACTGCAATTTATAAACGTCTTTGTTATTATCTTTTGGTTCTAAATCAATAAAAAATACCGGTAGGGGAATTTTTGTTACACGGCGTTTGCAGTTGAGGATATTTCTTACAGTATGACCGTTTTCTTCTATTTTTGTTTTCAATTCATAAATATTTACTGTAGGGTGGATATTTTTTAATACTATTCTAAATGCCCATTCTTGTTTTAGCTGATAACTGTGAAACTCAATTTCCTCTTTAATAAGGTATTTAGTAAGTGTTCGATAAAGCTACTGGTGTTGCCGGTAAAATTTTAATGTATCTTGGCCCACAAGCTTGCAGCAATACTCTTCTTTATTCACGGCTTTTTGTAAAGTTTCTGTCATTGCATGGAAGTCATTTACCCCAGGGAGAAATATTGGCGGTGGCTTTTGCACCTTTTCAATGTTGTTAGATTTGTGATTGTCATTGGATGTTTTGTTATTGAATTCATCGTCATTAATTAGTTCGAGATCTGAAAATCTATTGTCTGTTGGTATGTTAGTTACGTTTGTACTTTGACGTTTCGGTTGTTTTTGATTTTCAGGGCTGTTTGATTTACATCTCTTGCGTTTGCTTACAACAACCTGCCATTTATGGGTGTTGTTATCACTACTTACATTACTGTCAGATCGATTAAGTTCTGGATTTATTACATCGGTTGAACTTGAAATTAACGACTCTACTGCAGAAGGGAGTAATGGCAAAGTACTGCTTCTTGATAGCGGAAACTGTGATCGCTGCGTCAGGAGTTGCTGTAGTTGATCTAGTTGTAGCTATTGTGACTGCAGTTATTGTTGCTGTTCTTGCAATTGTTGCTGTTGTTGTGCAATAACATTTTGTTGATATTCACATAAACTGTTTGGTATAGGCGAGGTTCCGTTCTAAACTTCCATTGCTGCTGCTATGCCCTGTCCAAGGTCAGAGCATTTTATTTGACTTTCACTGATGTTTTACAGAACAGTGCAATCATTCACAAATTTGAAATAAATAAGTTTAATTTCCGTGCACTTTCTGAAGCCTACACTGAAATTCTTCACACGCACACTGAATAAAGTAACTAACTAGTACGCTAATACACTTCGTTCACTCTGAGTTCGCTTATCTTTTGCGCGTAGCGACGCGAACAAGATAAGCACTGCGGAGCAGCGGCCACGACCGTTCACCTCCGCTGCCAGACGAGTACTCGGGAAGCAGCATGAATGCAAGGTCCAAGATTGTGACTTTACATTAACAAGTTTCATCAACAGTACTTACAAAGTCAGGATGTTTTCTTAACACATTTTCAGCACATTTATTTAGTGTTGCTTACTGATTGGGGCATTTTAGGAAAGACATTCTGATTTGGAACGGTACTATACCGATTTAAAATTTTATTTCTGAGCAGTCTCAACTATTAAATTTGATTCCTTATACAACACACTAACATGCATTAACATAGAAGAATGCAACAGACCATCATTTTCACACTCTTCACTAAACGCACACCACGGAAATGTCAGGGATTTCTGCTGATCTTTCTGGTTTAGACAAACATTTCCAATTGCTTTAAAAATGTGAACAGAATCGAAAAGCAAATATATGAACTTCCCAGGAAACGTGACATTTGGAATTTTAATTTCTAATTTACCACCAGAAAAAATAGTAAACATACTTCTATTTGGTGTATTATCACTAATGATGGCTAAACATTCGAAGTTGCTTCCCTGAATCATGTCCACAGCATTTAATGTCAACTTGCAAGCTGCTGACTTTTTAAATATTTCTCAGGGACAACTCCCAACACTTGCTTAAAATGACAGAGATCAGATGAAATCATGAATACTTGGATAGTCTTTGCAGCGTTCCCATCACTACAAATCTCTGCAGTACCAAATAAATTTCCGGCTTTATAAGAATTATTTTGCTTCACATCAATTTCATCCAGGTACAATTTAACAAACCTTCCTCTTTCATTCAGTGTGTTGGATAACGTTTTGAGTAAGATACTAGTACTGTTCTCTGAAATACTTAAAGCATTTTTATTCGGAGCCTCAAATTCATTGTTTTCATTACCTGTGATATAGTCCAGAGGTTGAGTTAACAATATTTGCAATTGTTTACATCTAAACATTTGAATTGTTTTGAGGGACAAGCACTGTTTTCAGATACCGAATTAATACAATTTCCAGTTGAGACATCGTTGGTTTCATATTACTGAGTAAAATCCAATCCAAGGACGAATTTGGCAATGTTCCCATTAACACACTCTTGTCCTTTATTCTGATGTACAAAACAACACTTACGCGCACATGTGGTATATTTGTAAATCTAAATTTAAAATATAATAACATTCTTCACACCAACATGAATATTTTTCTTAAAATTACCATTATTAAATCTTGAAAATGATGAATCTCATCCCTTTTCAATCCTTCTTCAATGCTTTGATTTTCATGCTTAATGTACTTCTGTTTTCTGTGCTCAGGAATAGTCCTTAACTGGAGACTTTTACGACTTAAGTATGATAGCAAGTTACAAAAGAAAGTAGGCACAGCATTAAGTGACAGTCATCTAGGGTTTGCAACTCTTGGAATTGCCATCTCTCTTTTTTATTTTTGTAATTTTTTTAAAATCTCTATCTGTAGAAACGTCGTCTTTAATAATGCACTTCTCTTTAAAACAATTTGCACAAACGACAGAGTGGAAAGAGGGAGCCCAGTTCTTCCGGGGCATCAGTTTAACACCACTTTTGTTTCCGAACAGGATCATTGTGCGGAGATTTGAATACTGTGGTATACTATTTGTCGAAATCAGTATTTCTGCAGCCAGGCACAAAGCATTTTTTAGGCATCTGCAACAAGTCATTTAAATTGATGCAAAAAGTCCCTTAAAACAATTCCGCAACTACTATCATAATGTCTCTTGATATATTGCCTAGTTTCTTTATATATGAATCAGTGTTTTTTGTCAATAATGACTTAAGGACGGGAATATATTTTCAGCAAACGCTGATATCTGTAACTACAACACTCGACGTAGTAATCATATTTATCAGCTGACACTGTCAACAGCGCACTACAAAAAATTCACACACACTTCATGCACATTATTATACACCTTGCACGGTACCACAAGGAAATAACGGCCAGCAAACCCTACAATGGGGAGATATAGAAGGAGAAAGAAACTAGCATCGTTACATCACATTCTTTCTCGCATCAACGTATCATCTGTTGAGAAAAAATCTCAGCCTAACTCGCAAATATATCCTTTTAACTTAGCTACTTTATTCTCTTTAACTGAAGCCATGAAACCAACAACTTTCTTCCTTCTTAAAACCACAAACGACCAAAAGAGTACACAACAGCTCTTTGACTAATCTGGCTTTAGACGGTGGGAATTGGGCTGTTATTTTGGAAGCATGGCATACATTGTGGCAGTGTAATTGAGATACATTTCCCGCCTTTCCTTATTTCGTCTGTATCATCGGCGAAGTATCGATCAAATGCCACAAATTATTTACCAGTGATTAATTATCATACAAATACATTCCGGGTGCAGCGCCGTGATATCATCCACAAGAAATTCAGACAAATTCTGCTGCTATAAGCGAAAGACATTCCAACGATGAATGGCGCTCGCATTCACATTTATGAAGTATATTTTTCGATTTGACGAGCCCAATACGTATATTAATTGAAATTTCAAGAGAATTAGACCTCATTAAGAACAAAACTTACATAATTACGTGAAATTTAAGTAATTTCCGCTGTACTAAAAGCTCTTGAAGTTTGGTGCTAAACACCACGTACTTTATCACCTTGTTTTTCTCGGAAAATAACGCGAAAATACTCAAATTTTCGAAACATTGTACCTGAGCTTATTTCAAAATCTATCTTGAATGAATAGATTTCAAAAGAGGAAAAAATCTCTTACTTTGTTATTTTAGTTGTAGGATGATAAAAAATTCAAACTTATGCAATTTTCGAAAAATTAGAATTTTTAACAAACATGCAACCTGCACAATTCTCTTAAATGTCCCTTGCATTATCCAACAAGAAAATTTAATCAAAAACAATAGAGACATTTTTTTGAAAATTTTGAAAATATCCCTGGGGTTTTATGTAAAAGTACCTCCCAAAATTAAAATATATGTTTCACATTCAAGGGGCCTTGAATGAGCCAGATTGATAGCGCCTAAAGCGTTGAGCCGATTTGCTCTGTAATTTATGTTCCCTAATACACCTCAACGAACTGGTGGATTTGCGAGTTTGAAGCAGATATTTTGATTTTTGAGTGTTTTTTTACATTTACGTTTTTATATTTTGAGTTTGATTTTCTGTAGTATAATGGTATGAGTTTCGGGAAGTTAAGTCTGAGGATCTGAGTTTGGATCTCGGAATGGAACAAAAAGTGTTGGTTGAAAACCCTTTCGCAGGTTTATGTAGTGGTACAATTCAGCGGAACTGTTGGAAAGAATGCAAGAAAGTATGTACTTTTGTAGCATCACTAGTTATAAATGTAGAAAGGGAGAACAATTGTAGACGCTTGGCTGCTTGATAAAGGAGGTTCATAAAGGTCAAAAGAGACGGGGAGAGGGACAAAGAGTGATCGATGGACTGAAAGAGAGAGGCATGGCGGCCGACAGACACACACAGAGAAGAACAACCTTCATTTCCGAATGTTGTTAATGTAAAACTATTAAATTTCCACGCCAGGTAGTACGAATGTGTGAGTTTGTTCTGTGTCTCGAATGTCGATGAACGTAGGAGGAAGCAGCCAGCCGCTCAGAGCGAGGAAGCCACCGGCAGGGGCGCCGCGCCGCGGGCCCCCGCGCGCAGACGGAGAGCGCGAGAGGAGAGCGCGAGAGGAGAGCGCGAGAGGAGAGCGCGAGAGGAGAGCGCGAGAGGAGAGCGCGAGAGGAGAGCGCGAGAGGAGAGCGCGAGAGGAGAGCACGAGAGGAGAGCGCGAGAGGAGAGCGCGAGAGGAGAGCGCGGCCACCGGGGCCGAAAAGCCTCGCGCCCCCCTCCGGGCAATCGCATGCTATGGACTCCCTGCCCCCGGACGGTATAGTAAAATATATATGCACACGTTACCCCGCAACACTTTTATGATAATCAAACATTAGTTATTTGACTCAGTGTACCAAATTAGTCCGAATATGGCATATTTTACATTAAAACCATGAAGTAGTAACTTTTCAAATTGCCATAGCTCTGTAAGTTTTCATCTAAAATATTTATAATTTAGATAAGAGTAAAGATTGAGATTGCTTCGAACAATTTATTCATTTCACTTCAATTGGCTAAAATTTGTGTATTTCTTTATTCACTATTAGGCTGCATTGAACATATTTGTAGAGACGTCAAACCGATTTGAAAGATGCTAGACTTTAAAAAACATCGTACGGCCGTTTAGTATTTTTACTTTCTCGCACTTAACAGAGAACTTCCAGACGTTCAATTTAGAAGAAATCCTCTAAAACGAGGTGTAGCTACAAACTGTTTTGTGGGTCCCTGATACCGAAAAATCGATTGGTGGTAAAACGTCTGAATGTCTGCAAACAACGCTAGCAGCTAAACTGTTCAGTCGATTTCCTCCAAAACTGATATTCCCTAATCGATCTGACTTATGTCGCAGCCCCTTGATTTGAAACCGATATTTTAAATTTGACGGTACATTACATAGAGCGTTTGAGGCATTTTCAAAGGTTTCAAAAAAAAAACAAACAAGTCTTCATTCTTATTGATGTAACTTTTTATGAGCGAGAATGGACGAAGCAAGCAAAGAGCACTGAAAGATAACTCTACCATTACCATAGTACTTGAACACTGTCTTCACCATACAGAAGAGTATTTTTATTCGAAATTCAAAATTCCTTAGTAGGAGAATACTAGTTTCGTGCAGACGGTGATGAGTCCAGGAGATTAAAGGGAACATACTCCCCCAAATAAAAGAACGCGATAAGACAATGTTAAAAATATTTGATAGTTTCCTACGACTGACCTACACGAGCAATCATGCTGTTGAAATTACTTGTGCTTCACGAACATCGGCTCTTCCCTGATTCGGTTTCTAAGACGCACGGGGCTGAGGAGGACAATGAGACGTGGGAAGGCGACGTGAGGAAGCGGCCAGCATTACCTTGCTTTGTAAGGAAGCTAATTCCATAACATGTATTGCAAGCCCTCATCTAACACGTTTCGTTTCGACACATAAATGTGTTCAAATGTAACGAAATATGTAGGAAAAAGTTTACTAATATTTTCAATATGTTTGAAATAACATGTCCAAAATTTCAAATTATACCAAAATATGTAAAATCCAATGCTTCTAAACAACTTAGAATGTCTTGTAAATTCTAAAAAAATATAATTTAATGCAGGTATCTTTTTCGTATAAAAATTAATATTTACTTGAAAATCCATTCTACAGTAATATTACCAAACTACCATTTTCAATGTGTGCATTAGTTCTACCTTCGACTAATTATTTGCGTCCCTACGGAAGTGTCAACACAGCGGCTTTCCGGACGACGGACTTTCCCCAGGCGACAATATGAAGTGCTTGGCGACGACGCAACGAGCTTTTAACATCCGTTCCAATAGCTCGAGGATTTTCTCACGCTAAATACCAAGGTTACAAAATACCTGGATGATATAATACTTCAGAAGGTAGAAATCAAATAAACAAGAGACCGGCGGTAATTTCTACGTTAAATAGAATTATGACACTACAGCAGGAAAATTTTTAATTAAAGGCAAAAACAGCTTCAATTTTATTAACAAATTAATTATTGTTTGAAGGTCTACAGCAGGGACTTTCCAACGAGGTTGGGGGCGAAAATCATTTTAAAGGGGATCAATGATGATCAAGGATTGGAGGTCTATAACCGAATATGCACAGACAACTGATTGATATAAACATTTCTATTATTATTTGTCCTTAAATAAAACTATAAAGCACCTAATTATAAATTACTAATTCGCTCATCTTTTAGAATTACCCATTCCTCACACCAATAAAATAAAATTTTAGGGCAATTATGACTGGTGATTTTTTTAAAAAACCGTTTATATTTGAAAGTTTTAAAATACTATCTGTTTTCATTTAAACGCTTCAATAAATTTTAGACATACAATTTTACTTTCTCACCCTTACTAATGTAAGAAGAAAAACTATTGCAATGAGGGAAAACGGCAAATTTTCGACACAAAAACTCTTATTGCCGGGCCCTGGTAACGAAAAAGTCAATAAATCCAGTTGCTAAATTTTGAAGAAAAAAATCTAACATGTGCAGCGGCCAGAATCCAGGTTTTGTAGTTCCTTGATACCGAAAAATCGAATGTCGCCAAAACGTCTGTCTACCCGTTCGTCTATCTGTCCGTTTGTGAACAACGCTAGCGGCTAAACCATTCAATCGATCTTCTCCAAAATTTATATTCCTTGGCGTATATCTCCGACGCTTGAACTGAAACCGATATTTTAGTTTTGGGAAATGCTTTACATGAAGCCAATGGGACATTTTGCAAATTTTCAAAAAAAGAAAAAGGATCCTTCACTTTTAATTACATTTTGTTGTTGGATAGTGTGAAAAAAAATAAGAGAAAGGTTCAGGTCTCATGTTTGTTAAAAGCCCTAATTTTTCGAAAATTGCGAAAATTCAATTTTTTTTTCGGCGTCTTCCTACAATTACAGTTATGAAGATATATATGTTTTCCTTAATGAAATCTGTTACTTAAAGATAGATTTTGAAATAAGGTCACTTACAATTTTTCGAAAATGTGAGTACTCTTCGAGTAGTTTTGTGTACGAGCGTGAAAGTACGTGGTATTTTAGCACAACTATTTGAATGTGAATTTTAACTAACATTCAAATTTAAATTTCAAGTTTTATTTTGTTAGTTCAAAATAATTGAAAAAAATCAATAAAAGATTCATTCCAATAAGAAAAAATATTTTATTACATTATTTTATAAAAATATAGCAATAATCCAAGGCGGAAAATACAATTTTGCTGCAGACATCGAAGTACACTGCCAACCAAAGTGGAAGACGCATCTTACCTCTGTAAAATATCTGTTCGCAGAAACATACAAGCACAAAAAGCAGAAAAACGTAAGTTCAACACCCTACGCACTATATCCAAAAATCGTCAAATTCGAAGAGAGATATTCCGAAATGTTTCCTTGTGAAAATAAGTTCCAAATCTTTACTGCTTACCTTTGCCATCTGCTTCTCTAATATTGCGCGCAGCATCAAGGGATGACATTTGCACAGATGCCGAAGAGCCATTCGGAGAATCCTGGCTGCCCGGCTGCGTGGTGCGGCGTCGGGGGGTAGCGGGAGGGGAGACCCCAAAAGCCGACGAGAGGCGGAGCCAAATCTCACGGTGTCGCTCAAAATGCGCAACAAGGGAGACATGCATTTAGAACTGAAATCGGACTCTGGATAAAGTTCTTTGCTACACGCTTAACACCAATATGTTGAAAAATGAAAGTAATAAAATATGTACGATAATAATGTGGCCGGGTACAAAGTAGTAAAAGAGAGTGTCGTGGTGGAGGAGTTGTGAAAAACGTGCACAGATCATACTTCTCTGGTATAACTTTTATTGTTTTTTGTCAAAAAATATTATATAAATAAGTAAATATTTTATTACCCTCATGGTTCGTGTTCTCACCAGGAAATGGGATCGCTTTAGTCTATCCCAGTGAATTTTACAGGTACGTCATGTTTCCGCTACTTGTGTCTCATGCGTGTTGCTACTAATTAAAGTCAATATTCCAAACTTTTAGATTACTTATAATAACACTCAGTAAGAAATTGAAATAATTATAAACGTTGTGATTGCCAACAGTAGTATTTATATTGCAAGAGCAGCTTTCGATGGCTTAGCCATCATCATCAGTTGTCTGCTGAATGGAAGCCACAAAAACGACTACAAGTCATTTTCTGTTTATGAATATCGGTGAAACGTGCTAATTTATATATATATATATATATATATATATATATATATATTATTATTATTATTATTATTATTATTTTCGTTTCGGCCGATTAGGACCACGCAGGGCAAGCAACCTGCATTTACCGTGGCTCAGTTTTTCATTTAATATCACGGTGGCAGGTGCTTGCGAACAATTCTTTGGGGGGACCAGCATTTAAGCTGGATCCGATTTTTATCCCCCAGGGTTGTTAGTCCTGGGGGTATGAAAGATGAAATGATGATGATAATGAGGGGTGAAAGGAAGACACACTCATACAAACACACACAAATACACCCAATATATATATATATATATATATATATATATATATATATATAAATATATATAAATATATATAAATATATATAAATATATATAATTTTTCTCCATGTGTTGAACATTATTCAGATAAACATGAAGCCACGATAGATATTTTGAGCTAGAGCATGTGTTCGAATGTTCTTCTATGCTTACGAGCTCTTCAAATAACCCAATACAGCAGCGTTCTGTTGCGTGACTCCCAAAGTCGCGTGAGGCTGATCAATCGACTCTTCGTGTGAAAGGGGACAATTCAAACTTTTCTCTTCCTGACCGTTGTGTATACTCGTCAATAAGCGCAACAGGGTGGGGTGAATCAACTGATGCCACTGCAGGGTCCGGGTGGTCTAGGTTTCGAGGCCCAACCGGACTATTCCACACCAGCTGCCTCGCTGTCTAAATAGCCGCACTCTCCGGCCGACGTCCTGGAAGTTACCATTTCATCAATCAGGACCATTTCATCCAATCACAAAACTGCATAGTCCATAATTTTCCGCTTTTTTGCCGTTTTTAAGATGTGAAAAAGAAAAATTTGCCCCGGGTCATTTTCTCAAAAAAATCTGTGTTCATGCTAACTTCCAATGGAAGTTAGCAGGACCACTCCTCTAAAACCGCTACTATTGCAAGTATATACACAAAACTGTACTCCAAATTTGCCGCTTTTTATTTATAAACGATTAGTGAAGAAATCAAATTAATATCTCCATTCTTTCAAAAAATATTAACAAAAAACCAAAAAATGAAAGCTACGCTCCTCTTGCAAGCGCATTCGAAGAAGAAATGAAACGTCCCCTGTAATTCATCAGCCGTAACAATTCATACTCTTCGCCAAAATTTGCCGTAAACCAGTGCTAAACATATTCACTAAACAAAACTTTTTCCTCGGACCGATTCGACTCGACTACCCGGTTTCGAATCCCAGAGTTTACCCACTTACAAGAGCTCTGCACATGTAAAGACGCCCGTTCCTCGTAAACCATAAGCTATAACAATTAATACTCTACGCCAGAATTTGCCGTAATTAAGTGCTTGTTATAAACTGTAATAAAAAAATTTGCCGCGGACCGGTTAATTAAAATACGCGGTTTCGAATCCCGCAATGCCCCTATAAGGAACGTCCTGCGCAGGTAAAGAAGACCATACCTCCTGAACATGCAGCCATAACAACTCATAATCGGCACCAAACTTTGACGCAAACAAGTACTAATTACAATCCGTAACAAAAGAATTTTCTCCGGATCAGTTAGACTATTGTAGAGGGGTTCGAATCCCAGATTTCGCCTTCTTACGAGAGCCCTGAACACGTGAAGAAGTCCGAAAGTTAAGAAGCCCGTTTCTACTAAACTATCAGCCTTAACAATGCATACTCTACATCTAAATTTGATACAAAAAAGTATTCAATAAAATCTGTAACAAGAAAATTTGCCGCGGACCGGTTAGATTATATTATCTAGGTTCGAATCCCAGATTTCGCCCTCTTACATGAGCTCTGCGAAACTTAAGAAGCCCGTTCCTCCTAAACTATCATCCATAGCAATTTATACTCAACGTCTTAATTTGATGCAAACAAGTATTCAATAAAATCTGTAACAAAAAAATTTGCAGCGGACAGGTGAGATTATATTATCCCGGTTCTAATCCCAGATTTCGCCCTCTTACATGAGCTCTGGGAAAGTTTAGAAGCCCGTTCCACCTAAAATATCAGCCGTAACAATTCATACTCTACGTCTAAATTTGATACAAACAAGTATTCAATAAAATCTGTAGCAAGAAAATTTGCCGCGGACCGGTTAGATTATATTATCCCGGTTCTAATCCCAGATTTCGCACTCTCCCAAGAGCTCTCGGTAAGTTAAGAACCTCAAACCTCCTAAACCAACCGCCATAAAAATTCAAACTTTGCGCCAAAATTTGCCGTACAGAAATGCCTAAATTAAATTGTAATAAAAAAAATTGTCGCGGACCGATTAGTTTCAATAACGCACTTTCCAATGTCAGAATGTTCTTTGAAGGAAAGCCCGGCGGAAATTATGAAGACCGTTTATTCTAAACCATTAGCCCTAACAATTCATACTCAGCGCCAATATTTGATGCAGTCAAGTATTAAATGATATCTGTAATAAAAAAAAATTGCCGCCGACCGTTTAGAGTATGCCCGAGTACGAATCTCAGGTTTCGCCCTTTTACAAGAGCACTGCGAAATTACGAAGCTCGTTCCTCCTAAACTATCAGCCATAACAATTCTTTCTCTACGTCAAAATTTGCAGTAACTTAGTGCTAAATATAATCTGTAATAAGAAAAGTGCTTCGACACTTTAAGTTTCGATTACCCGGGTTCGAATCGTAGAATTCTCGTTTTCAAAATGATCATAATTGAATATTTGTTTTTGATGAACACATTTATTTAAGAAAAAAATATCTTCATAATTGTGTGATTGAACGAATTGTAAGATACCGAACATATTTTGAAATTTTTCAATTTTCGAGAAAACAGTGTGTCAACGAAAATGGGATCTGAACTAATCATACAAGCATCTGCATACAGTCAATCGTCAATAACCCACAGAAAGACCAGGAACATTCAGTTAGTAGTACCCTATAAAAATGGCAAACAAGGAAACATGACACCATGTTGGGTATAAGTTAGCTTTGTATCGTCTTATTTCTTTGAACAAATTTCAATAACTATATTTTTATGATAATCTATCTGTCTCCCTGCCCATCTGTCCGTTCGCCTGTGAACGCCACTAGAGCCTAATTCAGACGTAGAAGTGTTTCCAAAATTGATGTTCTCGTCATTTCTGACGTAAGAGAAGTATTTGAAATCGTGCGCCGGAAAACGGCGAATTTTCGACACAAAAACGTTTATTGCCGGGCCGTGGTACGGAGAAGTTGAATAAATCCAGTAGCTAAATATAGAAAAAATTCCTCTAACACGTTGTGTAGGTAGAATCCATGTTTTATGGGTTCTTGGCACTGAAAACTCGATTGATAGCAAAACATTTGTGCGTCAGACCGTCTGCCTGTCTGTGTGTCTGTCTATCCGTCAGTTCGTCTCTTCGTCCGTCCGTCCGTCTGCATCCTTCGCGCATAAACCATTCAGCCGATTTTCTCCCAAATTGATATACCCCAATTGTTCTAGCTGATGTCGCTTTACTTTACATGAAGCCCTTTTTCGAATTCTCAAAAAGTGGCTCCAATGTCTTTATTACATTTTTTTGTTGAATAGTGCTATGGTCGTTTAAGAGGGTGGTGCAGGTCCAATTTGCGTAGTCATTCCCTATTTTTCGAAAATTGAAAACAAAAACACTTTAAAATTGGACAAAGACAAAGTCTGTTGTAAAAAAATTCCCTCTTCTGAAAAGGTTATATACAATTTTTTGAAAAACAACTAGTTTTTCGTATTTTGCGATTGAAATTTACAAAGAAAAAATATCTAAAAATTTTGTTCACATTTTTTCTTTAAATTTTCTCCACATATGTAATAAGGAACGGTAAGAATAGCTGTAGTGTCATTTTTGGGTATTGCTCTTTTTTTTGGAAAATTGCAAACAAACCAAAAAAAACTTCAAAATTGAAGGTAGAGATTACTCCTTCAAATGAAATTTGTTGTCTATAATCAGTTCCTTCAGTAAGGTCTTGCACATTTTTTAAAAACTTTTGGTAGGGATAGTGCATAATGCACTCTAAGACATGACATGAACGCCATAGTATTCTATTCCTTTATTTATTTTCAAAATATATAAACTGAATTTTTTGATTAGCCACTCACGTCGTTAATATTTATATCAGCGCTGATTTGTTCACATTATTGCATTTACGAGTACACGTGCTTTAAATAATGTCAGAGATATTTTCTCGAAAACGCAACAGTTTTCTGTGAAAATGAGCTCAAAGAATTGGATTTCAGAAACGCTCAAATGCCATTTCTTCAAAAACGGCTCCAATTTTTTCTGTAAACTTTTCGAACGGATAGTGATTATTGCATTCTTTAGTGTGACGGAAAATTCATTTTGAGGATTTTTTTCCATGTTTACACAATTTTTTTTAAACATCTCACGCGATCTCTCACGTTAACCTGAGAGAGGTGGCGCGGGGTCTTTTGTGTCCTGTGTGAATCTGTGTTATCTTTTGCCTGAAAGATATAAGCACTTTGCAATTGTGCCATGGGTTCTTGGCAGAGCGATAACAGCCGAGCCGTCGCGCAAACTGATCTGTCTGACCCCGCGCCACGACTTCCGTCGGCAGCGCGAAGGGCTTGCAGCAGTGCTATCGTCTTGCTACATTGCTTGAATGTGTCTACGGGAAGTGTATTGTTTATTTATTTGATATTATGAATAATTTGGGTTACGAAAGAGAATGTTACCTCAATATCCTCATTGTGCAAGCAAACAATGTATCTGTCAGACCAAGGCGACAGTACCAGTCGAGTCTTTCAATGAGCCTTGTCCACCGAATCATGCAATACAGATCACAAATTAGTACATTGCCGAAGCAGCTGATTTCAAAAATCAAACAATTCATTGTTACTAAAGAGGAATAACCCGCGAAAGTACCAATCTCTCAAAAAATAAAAAATATGACATGCATGCCCTATAATATACAGACAGGAAAACAAAAGTTTTCTGTCCTAAATGCAGAAAACAAGTTTGTAAAGTGGATCCGGGGGCCGAGATCGCTTAGGCAATAGTGCCGTAGCGAGATCGGACGGAAGGATCGCGGGTTCGAGTCCCGCCTCGGGCATGGTTGTATTGTGTTCGTCCTTTCACTCCCTATCATCGTCATATCGTGTCATCCTCACAGTTACCGTACTGTTACAAGCAATAATGGTCACTAATGTCCTAGAAGTTGATGCGACCTTTAATAACAAAAATTTTGTAAAGATCATTGTGATGTTTTGAGAAAACAATGTAGTTTAGTGTGAAGTGTAATAAATTGTTGACATGTTATATATTCTTTTCCAATTTTTAAATGTAATAATTAATTTATTAATATCTGTAACACTAATATAAACATCTTATATTTTGTACTCTTTCTAAATTTTTCTGATTGGTTCTAAGCCATTTTCAATAAATTGTTTACTTATTTTTGTGTGAGACAATGTTAGAAAATTAAAAAACTTACTGAATTTTCTAATACTTTTGTCGTCGAAATGTTCAGAAAAACGTTACTGGGGTCACTACATAAAATAAAAGATAATTGAAAATTTTGTCCTTTAATATAAAAATAAAAATACTAATATACTTTTTTAAATTATTCATTTGCATGTTTATTTATAATAGTACATTATGATAATACTACCTTATAAATGATTGATAATCATTAAAATAATTAATTTCACACTTATTTGTTGCCAGATATAAAGAAATAACTTAAAGGGGTCAAAAATGTCCTCGCGCCACCTCTAACGTCTCAGGCAACCCCACTTCTCCACGGTTAATATGCACATTTCCAGCAATTTGTAAACGCTGATGTACTTGTGAGTTAAAGTGATTCAAAAGACTTCTAATGAAGTTTTTCAAAAACTCAAAAATTTTTTGTGAAAAAGAGCTTCAAATTTCGAATTTACAATAGCGTTTAAACGCCATTCTCTTATAAAGGGCTTCAAATTTTTCAAAGAAAATTGCCATTTAGGACCAAATTTTACTGTTCTTTAAAAAGCTTAAAATAATATTTCCGTTCTACTATTAGGAAACCGAAAAATTAAGAAAATATCCAAAAAACATACTTTAGGCAGCGATAGATGGCAGCTGGCAAGGGTATGTGGCATGTGCGAATAGCTAGACGAGACCAAACGAAATAGAAAACTAATACGGGAATGTCTGTGCCATCCTGTAGCACACTAGTTTTTTCTTTGACTTGCGGCCGTATCAGTGGTTTTCCACATGCCTCATATATGTTCATACTCAGTAACCATGCATCATGTTCATACTCAGTAATAATCGCAGAGTGTGCAGTTTCCTTTCAAGTCCTAATGTTTGGAAACTACGATTTATTTAACACTGTGTCATATATAACACTTATATTTTTCCATGATTTCACGAAACTCATTTGTTTGAGAAACTAAGTAGTCTTTCTCAGATATCTCTTCTGAGGAGCTCATTTCTTTCGTGATCACAGTAATAAACTGAATCAGCTGAGCAATCAACCCTCACGTATTTGCTCCTCACGATACGAGTATGAACCGATTTCCCCAGCGTTCTCCAACAAATATTTACTTCTTTTCCCAACATTTACTTCCTAGTACAAGTAAAAGGTTATGCACACCAAATGAAGTAATGCATTTGCTCGATAGTAAATGCTTTTACCATTTATTTTACACTTGAAGTAAAATCTAGGATTTTATTTACACTACCCCATATTTTTACCCTCCCTTGATACATACGTGGAGAAAATGTGAAGAAAGAATTTGGAGCGGTTTTTGAGAAAAAATATGTTAAAAAATTAAAAATTGCCTATATCGAGGAAAATTACTACTTTTTTCGAAAAATTAAACATTATTTCAAGGTGTGTCTTTAAAAAACAGATTTCATTAAGAACAGCTTAATCTTCAATATTTTAGATGAAGGAAGACACCTAAAAAATTGCACTTTTGCAATTTTCTAAAAATCAGGGATTTAAACGAACATGGCACCTGCACCACACTCTCACTTTTACGCTATCCGAGGATAACATTTAATAAAAAAAATGTGGAGTCATTTTTGAGAAAATTGTGAAAATGTTTAAAAAGGTTTGGGGAAAATATCTTCAAAAATTAAAATATAGTTTTGAAACGTCCTCAGCCGTTCGTTCAGGGCGATCGGGTAATATCAATCTTGAAGAAAATCGGCTTAGACTGGTCTTGTAATGACCAGAGACTTTTTGACCAGTTGGCTTTTAGCCCCTAAATTAAGACGTTTTGCCGTCAAGCGATTGTGAAGGACCCACTAAAAAACGATTCCATCTTCACCGCAAGTTAGAGGAAGAAATTTACTACGAATATATGTAAGACTTACGTTATCAGAAACCGTCGATTAGAGATTTTCTGTCGGAAATTCGCAGTTTTCCGGGGCACGATTGCAATTACATTCGTAAGGGCGAGAAAGTTAAAATATATCAAACCATGGTTCAATGTGTTCTCTACGTTCTCGCCTTATATGTTTGTATATTACTTTCTCGTGTTCGTACATATGCACGTAATTCATTATGTAGAGCTGGGGAAAATGGATATCCGTAGCTAAAGGGAAATACACAGTTTTGGAGAATTTTCTCTATAGATCTTGTTCAAACCATCCGTTCGTGCACCCGTCGATGCGCGAATACCTCTCTTAGATTGTTACATTGTAGTTTCACTGCGTGTACCTAGTAAAGAGAAAGTACTGTAATGGTGCAGTAACGAATTTTCGAAAACCAAAAATTGGTAATGGAAGGCCTTTGTAACGAATAAAAAGATAAATGTTGCTTCTACAAATTAGGTGTAGCTTCCATTACAAAAAATACCTCAGTTTCAGTGTTTGGGTTCATGACGAATAGTAGATCCAGATTTTTCGAAAAAAAATTGTCTGCGAAAAAAATTGAGTTAACATTTTATTTCCGAAATCCAGATCGGCTGCCGCATCACTGCAGACACAGGCGCAACGTCTGCCAACGGGGATGTGCGTAGCGTCGTTTCTCCGCGTATTCACTGACATTGTCGAGTGACGCAATGCATTTTTGTTCTAAATTATAACTACGGTATTCATAAGTGAAACATGGAAGGCTGAACACGAACCAAGGTTTGTGGGAATTTACAAACTTCTTGAAATGTTGGAATTTTATTTGCATATCTTCCGTGGGCACGAATATCTTGTGATTTAGGAGTCACACACGTATTAAAAATTAGTAATATTGATGAACTATTTACATTAAAAAAAATAATTCAGAAAAATTAAAGGTATTATAGGTATTTTATTAAACCCCTAAGACTTTGATGACGTCTTTGGTTGTAAAATACATGTTGCCTTATTTTAAGATTACATATCAGTTACAAATAATAGTGAAAATATACTCGTATGTGCTGCTGTAGGAATACTAAAAATAAGATTATAAATTTAAAGAATACTTAATTACTATATTAAGTAGTAACACTTCTTGAATTCACGAGAACACAATTAATTCTAGGAATATATCACCATCTTCCATTAACTATTCCTATATGATATTAAACAATAGTATTAATAATTAAATCGTTTGTAAAGATATTATGGATGTTTTATGAAAATACAAATGTGGGAACTCAGTTGTCTAGACATTTGATCGGAAGAATAATGCTCCGAATGTCTTGTCAGAACGAGAAATATCAAAAGGAGAAGGACAATGTGGTGCACGGCAATTAGGCCAGCCAACCACAAATGCAGTTGGATGTACCCTAGAAGACACATCTGCTAATGTGTATCGCTGCTTAGAAGCTTTAAAGACACAAGCAGTCAGTCCATTTTCCTATAGCGAGGATCTTTGCCCGCTGAATTATTTTACCCAGATCCAGTTAAAGCTCTGGCTACATTGAGAAGGTGTTCGGCTGATAGAGCAGTTATTCATTATATAGGATATGATTCTTTCTGAGTTCATATGTTTTCGAATCACTAAATAAGCTTATATAAAAAGTTCATTGGTGAACCATATGCCTACTTACGTCCAGATGCAACAGGAAACGTTGCAAAAAAATTCGCCATGCAGATGATTCTTATTCGCAATATCTATTTGTGTATTTAGCCCTGATGCATTGCGCAGTTTGACAATTCCTGTTACGGAAATGGTCTCAGAAAGCCAAAGAAATGTCACTATATCATCATGACTAAAAAATGGGTAAACTTTGAAGCTCGCTTTCCAAAGGAAGTAGTGAGTACACTATTAACTATATACAGCCATTGTAATTTGTTCTAAAATATAAGACGATACAAAAGCTAACAAATTCGCCACACACTTACTTGTTTTCAGGTTTGCGATTATTCTAAGGCACTACTAAATGTTTGTTCCTGGTCTTTCTGTGGATTCTTGACGAATTAACTATATGCAGATACCTGCATGAAAGGTTTATGTCTCATTTTCGTTAAAAACACATATTTTTGGAATGTTAAAAATTTCAAAAATTTGTTCGGAGTCTTAACATTTGTACAATAATATAATTTATAAGATGAAACGTTTTTTCTTAACGAAATGTATTCGCCAAAAACAGATATTCAAATAAGATCATGTTGAAGAAGAGAGACAATTTTAAAGATTCGAACACGGATAATTGAAGCAAATTGCTCATTTGTTTCCTAATGGTTTAGGAGGAACGGGCTTTTTACCTTGCGCAGGGCCACAATAAGAGGTATCATTCTGAGATTCGACCCAACTGATTACTACTAACCGCTTCGCAGTACGTTTCTTATTAGAGATAATATTTAGCACTTGTTTACTGCAAATTTTGGCGTAGAGTATGAATTGTTAAGGCTGATATTTTGGCAAGTACGGTCTTCTTAAGAGGCACACTTCTGAGATTCGAACCTGTGTATTGTGTAACTACCCTATAACCGGTCCGCTGTAAATTTTCTTGTTACAGATTTTATTTAATACTTGTTTGCATCAAATTAAGACGTAGAGTATGAATTGTTATGGATGATAGTTTAGGAGGAACGGTCTTCTTAACTTTCACAGAGCTCTTGTATGAGGGTGAAATCTGGGATTCGAACCAAGAAAATATAATCTAACCGGCTCGCGGCAAATTTTTTTATTACAATTTATTTTAGGCATTTTTGTACGGCAAATTTTGGCGCAAAGTTTGAATTTTTATGGCGGTTGGTATAGGAGGTTTGAGGTTCTTAACTTACCCAGAGCTCTGGTGAGAGTGCGAAATCTGGGATTCGAACCGGGATAATATAATCTAACCGGTCCGCGGCAAATTTTCTTGCTACAGATTTTATTGAATACATGTTTGCATCACAGTACTCGCCTGACCGCTGTGGTGTGCGGATCGTTCCCGCAGCTCCGTAGTGTCTTACCTTGCTCGCCCGCGAGGGCGCCAAGATAAGGAAAAGTCTAGCGATAACAACCAGTGCGCACTAGCTCTAAGTGAACAGTTACAGTTGTGAAGCATAACGGTGTTTCATCCTATTCATATTCAAATCAACTTAACAAAAGATAACATATACTAAAACTCAGTCGATTACCGAAGTATTTTCGGGTAGGATCAGTAGTATGTAGTGCGATTGCATGCTACTGACACCCGGGAAGCTGTTTACTTCAAGAAATGTCATCCGAAGAATCAACAGGCAGCGACAGCAACGCCATGGATCATGATTCATCTGCTCCCGTCAACCTGACGCAGAATGTATGGCAAATATACACACCAGCTCGGTCAAAAAGGCCGAACCCTGACGTCCTCGACCCTGATGCTAATAGAAGGGTAAGGCAAAAGACAGCGTCTTGCGATAGTAATACTAGTGTATATACAGTGCCCACCAAGAATCAATTCAGTGCTCTTGATATAGAAGGTACAACAGAAAACAATGAGGAAACCTTTTCAAAAACCACTGTACCTCCAATATTCGTGCCAAATGTGAATAATGTTCCAGCTATGATAAAGTTTTTAAAGGAAGCCTTAAAAACAGAAGATTTCGAAATAAAATCTCTAGCAAACGACAAAATTAAAATAGCGCCGAAAACTCCTAATACCTACAGGGAAATAATAAAACATTTATCAGCCAACAGTCACGTATACTATACATACCAGCTGAAACAAGAACGTGCGTATAGAGTTGTCTTGCGACACATACATCATACGGTAGATGTAAAAGATATCAAGGCTGCGCTTCTGGAAAAGGACCACAAAGTTAGAAACATTATAAATGTTCGCCACAGACTAACTAAAACACCTCTGCCTCTATTTTTGTAGACCTTGAGCCCAAACCTAACAACAAAGAAGTGTTCAAAATTAACCGACTGTTAAATTGTGTTGTTGCTTTCGAACCACCACGCCTGAAACGCGAGATAGTACAATGCAAAAACTGTCAGAGATATGAACATACCAGATCGTACTGTGCATACCCGTATAGGTGTGTTAAATGTGGAAAAGAACACGACCCAGATAAGTGTTTAAAAGAAAAGCAAAGTCAACCAACTTGTGCTCTGTGTGAAGGCAATCATCCCGCCAACTACAAAGGTTGCAAAGTATACCAAGAAATACTAAAAAGGAAAGGGTACAGCAACTCAAGTAAACACAGAATGTTTCAACAAGAGACGCATGTGCAGACACAAAACAGTAACATTGAAACTACTTATTCTCACGAAATCTCAAGAAGCAGACATGTAAATGCAGGAACATGGGCCGATGTTGCGCGATCAAAGCCTGTAGAAAGACATGAACACAACGACAATAGCCATTCCATTATGAATATTATACAGCACTCCTTTGAGAGGTTTGAAAACATACTAATGCAGCAAAGTCAACAAATAAACTCTCTCATCAACCTCATAACGTCGCTTGTCTCCAAACTATCTAATGCCTAAATTCCTTTGCATTGCAGCTTGGAACGCTAACGGCTTGGCAAATCATCGCCAAGAAATCGAAATATTTCTCAACGAAAACAAAATAGACATGCTACTCATCTCTGAATCTCACTTCACAGAAAGAAGCTACTTTAAACTGAAGAACTATACTTTATACGATACTAAACACCCCAGTGGCAATGCTCATGGTGGCACAGCAATATTAATAAAAAGCACTATAAAACATCAAGAACAGGAAGCTGTACAGGAACAAGATATTCAAGCAACAACTGTACAAATTATGGACTGGAGTGGACCAATTACCATCAGTGCCATTTACTGCCCACCAAGATTCAAAATAGACAAACAACGATTTGAAACCTATTTTAAGTCTCTAGGAAATAGTTACATGGTGGGAGGAGACTACAATGCCAAACACACGCAATGGGGATCCAGGCTCATCACCCCAAGAGGGAGAGAACTGCTGAAAGCAGTTACCTCACTTCAGCTAGAAACCATTTCTACAGGAGAACCTACCTACTGGCCTACCGACCTAACCAAAACCCCAGATGTTATTGATATATTCATAACAAAAGGAATCCCATCCACTAACTGTATCATAGAATCTTCCCACGAACTGTCCTCTGACCACACTCCAATAATTATCACAGTCGGCAACAAAATTATTCTACAATCCCCTCCCGCGTCACTAACGAACAGAAAGACAAACTGGAACTTGTATAGAAAACAGATATCTATGAAAACAAACATCCGATTCCCACTAAAATCAGCTGACCACATAGACGAAGCGACTGAGTATTTAATACAAAATATTCAAGAAGCAGCTTGGACCGCTACACCGCAACTTCACTACACCCAAGGCTGCGTGAAATATCCAAAAGTTCTTTTGAACAAAATAGCCGAGAAAAGAAGACTAAGAAGAATCTGGCATACTTCAAAATATCCTGAAGACCGTACCAACTACAACAGAGCAACTAGGCAACTAAAACGCCTCCTAAACGAATTCAACAACAACAGGTTTCAAGATTTCATAACCAACCTTACCCCAACAGAAGATACCAATTACTCCTTATTTAAAGCCACAGGGAAGCTAAAAAAACCGACCAAATCAAATCCCCCAATCAGGGACGAAAACAAGTGTTGGGCAAGAAACCCCACAGAAAAAGTGTCTACCTTTGCCAAATTCTTTGCTAATGTATTCCAGACTCATCCCATTATAAATACTAACCAAGAGCAACAAATCAGAGATTATCTTAACTCCCCAAACCAAATGACTCTTCCAATCCCGCACTTCACTCCCAGAGAAATTACCAAAACCATAAACGCCTTATCAAACAAAAAAGCTCCTGGCTATGACTTAATTACAACACCTCTTCTCAAAGAACTACCACGAAAAGGCAAGACTATAATTACTGCATTGTTCAACAGCATTATAAGAACAGGGCACTACCCGGAGCAATGGAAAGTAGCCCAAATTCAAGTTTTTCTCAAGCCTGGGAAACCTCCACATGAACCCTCATCCTACCGTCCCATCAGTATACTTCCCATTCTATCCAAAGTATTTGAGAAACTTCTTCTATCAAGATTACGTCCTCACATTGCAACCAATAACCTAGTCCCTGATCATCAATTTGGTTTTAGACAACAGCATTCTACCGTCGAACAAGTTAATAGAATCACCAACTACATTGAGAATTGCTTCCAAGAAAAGAAATACTGTTCAGCCGCCTTTCTAGACATTGCCCAAGCGTTTGATAAAGTCTGGCACGATGGACTCTTATTTAAACTCAAGAATTTTCTACCGTATCCCTTCTTCAACATTATCAGATCTTTTCTATCCCACCGCACCTTCCAAATCAAATATCAAAATGAATTATCTGAATTCCATCCAATCAAGGCCGGAGTACCACAAGGTAGTGTACTCGGCCCTATCCTATACCAGCTCTATACTACTGATATACCAAAATCAGATAAAACAACCATAGCCACTTTTGCAGATGATACGGCCATATTAGCTTCGGATGACGACCCTAATGACGCATCAAGACATTTACAAGAACATCTCACAATGATTGAAGATTGGGCCAAAAAGTGGAAAATAAAAATCAACGAAAATAAATCAGTCCATATAACCTTTACCCCGAGAAAAAACAAATGTCCTATTGTCCACATCAACAACAATCCAATAGTACAGGTGGAAAGTGTAAAATACTTGGGAATACATCTAGACAAACGGCTAACGTGGAAGCATCACATCTTAGCCAAAAAAAAGCACCTTCAACTTCAAACAAGAAAACTATACTGGTTACTAGGATACCACTCAAAACTATCACTGTAAAATAAACTGTTGATTTATAAAGCTATCATAATTCCAATATGGACCTACGGCATCCAAATCTGGGGCACAGCAAGCAAGAGTAATCTCTCGATCATACAGAGATTTCAATCCAAGACCCTAAGAATGATCGCGGCAGCACCATGGTTCATCACAAATGCAGCACTGCACAAGGACTTAAAAATGCCCACTGTCTTGGAAAGAATAGAATTTATCAGCTCAAACTATCTCCAGCGCCTTGAAAACCATCCAAACCACTTAGCCCTCAACATCCTAGACAATAGTGAAGATATCCATCGACTAACCAGAACCTCATCCCTACAACTCCCATATAGATTTTCAACAAATAACTGAAACATTACCCTCAGCTAATAAACTATCCCACTTGCAGCCAACCCAAAATAATACTTGCTTTTTGTTATAGTATGAAGAAATAGATGAAGAGTACCGATGGGATACCTTCACTGGAAATCAATCATTGTCATAACAAGTCTACAACAACATATTTACTTATTATTTTGTAAAAAATAGATTGTAAATTTTTTTGTAATAAAAAAAAAATGTTTGCATCAAATTTTGACGTAGGGTATAAATTGTTATGGATGGTAGTTTAGGAGGAACGAGCTTCTTAACTTTCGCAAAGCTCAGGTACGAGGGCGAAATCTGGGATTCGAACGTGGATAATATAATCTAACCGGTCCGCGGCAAATTTTCTTGCTACAGATTTTTATGAATACTTGTTTGTATCAAATTTAGACGTAGAGTATGAATTGTTACGGCTGATAGTTTAGGAGGAACGGGCTTCTTAAGTTTCGCAGAGCTCGTGTAAGAGGGCGAAATCTGGGATTCGAACCTAGATAATATAATCTAACCGGTCCGCGGCAAATTTTCTTGTTACAGATTTCATTGAATACTTGTTTGTATCAAATTTAGACGTAGAGTATGAATTGTTAAGGCTGATAGTTCAGTAGGAACGGGCTTCTTAACTTTCGGACTTCTTCACGTGTTCAGGGCTCTCGTAAGAAGGCGAAATCTGGGATTCGAACCCCTCTACAATAGTCTAACTGGTCCGGAGAAAATTCTTTTGTTACGGATTGTAATTAGTACTTGTTTGCGTCAAAGTTTGGTGCCGATTATGAGTTGTTATGGCTGCATGTTCAGGAGGTATGGTCTTCTTTACCTGCGCAGGACGTTCCTTAGAGGGGCATTGCGGGATTCGAACCCGCGTAATTGAAACTAACCGGTCCGCGGCAAATTCTTTTATTACAGTTTATAACAAGCACTTAATTACGGCAAATTCTGGCGTAGAGTATTAATTGTTATAGCTTATGGTTTACGAGGAACGGGCGTCTTTACATGTGCAGAGCTCTTGTAAGTGGGTAAACTCTGGGATTCGAAACCGGGTAGTCGAGTCGAATCGGTCCGAGGAAAAAGTTTTGTTTAGTGAATATGTTTAGCACTGGTTTACGGCAAATTTTGGCGAAGAGTATGAATTGTTACGGCTGATGAATTACAGGGGACGTTTCATTTCTTCTTCGAATGCGCTTGCAAGAGGAGCGTAGCTTTCATTTTTTGGTTTTTTGTTAATATTTTTTGAAAGAATGGAGATATTAATTTGATTTCTTCACTAATCGTTTATAAATAAAAAGCGGCAAATTTGGAGTACAGTTTTGTGTATATACTTGCAATAGTAGCGGTTTTAGAGGAGTGGTCCTGCTAACTTCCATTGGAAGTTAGCATGAACACAGATTTTTTCGAGAAAATGACCCGGGCAAATTTTTCTTTTTCACATCTTAGAAACGGCAAAAAAGCGACAAATTATGGACTATGCAGTTTTGTGATTGGATGAAATGGTCCTGCTATCTCCCAGGACGTCTCCGGCCGGATGTGTCACGTCTTGGTTCCTCTTCTTGTGGGAGGTTTCTGCTGCGCCAGCCGACGCCGGTCAGCGCCAGATCACACCGTCGCGAGGCGAGAGAACGGGAACTTTCCGGGGAAAAGCTAGTGGTGCTGCAAACTGCGCACACATTTTCGGAAACAACAACGTAATATTTAAATATTGCATGTTCTGCGCTACTAACACCTCGGCTATTACTTGAAAACATCCAATTCAATCAATGCAAGCAAACTGCCTGTGATTTTGCATTTAAACTACTGCGGTATAGATTGTCTCGTTACATATGTTACTTATATTTTGCAGGTCCATGTGTTATTAGACACTCACCTGTTCTTTACTGTCAGAATTTTAAATGGACATATTACAATGACACATAACCATCACCTTTTTACTTTCCCGTATAAATACATATGTACGGAGTAATATAAGTAATATAAGGAAAGTTATGTAATGCTGCGAAAAATCGAATTCGAGATTTCAACGGAAATACACGTTTTTGATCCCCTGATACCTAAAAAGTGTTTTTTTTTAAAACGTCCGTCCGAGAACACCGCTTGCACCTAAACCATTCGTAAGACGTTTTTCCAAATTGAAGAAAACCCTACCCATCTAATTCTTGAAAGCTTTGAGATTTTGAAAAAAAAATCTTTAAAAGTTTAGGTTACTTTACATGATGCCCTTTGACATTATCAAAATTTTCTCAAAAACGGCTCTAATTTTTTTCTTTAAATTTCTTGTGAAAATAGAGTAAAATACACTTATAAAGGTGGTATAGGTCCGATTTTCACAGTTAACTCTGGATTTTCGAAAATTTAAAATGTTTCGGGCGTCTTCCTACAACTACAAAATTGAAGATATATTTTTCCTTCAAATGAAATTTGTTCTCCATAGTGAGTTTTTTCATTAAGGGTCATGAACATTTTTTAAAAAGTTTTACTACTTTTCGTGCAATATTGCGAGAAATTTGTGAAATTTTAAAAAGTATAAAACGAGGTATTCTCATAAACTGTTTCAATTATTTTTCTTTAAACTTTTGGTTGGGATAGTGCTAAATAAACTCAATATAACATATATAAAATATTCTTTCGTTTTTTCAAAAATTACAAAATGTAGTTTTTTTGTCTTGACTCTCACGTTAATATTTATATTAGTGGCAATTTGTTTACATTATTATAGTCATCAGTACATGTGCTTAAAATAATGTCAGATAAAGTTTTTTGAAATACCAAGTGATTTCTATGAAAACTAGCTCAATATTCCGCATTTTCAGGAACGTTCAAACGTAATGTTCTCAATAAACGGCCCCAAAATGTTTTTTTTCAAACGTTTCGAACAGTGCTAATTGCACTCTTTAATATGATAAAGCTCATTTCGGTGTATTTTTTGTTTTTAAAAATTACAGACATGTAATTTTTTTTACGTTTTCTCACGCTGTTAATATGATTATTTCCATCAATCTCTCATTTGGCATTCTTTCCAAATGTTCGCACCAGTTCTTCTGTTAGTACGTATTTATCTAACACAGGTGTTACATTTAACTCTTCTCTTATATCCACATTACTCTTTTTATCTAGAAGGGTGTATCCCAGAGTACTTCTTAAAAATTTCATTTCAGCCTCCTGAATTCTACTTTTTTTTTCCCAACATTATTTTTGATTTATTTCCATACAAAAGTACCGAGACAGTAATAGTATTAAAAAACTTCATACGTATATATTTACGTGTTTAATTTTTTAAATTTCTGTGAATGTTTCCACATACATTTCTAAACATACATAGTTTATCGTCGTAATCCATATCTTTTTCATAGCCACCTAAGTACTTAAAATTCCTCACTTGTCCTAATTTTTTTGTCAATTACAGTATTCGTTCTAACTGGGAATTTGTCATTAAAAGCCATTGTTTTTGTTGTGTTGGACGAAGTTTTATTGTGCATTTTCTGAGTTTTATTTAATACATAAACCACGTGTCTTCACTAGATTGCTTCACTTGGTCGTCAGCATAGCATAAGGAGTTAAAATAAACAGATTTCCCTAGAGCAAATCCTTTGTCTACCTGTACCTTCCATGCTGTGAACATGTCGTCCATATAAATGTTTAAAATAGTTGGCGAGATGCTGCTACCTTGCCTCTCTCCTTGATTTGTGGGAATCTCCTTCGTTAATTTAGGTCCCCCTTATTTCTAAGCACACTGTGGTTTCCGTGTAAAGGCATTCGATAGCTCCTATCAAGTGATTTGGGTATCCCCTTTTTTTAAAGAATTCTTCAAAGCAATATTCTGTTCACATTATCAAAAGCTTTGTCTAGATCTATGGATGCCATATGTGTTTTGCAGTGAAATTCGTGTCATTTTTCAATTACTCTTTTGATTGTGAATAGGGCATCTGTACAAGCTTGCCCTTCTCTAAAACCAACTTGTCCCAACTTGTCCTTCAGATACAAGTGAGTCTGCTATGGTTTTCAAACGGGTGTTTAATATTGCAGTTTATATGTGGTACCTAGGAGGGGTTTTCCTAGGTAATTATTGGTTTCGGAGAGATTTATATTTTTTAGGAGTGATATTATTTCTGCTTTTAGCTATTATGATCACAATAAATACAATTAAAAACATTTAATAAAAAAGCTCTCAACCGACTTAGAGAACGAGAGTGGCTCGAAGATTTAACAAAACACTAATTACAAATGATTGTTTAACAACATAAATAAATTTCAACAATTACTATTTGAAAAATATACAATTTATAGCCGACGACCATTCACAGTTTTAAATTGAATTGAGGCTACATGAACCTGACAGACGTCCTGCTCTCTCTCTCGCCCACTACCTCCGTCTCTCTCTGTCGCCGTCTCCGCGTCGCAAGGAAAATCCGCCTTCGAACGTCACAGAGGAGACGGCTTCAGTAAATGCCACCTCAAAAATACAGACTTGCTCACTTTCCCACAGATAGGTTCGGCATTCCCTTTGGGGGAATCGCTAGATGGATCAGGGCGTCAACGGATGTCAGCGCTGTGCCTCTGACTGGAAGGTTATAGGCTCCAAACCAGCAGGATTTGTTAATTCTAGCCAAGTTGAGTTCGCTGTCTGGAAGAGACTTCTAGCGGCCAGTTGCTCTGATTGGTACTTTTACATGGTTCATTCGATCAATACCAGGAGAATGCCAGAGCTCTGATGCACCACGGACCGCGCGCGTTTGTTTCCTCCTCATCCTTGTCCTTTTCTCTCTCCTTAGTTACACACTCCTAACGGAGCGGGTATCATGAAATGGATGAAATTATCGAGTTTTGATTCTTGCCTAAATATATAGTTCACACGTGCACTTTCCAAATATATTAACTTGTTTGGGGGCGTCTGGAGGTCCCTGGTTAATTATTGTTCAAATGGCCTTGTGCTCATGGTCAACGCCCCCTTTTTCGGCACTGCATACAACTATGGCACTTTTTCCATATTTGAACGCATGTTGGGTTGTTAATGAGTTATTGAATCATGCTCTTGTTCATCACTTGGTAGCATTGGTCTTTGCCGCTAAAGGAGATGATCTAGAATACAGATCAGGAATGTTGTTATATATCAGTGGCAAGTGCAGACTTATCAAATGGCGTCTGCCGAAAATGAACTTATTTTTAATTAATGTACTCTTTCTCAAAAACAATTATTCACAAGTTATTAAAATTTACAAGATACATTTTTATAGTAGTGACAATAAACTGACATTTTAATTTCCCCCCCCCCCCGTGTCTCGCAGCGCAGCGCTGGTCGTCGGCAGCACGTAACCTCGCGCGAACGTAAACGGGAGACACCACGAGGCCACCGCACTCCCACTCGCCCGTTGGCGAGAGGCTCCTCGGCCACAACCACCCAGGCAAATAATGAGGAACAGTCAAACAGGCGCCGACCACAGTATGCGTATCACACAGGAGGGCAGTTCAGCCTGTTTTTTCGTTAGTTATGGATGTGCATGCATGCTAGCGATCTTGGTGGAGACAAACTATGGCTGGTTAAAATGTTAAATAATATTTTATGTTGTTTCTTGACCTCGTGATTTTATATTTCAAGAATTTCAAAGAAAAGTTGTTAAATAATGTACAATTACATAGAACTACAGTTTTAACTTTACATTTGACATTTATCGGGACATATTTGATATCAACCAATTAATTTCTTATACTTTTGTAGTTTACACATTAATAACAGTGCATGTGTCGAAAGGAACGCACAGTTATGCGGCAATAATAAAGGAAAAAGATCTTGAATTATTATTGTTATTACTTTTCCAAAAAAACCTTGAAAGGAAAGTCGGAAAGTTGTTTAAAAGTGCAGCAAAAATGTTCTTATCTTCTAGATACTCTTCTTTACTACTTTTATTGCTTACATTTGTAGATATTTTTATGAAAAGTAAAGACATATTTGTTCTTTTTCATGATTCAACTATTCACTTTCAATGGACAACATTCATTGGACTTAAATAATTTCTGTCCTTAGAAATTGTTCAAAACGTCTACTCCATACGTTGTTTTAGTTACATGCACAAGGAAATACAATATATATAGTAGCAAATTAATAGAAGGGCAGACAAGGTTCTCAGCCATCTAAAGCTAGCAGCGCCCAAAAACCAATTTCAACCAAACTACGAGTTTATCCAAAATTTTAGGCTAATTAAATGCTCTATTCCCGAATTTTAGGCTCTTTCGGATTTCCCAACATAGTAATTAGAACCTAAAAATCCATCTAAAATTCAATTTAAAAATATGAAATCATGCCCAAAATTTAAGGCTAATGTGAGGCTCTGGACGTTTTTTTTCTTTTTACGCTGTTGGAAATATTACAAATTGTTTAGAGAACAATTTCAGTTCAATTACTGTTGCCAAACTCTATCCTCGCTCTCTCTTCCGTAAACTAGGTTTTCTGTTAACTGCTCCAGAATTCGTCCCAGCTGTTCGGGGTACAATTTTTTTGACGCAGTCCCCGAATTCTCACGAAGTTTGCTAACCCAAACGACACTTCGTTTTTGAACAAGAATGCTATGTAGCGGCTATTACACACACATTTAACTAAATACATTTAATTAAGTAAATGTTTAGTTTATAGTAGAAACTTGCCGCAACCGTGAACGTTGGCACGTTCATTCACAGATGAATGAATGAATGAATGAATGCACATTTTATTGGCTTCCGTCACAAATGTATGTACTCTTCGTGTGTCGCGATCTATTGGTGATGATCTCCCATACAAACACACAGATTGCCAGCGCTGTGCCGGTGGCGAGCAGAACCAGCGGCTCCAAGATGGCGGACAAAGGCAGCAGTTTCGGCTCCCGTGAAATCCACACGTCTTGAATAACAATGCCTTGTAGTCGATCTTCCAACCACTGGTCTCTGTGGAGGAACATGAAATGGCGTCACGCGTATTTATTGATTCATTTTATTTAAAACTAGTGGTGGTACAACAGTACGTTCTTCTAGCGATATTGTTAATGGCAATGTAATGTTACAATTGCTATAACTCCAACAACCATTAGAAAAATTCAAACATTTAAACATAACAGTTTTCTACCATTGAATTCAGTGTATTCTCGTTCTAGATAAATGTACCAACGATGCGCGATGTCTTTTAACCGTAAATAAAATTATTAGATTATATTAACGTGAACTAACGGCGGCCATCACTGCGTCTATTACCAGTGCGGCGTTACAAGAATGGGTTGCGACAAGTAACAATGACCGCTTTTCGTATGGGATACACATTTTATCAATTAGAGTTCTTGATACCATTACCATCTTCCTATACATTGTGAAATCATTTATTCGTTTTCATATTTAACTCATTTGAAGGACGCAATTTAAAATAGACGTAATTATTAAATAATATTAAACGTAATCATTCTTTTCAAGATTCCAATGAACAGCCTGCTAATGGTCTATGTCAATGTTAAACAAAAAGAACATTTCATTATCTTATCTTTTCGTCGTTCAACAATGAACGTTTGAAATTTCCATCACTGCGTTGTTGTCCAAGGAAGCGGAAGTAGTAATATGAAATTAAAGTTAAAAAGGTTCATACAAATTTATGGTACTCATTTTTTTAAATTTTTCTTTCACGTGCAGTATTAGAAATTATAATAAATCCAAACCCAACCAATTCAAATGAAGCGCCTGGGGGGCATACCTGAGTTTATTTCGAGAGCCAGGAACAATAATTATTTTTAACATTTACAAATGAAACATACCATACTCAGAGATCAAAATTTCTCGAAGAAAAGAAATGTGTTTGTTAATTGTAAGTTAAATTTATTACCTTCATGGAATTTACTGTCTTTTATAATAACAGTAATAGGGGTCAAAACTTCACAAATTATGTTCCCGCAGCGCAGGAAATGCGGGCGACAATGCTTGACGGCAAATTACACAAAAGTACTCATATATTCGAAAAATTCAACACGACGTTATTTGAAGATGTTTTTGATTATCACATTTCATTAAGAAAAACATTTCTCCAATAGTGCTAAAATGTTGTCATATGAAGTTTTTCTATAACTAAATAGTTTTCTAGGAAAAGATGTTCAATTTCGAATTTACAGTAGCACTTAAATACAATTTTCTTAAAAACGGTTCCAATTTTTCAATACAAATTGCCATTTGGGTCGAGGTTTTACTGTTGTTTAAAATTTTTAAAGTAATTATTCGATTCTCCAATTAGGAAGCCGAAAAATGAAGATTTTTTAAAATGTACTTTGGATGGTGATAGA
Source organism: Gryllus longicercus (assembly GCA_038098605.1). Lineage (NCBI taxonomy): Eukaryota > Metazoa > Arthropoda > Insecta > Orthoptera > Gryllidae > Gryllus > Gryllus longicercus. The sequence continues at coordinate 327,946 of JAZDUA010000005.1, read as the reverse complement.
TGGCAGCTGGCAAGAGTAGCTAATCGAGACCAATAGAAATAGAAAAATAATACAGGAAATCGGTGAAATTTTGTAGCACCACTAGTTTTTAAATTAGAGACACTCAATTTAGAGAATGTTTTTCATCTGTCGTGTCATATGCACCACTGTTTCCCACAGTATATTACTCTCATGAATGTAAAGATGGCAAACCTGTAAAATATTGTTTACAATTAGAACCTGTTTGATACTAGTAAATAATTGACAGCAAAAGCATTTAAATATAAAGAATATAATTCTCAAAGTTCAATAATAAGACAACTATCGTATTTAGGAAGAACGAAGTAAAAATTAATTTGAACGTGATTAGAATCTTAATTATGTCATAACCTAAAAATATGTGAAATTATTTCAATGTTCGTATTTTTATTTCAACTGTGGAATGTTTTAATAGCAATATTCACGAAAATAAATTTATTTTAAAGGAGGTCTAACTAATAGAAAATAAATATTACTCGTGTATGGAGCATGTTGCAAAACATTCCAAAAGGTTTTCCGCATGAAAATTACTATGAATAAAATGAACACTTAGCTTACCTTGAACGTTCTTCAAGGGTTGAAATTCCGTCGATGTACAGTTAGCCATATACTTCGCATTTCATTATTTTTTGGGAAACGAAATACTTGGACTTTAGACCCTCCTTGTAATATCCACGACAGCGCAAGGCACATTGGTGTAGTACATCCATATGGCATTTGGAAGATACATCACTGATATGCTAGCACCAATACCTAAAATTAATACTGAATATCTTCACCGATTGGAATTATTGTCCTAGAATCTACACATCTTTCGAATTACAACACACCGATGCTACCCAATCAACTGACCATATGCAAATCACGCTGTTGCCTAAGACTATCCTAGGCACCATGACCATACGTCACGTACTCTGTGCGGAGGTTTTCATTATTCAGGGGGTGTTGCATAGATCCGATTTTTTGTGTTAATTCTGAATTTTCGAAAATTGACAAATTTTGAATTTTTTCCGGCGTTTTCCTACAACTACAAAATTGAAAATAAAGACTTTTCCTTCAAGAAAACTTTTTTCTCCCTAGTTAGTTCTTTCATTAAGATTATGTACATTTTTCAAAACTTTTAGTAGTTTTCGCGCAATATTTCGAGCAACGTGTGCAATTTTAAAAAAATTACATAAACAAGATTTTCTCGAAAACGGCTCGAAATTTGTTCTTTAAATTTTTGTTAGGGATAGTGCTCAATGCACTCTATGCGATGACATAAATATGAATTGGCACTATTCTTTTGTTTTTCAAAAATTACAAAAATGTAATTGGTCTAATGTAATTTGTCATGTCATTAATATTTACATTGACGGCGATTCGTTCACATTATTACATTTAATATTTATGAGTATATGCTTAAAATAAAGTCATAAAAATTTTCTCGAAAACTCAACCCTTGTCTGTGAAAACAAGTGAAACATTTCGCATTTCAGAAACGAATAATTTTAATTGCACCCTTAAATGTGACGGAAGGTTCATTTTGGAATATTTTCTTGTTTTTGAAATGTAAGTTTTTTAGAGATCTCTCACGCTGTTAATATGCACATTTCCAGCGATTACTAAACACTTTTGTATTAATGAGTTAAAGTACTTCCAGTTACTTGAAGTTTTTCGAAAACTCAAAAAAAGTTAGCGAAAAAGAGCTTTAAAATTTCGAATTTAGAGTAGCGCTTAAAGCTACCGATAAAAGCGCACTCCAACTGTTTGAAAGAAAATGACCATTTAGACCGAAGTTTTCTGTTATTTAAAATTTTTAAAATAATATTTCCATTCTACTATTAGGAAACCGACAAATGAAGAAATTTTTTAAAAAAAATGTAATTTGGTCCGATGATAGATGGCAGCTAGCAAGAGAATGTGGCAAGATCGTAGAGCTAGCTGAGGCTAGAAGAAATAAAGAGCTACTGAGAGAGAGTCTGTGTCATTCTGTAAAACCACAACCAATTCTTTTTATTTTCAGTGAAATGATTTATAATTTTTTATGAGTAGTATTGGATTTAAAAAATTAACAAAATCGCTTATTTAGTGTAAATTATTACGGTTCACGTTCTGTATAGATATTTTAATTTTGAAGAACAATTTCGCTTAGATGAGTGTGATATTCGGCGGGGGTGCTCCAGCTCGAGATACCCAGAGGTGGTTTGTTTAATTTTAGAAAAATTGGTGAAAGCAAAAATCAGTGTTCGTGTAGTTTATTAGAATAATGTGTGAATTTGTTTGTTGGGAAACGACAAGGTGAAGTGTAGAATAGTTTAGTATTTATTAGGATTTATGTGCCTCCAGTTGTGTGTATTCTGACACTGAGTTGTAATGAATTATAATTTGTATGTGTAGTATTGGGGTTCACAAATTTTAAAAAACATACTTTTGTTTCGCGTAAATTATTGTGGTTGATGTTCAGTGCAGACAATTTAATTTTGGATAAGAGGTTTGCGTGGAAGAGTGTTGTTCTTACCATGCGGGAGGGGCGGCTAGTCCGGGGCATCCCACAGTAAATGCTTCGTACAAACATCCGCCGTTAGATGGATTTAAATCCGCCCAATAAGAAAAAGTTAACATTCCAAGCGGGGAATTTGAATTTGCATTTAAATAATAGAAGCGTTTTTGAGATAGTGACCCTATGAAATGTTTGATTAGTTTTATTTTTGTTTCTTTGTGAACATTATAATTAATAATAATATTCAGATAAAAACGTATACCTTTTGTTTTATTTAAAAATGATTTATATTTTTATGAATTATATTACTTTCAAAGTTTATACAATACTTTTATGATCACTTTCCAAATGTTTCTTAAAAGTAATCTTATGTTTTACATTGAATGAGTGAAGAAAAATATGATTTTTCTAGATAACATAATTTATTGAATAAATGAAATGTTTTAAAATGTATTACAAACAATTGTGCTTTTTTCGAGAATAATTTTTAGTATCATCAGTGTAGTGTAGTCTTTACTTTTAAGTACTTAGGTTTAACCGTGAAAAGATTTATAGTAGAATTGTAATCTACTATTAGGAGAAGTAGAGTTCCACCACCACTCTTCTTTTAGATTAGTGTACTGAGACATCACACATTTGAGGTCAAAATAGTTCAATATTACTACAAAAGATAGAGCGTATATGTGTGAACAACAAAGAAAGCATAGTACATGCCAAAGTACATGACTGGAGCAGATGAGAGGAACACTTTAAAGAAGAAAATAATTTCTCCACTTTCCCATTTTCACTCTCTTTGCTCCTCTTAAGTAATCGTCCTAAAACTATTACCACAGAAATGCGTACATAGTATGCATGCTTTTTCCCTATAGCTTAACGGAAAATGCTGTAAGTGAAACTGTACTTCCAAAAGATGACTAATTTTAAATGGCGTGTTCTAAAATTAACCTCATAAGAAAAAAATGCATTGATTGTTAAAACAGAAAATGATACTTGTGTTTAATTAGTTTGTTAGTAAACATTTCATTAGTGCACAGACGGACGCACGTTTGCCGTTAATCGATTTTTCGGTGTGACGGACGCACAAAACATGGATTCTGACTACTCGTGTTAGAAGATTTCTTTCTATATTTAGCAACTGGATTTATCAACTTTTTCGTTACCTGGACCCGGCAATAAGAGTTTTTGTGTCGAAAATTCGCCATTTTCCGTCGCACGATTACAACAGTTTCTCTACTTACGTTAGTAAGTGCGAGAAAGTAAAAGTGATGGTAGCTGCAAATTTAAGGAAGTCCGATTAAATATGGAAGTTGTGAAATGGTATATTTGACGTAATTACATGAAGAAATAATAGACGTCATCTCTGTCAACTTAACATGTTTATTTAGAGAGCCGGCTTTCGACGACTTTGCCGTCATCATAGGTCTACAACTATAAATAAAATAAAATATAAATAAAATATCAAGTAAATACAAAATAACACAAATTGGTGAGATTTAATATAAATAAGAGATACATTTAAATTTACATTCTTGGCTATCCGAAACGAGCCGCGTCTGCAGCTAAACTCGGCAGTATAGCTCTGAAGAAGGCCACAGCAAGATGGCCGAAACGTCAGCACAATTGATCGAAGCGCGGCTCATCCCGGATAGCCAAGAATGTATTGACTCCGGCCGCGGAAGCCTACGATCACACATTTAAATTTATTATAATTAACCAATTAAATTACAAAGAATAAAATACAGGAGTGGGTATTAATATAGAGACCAGAAGAAAATGATATTACAGATATATGCCAAAGGGTGCATTAATATAAGTAATACACATTTAAAATTATAATTATTACATACCCAAAGAAATTCAAACAGCAAAATATTAAATACAAATAAAGAAAAACACATTTTAAAATTGCGAAAGATACAACAGAAAAAGCAGATATTAATAATAATTGACTAATAGCAAATGATATTACATGAAGTGGGGAAGGATAGGGTGAGCCGCTTTGCGTATCTCGCCGTTGCAGCAAGAGAGTGCCTAGGGAGTGTGACACGAGGTGTTTGTAGCCTCCGAAGCTCCGGCGAGGAGTCGGAGTCGGAGGAGGTCAGTTTTTTGTCTTCTTGGAAATACCTCAGGAGGCGGGAGTGTGAGGGTTAGTTTGTGAGGGAGGAGTGCGTAAAGTTATTAGCAGAGGGGTCACAGGAAAACTAGTTTGTTCGTTGAGGAGAGTTTCAGAGTTCAGCTTGGCTTGAAAATGTGAAAGATTTGTAAAGCGCAACTGCTCCAGACTTTGTTTTCTACAGCAAGGATTTTAATGTCTGCGTCGGGGTGGAAAGTGTGGCCTGAGTTTATAAGATGTGTAGCAAAGAGCGACCTGTTTGTATTGTGTTTCCATGCACGTAAGTGTTGGTCAACTCTTGCATTGAAGCTTCTGCCCGTCTGGCCTGTGTAACCCTTTGACTGCTCTAGACGGGTTAATACGCAAAATATTTCCGTGCGTGGTAGCCTCTTGACATATTATTACGCCTAGTCAGCCTCTGGGCAAGTTATCTCGTGCAGACGGGCTTTCGGCTATCGCTAGGACTTACTGAAAACTTGTCTTACGCGGTATCTATGTGCGAGTGAGCTTGCGTCTCCACGGCCCTCCAAAGAAAAGCTTGACACGAGGCACCGTCTCCCAGTCGGCCGGCTCGTAGCAGTTAAAAGGTTAACTTCGCAATTGTGTCAGGAGTTGATATTTCGCCTGACTTCGCCATGAGTGTGGTGGTATTGCGAGGTGAACGTAGGTATTGTAGGAATTCCTTTGTTAAATTGTATTTGTGAATAATGTGAGCTACCTTTTGTGATAATGTTCCAAAGAGAAAAGAACGATATATAAATACATTTTGATGGCTTGTGTACGTTCCACAAGACACCATTAAATACATAGACACTGCTAATGGATTCAGTACTACTTTCGTTGACAACAAACTACGCCCAAATTAAATAAGAAAAAAACAACTGAAAATGTGCCCAAGACTTTACCACACAGGAATGTTTACTTTCTTGGAATAGATTTCAAAATTGTTACTGATTGTGCAGTTGTCCAGAAGATCGTGAATAAAAAAGATATGTCAATTAAAGTCACTAGATGGGTCATATCTCTGGTAGAGTATTCTTACACTGCAGAACATCGATCGGGAATTAGATGGAGCATGTGGACGCACTTAGACATTGCATGCATGTGTTTCATCTTTACCGACAGTTTGACTGCGAGGATCAAAAAGGCAAAGGCGAAGACGAAGGATTGGTAGCTATATTTAACATTCTGAAGGAAGGTACGTACAAAAATTTTATAGTGAGAAACAGACCTCTATTTAAATTTCAAGATGGAAAAGAGCTACTGCTTGTTCCCGCGCCATTCAACAAGACGTAATCGAAACTGCTTATGAAAAGAGCCATTACGGAAGCGAGAGCACTGAAGAGGAAGTGAAGCACGAATGTCACATTCGCACGCTCTCTGAGAAGACGCGCCGTCATATGAGACTGCGTAAAATGTTGATCGAAAGGTGAGGGCGACAGGGCGTACGTGGCACCCGCTGTGCGCCAGATGGTTGCTCGCCACCGAGCCGCATGATGTTAGAATTTGTAAAGGGACGCAGTTATTACGAAAATGTAAAGTTACAGAATTTAGATTAATTACATCTATTGAACGCAATAGTTGTGAAAACTATGGAATTTTAGTTCCAGTAGATAGCTATGTACCCATGACATAACAATTTATACACGTTTCACCCTCTACGTCACTTCTTAAAGAACGTTGAAGAGTAATGCGCTAATGACAACACCCCGGCACCATGTGTTTCGGTGACTCGGGAAATGGTATGAGACAATGTTCAGATACTTACGTTTGCATCTTGAAGAAGAAACCTGCTTCCAGGGCTCGCTGCATCCAAGCGTCAAACCTGGCCTTGTGAGGCCAGTCCTTAAGGACGTTGAACACCAAGAGTAATGAGTTAATGACACACTCCGGCACCATGTGCGTTAGAGACTCTCCAGTCGCTGGGTCAACCCACCAGGGGTGCCGGCGATACTTCTGGAAACTGTCTCTTGTAATTAAAATCCCCAACGTCGATGACCGGGAAACTTCTTGCATGTAATTTCTCCATTTTAGATTCTTTACCTTGTTTAGCATATTTGGGAAAATACTTTCATTGGGGAAGTAAGGCCTATACATGGCTTCCGACAATGACGTGGCAAGCACATTTACTCTGGAGTTCACCTCGACCAGTGTTCGTGGCTGCCCGCCATCGGCGTCAACTGCCAGATAACTCATGAATTTCCCGCAAAACGTCGTGATAACTATGAGACCAAATAAGCTGAGCAGCAGTGCAACGCCGTTGGCCACTGGCTGTTGTGGAGCCACTGCAAAGGCGCCCAGCAGGAAGTTGCGCAGCGTCTCGAGCGGAACCCCTTCGGTCGCAAGCAGCTGCTGCAGGAGGGCGAAGGCGGCCAAGGAGGCGGCGAGCAGCAGCCAGACGCGGCCTGCGAAGGTCATCGCGATGCTCTGCCTGCGGGGTGGACTCCTCTTGACGACCACGCACAGGGCGTCTTGGGCGTACGGGTACAGGAAGCTGCTCCCGCCCTCCGCCCGGCGGGGCTCCGTCGAGATGTGCGCCTGCCTCTTCGTGAAGCCCGCGTCGCTGCCTTCGTAACAGTGCACTTCTCCGATGTGCTGCGCCACCATCCACAGGAGGCGCTTTTCAGGGTTGTTGGCGTCGCATGGCCACTCCAAAGAAATCCCTCTACCCCAAGGAATAAACGGCGCCGAGGGGCGCTTTGGGGGACTCCTGGGCAGCAGCAATGCCTTCCCTTTCAGTGAGCGAGATTCTGAAAACAAAACGCGAAAGATTCAATACGATGGGAGTGAGTAAACATGATTTCAGAGTAATTGCTACACTCTAAACAGATGCTCAACAGCTACAAAGCGGGGTTCCTGCGTCGACTACGAAGGTCATCAGCCTCGCAATTGTGGTGAATGTTTATCAGCGAAGGTGCCGGTATTCATCTCTAACTAGATCGCGAGATCCGGAGCCGACCTACTTGTCAGGTTTTTCCAACCAGATGTTTCCCACCACTCCACCAATGAGAATCTCTAAGCTCTTGACTTCTGACCGGTCGTATGTGGTAGTGTAGGGGCTGTGAGTGCAAATGTAAGTAAGGGGTAAGAGTAGAACAAGGAAGAGGAAGGAAAGATTGCGCGCAGCTCGTCCTTGGCTCATTTGCGAGTGCATCGCTCCAATTGCCTGTTGGTGATCGGAGAAAGAACGGAAAACTGCGTATCAGAGCAGCCGATCGTTAGAATTCTCCTCCAGACAGCATATGTTTATCGTAGCCATGGAGCTGGTGACGAAATGCGATGAGCCGAGTCTCTGCGTTGGAGACTGACGTTTTGGCCAACACGTAGTGGCTTTACTAGGAGCGTACTGCATGTATGTTTCACATAATTTTAGGTATACTTCGAAGTGAACGTGTATTCTACACTGTTCTCAAAGAAAACGTAGGTATAATTCACAAACTCAAACATATCAAATAAAAGTTCAATAATTGATAAACAATTCTTTTGTATCACATTAGTATATTCATAATTAATTTTTATGGCAAAATTTGGATTAATGTTCCTATAATTAACTACAGTGGCCCACAACCAATTACAAAATATAGTTATTAATAGTTATTAATAATAAATAACAAATTAATACACATAAAAACAAAATATGAATTGAAAATATAATATGTTTTAATAATGAAAAGAACATGATACGTAGAAGAAGAACTAAAAATAGCAAAGAAAGTAATGACTAAAATTATTAATGTTTGAGATGTCACTTCTGTCATCGGCCTTCGATATCTGTTACTTTTTGCGAAATTAATTAGCAATTAAATCGCTTTACTAGATGACGTATTTGTTATTTTGGTAATTGGTAATTTTGGTTATTGTGGTGTACCAGTTGGTGTATTCCACCAGTTCATCATTGATTGCTCGAAAGTTTGAAGAGCGATACATATATAATGGTGAACATGTGTTTTGTGGAACCCGATTGCTGTAGTGAAATATTCTCTATTCTCTTGGTATCTCCCTCCGAGGTGTAGTACCCCAACCGAGGCAAGAACAGTGTTCAACTCTTCCATGGACTACACTGCTTCGGGAGACCCCTTTACATCTCAACACGTTCTCTGGAGCACGCACCTGGAGGGCGAAAGCCCACAGCCGTCGTGTAGGTCGGCGCCAGCACTCGCGCTCCAGCGAGGACTCGAGTTGGGCCGACAAAATTTTGACTCCCTCACACAAAATCACACTAATGACCAATCCAGACGACGGGCCGTGAAATATCAATCACTCCAAGTGTTCGTAACAAAACAGAGTAAATACTCGGGTCTGACCAGCCAATCCTCCCATTTTTCGGAGAGTTATATAAGATGTAAGTCACAGAAATATTACTCCCACAACAAAGGAGTTTCACGAAGGTACACAAATATTGACAGAAATATCAACAACAAGAACATTTTAATAGATAAATAGAACATGATTTGTCAGACTTACAAGTGCGTAGAAATAGGCGGAGAGCATTTAAATAAGTCCTGTGACATACTGTGTAAGGAAAGTAAGAATTGTAAGCTACATAAAGTAGACTCGAGACGTACATTTTTATGTAGAATAATTTGTGACTTGTGTGATTTTATTGTGGCCCACATATACGTTTTATGAACTGTTATTAGTTTTATTACTCTTCTTAAATCAGTCGAATTATAATATACAAGAAGGGAAACAGACGTTCCAGTGACGTTGACCATGAGTTCCTGGAGTGCGAGTCCTGCCGCTGGAGGCCGGGAGCAGCCCTGCTGCTCTGAACAGTAGTTTGTGATTACTCCGATCAGTAGCAGGAAAATGTGAGAGAATTGCTGAACAAATGAAGCCCGCGCGCATTTTCGCCATCCGCGTTCCCGCCTTCTTTTCTTACTTCCACTACACTACACTCTTCCCGTCGGTTGTGCTGTCCCGGCTCTTATGCTCCCCGCTTTGAGAGAGCCGAAGTTGATTGATTGTTAGTGACTCTACCTAACATGGTAATTAGTCTCTTAAGAGTAGTGCATGCTCTTGCTCGGGAGGTGGGGCTTTACCCCAGCCGAGAAAAACTCCAAGCTCCTGACTGATCTCTCGGCATTTGTGGTAGTGTATTGCCTGTGAGTGTGAGTGTAAGCGTAAGCAATGGGCGAAGAAAGGATTAAGAAGGATAGACGGCCGGTGCACACATAAACATAAGCATGGCGTTAACACAAAAGGTAGGACGTCCATAAGCGCACTCATGCACAATGCTTTTTCATAAGTATAACACGTAAGAGGTTAACTTAAAAGTTGGCAAGCTTCAAGCTTCTGTGCTTATACTTAAGTAAGACATAAGAAATGAACCAATCACAGTATGTTAACTCAAAATCGAAAATCGAAATTGATGCGAGGTCGATAAACCAACTAACGCCATATTGTCCATGGACACAGTAGATACCTTGAAATGGATTCTCACATCCAACCAATAGTAAACCAGAATATCTCACAGCCAATAGAAACTCTTATTTTGCTTACGTTTATGTTAGACATTCTGAATACTCACTTACGTTAATATTTATGTCTGTGCGCTATGCTTATGATTACGTGTGCATTGTGACTGAGCCTTTAGAGTACTGCCCAGGTATGCGCTTGGTGTTGTTGATCGATGAAACCATGAAAACTACCGATCAGAGCAGCCGGCCGCTAGAATTCTCCTCCAGACAGCGACTGCATTAGACGCAAGCTCACTTGCACATCGGCAGCAGTTCTCTCTTTCCAGAGGTGTAGCAACACCTCTATCTCCAGCGATGCAACATTCACTACACTTACGGGACTAATCATCATCTCTCATGACTCGCTCAAACATCAAACAAACAATCATTAACCAATTTGAAACGTAATGGGTTACTAAAAAAGTCGCAAGCCGATACGTACGATCAGAAGCGGCTGGGACGCCATTACTTGGGCAGATCGAATTCCACAAGCAGCAGGCTGCGAAGGGCAGCGTGAGAAAGGCCATACTTCTCGCCACCTTAGGGAACTGTGCTGCCACCCTTTGGACAAACGAAGAACTCGCTCAGCGCATTTCTATTACTTTCTCTTTCATGCAGGACCGAGAAAACAAGTAATGATGCAAAAATTCGACATGGAGATTTGGAAATTAGTGAAATTCATAGTTTGATAATCCTTGATACCGAAAAAGCTTTTTGTTATTTACAACAATAAACACGCACCTAGTTTCTTAGCAACCAATCGTCTATACAAAAACTTCGCCACGGCCGTTAAAATGTTCGAGAGTTCATTAAAAATAGCTTAGCGGACTTTGGGGTCTGTATTTTACCATTGCTCGTAAACATTTGGATATATATGTCGTTACCACAAAACAGAATTCTAGGCAGTAAATGTAAACAAAAATTATTTTTACAGTTCTTTTAGCACATATATATTGTTACTTTTCACTGTATGTAATACCGTTTAAAGCAGTGGCATTTATCATCTTATTAGAAGGAATCGATTCTGAAAATGTTTTTCCTTTTGCCTGCCCTGCTCCTTTTGTGCCATTTGGTTTCTTTCCCCCCCCCCTTGCCCCATTTTGTTTCTTTAGTCCTCTTTTCCTATTTTGTTCCCAATGTTCCATTTTGTCCATTTGTCCCCCATTTTTTTCATTTTGTCCACATTGTTCCTTTGTTCCTCTTGAGTCATTTGTCCTCCCTTGACCCATTTTGTTCACAATCTTCCGTTTTATCATTTGTCCCATTCTGTCTCTTTGTCTCCTTATTTATTCCCGTTCCCATTTTGTTCCGTTCTCACTTTTGTCCTCTTTAATTTTGTTGACATCTTCCCTTTTCCAGAACCATTTATCCCTTTGTCCCCATTGTTTAATTACTCCCTTTGTCTCCTTGTTCCATTATGATCTCGCCACCATTGCCTATTTTTCCCCCTTGTCTCATTTTGTTCAATTACCCCCTTGACACATTTGTCCCCTTGCCATCAATGGTGCCTTTGCCCCCCTTTGTTTCTTTATCCCATTTGTCCTTTTGTTTCTCTTGTACCATTTTGTCCCTTTGGCCCTCCTTTTCCCGCTTTTGTCCACTTGCCCCATTTTATCCCCTTTTGTCCTTTCCGGTCCCTCCGCGCCCCTCCGCACCCGTCCGCGTACTACTATTGTTATTTACAACGGCATGAAGCTCAGTACCCTCAACTCTTGCTACAGGACATCGAAAGCAACTTCATGAAAGTGGTATTTATTTTGATTAAGTGAAAAACTAGAAATAAAAAAAAATTGTATGTAACACTTTTTTCTATTAGCCTATAAGGACTTGTAACGTAAATAACTATTTTTAACGTTCGTCTCTCTCTCTCTCTCTCTCTCTCTCTCTCTCTCTCTCTCTCTCTCTCTCTCTCTGTGCGACCGTCCTTATGGAAGCCACAAAGTATTAAAGAGAATTGACATTAATGAATAATATTTAGGATTCACGCCATCTATGGGCCACGAGAAAAATTGAATGAATAATATGTACAATTATTAATTGAATTTTAATTATAATTTACTATTGAAAATGCCAAAATTAATTAAATTTCTACTTTCTCGCTTTCTGACTTTTTGGGGGTTCTTTACCGTGGTCGTTCTAAAGAACAAACTATCTTAAATTCTTTTCTTGCGCTTCGTTTGAGTATGTGTCAATACATAAAAAGGTGATAATAAATTAATCTTCAAATCCTAGAATCTTTGTAATTTCATTAGTTTTATTTTATTAGTTTTATAGTTATTTATCAATTGTGTATGATATACTATGTTTAACCGATAAAGAAGTTGAAAAATCTGAATACAGATGGAAATAAACGTTTTTACAACGCTGCGCTTGTAATAGCACTTCTGTATAATTCGTTACAAGTACTGTACCAGTCAAATGTATTCCTGTTAGTTTCATTTGACAAAGTAAGAAATGATTGCTTCTCCTGACTACCAAAATAAATGCAGATAAGCATCACAGGCGCTTGTTTTGAACTGGACGTTTTCAAGTAATAGCTGAAGTGTTAGTTGTGCAGAAAATGCAGTATTTCAAAATTACGTAGCAGTTTACAATAACGCGAGAAAGTATGAGCTGTTGTACCACGACTAGTTTAAGAATCATGACAAAATGATGAAATTATTGTTGACTCTTTGACCTTGAGTGTACCTTTACTGATATTCTCCGTTGAAATTTATTTTTTGTGTACTATATGTGTTAATGCTCACATACGCGTCAAAGAGACGGATACAACAGATATGATGTAATAGCGATAGCCTAATGATTTGTGCCATGAAATACACTTTTAGGAAGGATTTAGTATACCCATAAGGTACGTGTACAATGACGATATATAAAACATACTTTTACTTTATCTATAACCCCACAAACGTGAATTTTGACGACACTACTTACACGAGGGAGAGATATGGTTCACATAGAAGCTAGAAAAATCCACTTTTTGGTAACTCAGAGCAACAAAACCTTCTTTTATTGCCGAAACCAGCAGTTACTCATGCAGCATTATTTAATTTTGTATTATTTCATAGAATACGAGAAGGTGAAAATATAATTGGACGATAATCGATCGGTACTGTAAACGTATCTCATGAGATAATAGTTTAGTGTTTTTGTAATAAATGCACAATATCACTCTTCGGAAACAAATTGTATAAATATACTCACATCAGAGGTAAAGAGATTTCAACCGCCACAACGTAAAGAGAAATAGGGAATTCGTTTCTCTGATAAATTAACAAAATAGACGAATCGCATACAACGTTGTTGTCTTGTCGACAACTGAGGACGAGACTAATAGCTGCAATTCGTATGAATAGTCGCAGTACGATTCATTCTGAGAAACATCTGATAGCCGGAACAAACACCCCGCGTAGGTATCTGCGTCACGTCGACTCAACGAGTTGGTAGATATTTAGATAGATAGACATATTTAAATAGATACATCGATAAAAAGATAGACAGATATATAGACAGATAGACATTATTTAATTAGGTTTCTCGGCTATTTGTAACATAAATAACGCATACTTGTTTTCATCTACAGTCACACTGTAGTAAATATACAATTTTATGTTTTGAATTTGTTACTTTTATATTCTTTAATTATGTAAGAAATTGTATATTCTAACGGTAATTCACGGAATAATTCATATTATTTATCAAATAATCTGATTTTGCCTCCATAGTTTTAATTAAATTCATGATGAAAATTGGTGTTCATCTTGTTTCTCTTGGATTTTGGATACACATTGGATACACGTTTTGTTTACTAAATTTCCTGTTAATTCACGTTTAATTTATATATAACTAGTGGTGCTAAGGAATAGCACAAACGTCCTCGTACTAGCTTGGTTTTCTATTTCCTTGGTCTGGTTTGCTTATTGGTTTCGATCCACTCACTTTCCAGCTGCCATCTATCGCCGCCCATACTACACATGTCCTCATTTTTTTTTTACCTTTTCGTACTTACTAACGTAAGACGAACTAGTGGTGGCACAGACCTTCCCATACTAGATTTCTATTTCCTTTGGTCTCGGCTAGCTATACGAACTGGTAACATACTCTTCCCTGCTGCCATCTTTCGCCGCCCAAAATACATTTTTTTTAAAAATTGTCTTAATTTGTCGATTTTCTAATAGTAGATCCGACATATTAATTTAAGGATATTAAACAAACAGTAAAACCTCGTCCTAAATGGCAATTTTCTTTGAAACATTTGGAGCGGCTTTTAAGAAAATGGTGCTTAACCGCTAAAGTAAATTCGAAATTTGAAGAACATTCTCACTGAAAATTTTTGTATTTTGGAAACCCTTCGTTTAAAGTCATTTGAAGCACATTAACTCACAAAAACAATAGTGTTTACAAATTGTTGGAAATCTGCGTATTACCGGCGTGAGAGATCATTCAAAACAATTCCATTTCTGTAATTTTTGAAAAAACAAAAAAATACCCCGACATTAACTTTGCATCATATTAAAGAGTGCAATTAGAAATACCTTTCGAAAAGTACGAAGAAAAAATTTGGAGCCGTTTTCGAGAAAATGGCGTTTATGGTATTTCTAAAAATGCGGAATTGTGAGATAGTTTTCACAGAAAACTGTTGAGTTTCGAGAAACTTTATATGACATTATTTAAAGCACATGTAGTCATAATATAATAATGTGAACAAATTTGCACTAATATAAATATTAACGTGAGAGACAAGTAAAAAATACATTTTTATATTTTTTGAAAAAACAAAAGAATAGAGCATTATGGCGTTTCTGACCTCTTATAGAGTTAATTTAGCACTATCCCCAAAAAAATTAAGGAAAATAACTGGTGACGTTTTTGAGAAAATGTTGTTTTTGTAATTTTATAAAATTGCACATATTGCTCGCAATATTACATAAAAGCTACTGAAAGTGTCAATGAATGAACTCATTATGGGTAACAAATTTTATTTGGAGGAAATATCTCTATCTTCAATTTTGTAATTTTACGATGACGCCCAAAAAATTTGGAAATATTGAATTTTTCGAAAATTTAGAGTTAAACCTGATAATCGGACCTATGCCACTTTCATAAATGTATTTTACTCTATTCTTACAAAATATTTAAAGAAAAATTTTAGCTGTTTTTGAATAAATTTTGAAAATGTCCGGGGGCCTTTATGTAAAGCATCCCAAATTTTAAAGAACTTTTTTTCAAAATCTTAAAGCTTCGACTCAAGCCAGATGGACAAGGGTTACTTCAATTTGGACAGACAGACAGACGTTTTGAAAAGAACCACTTTTTCGGTATCAGAGGACTCCAAAACGTGTATTTCCGTTGAAATTTCGAAATCGATTTTTCCAATCATTACGTAACGTTTTCTATACTACGTATAATACTTCATATACTGGAAATACAAAGTAATAATACGTACACGGAAAAGTAAAAAGTACTGTAATTGTGCCCCGGAAAACGGCGAATTTTCGACACAAAAACTCTTATTGCCGGATCCTGGTAAAAAAAGTGGATAAATCCAGTTTCTAAATATTAAAAAAATCCTCAAACATGTTGGGTAGCCAGAATCTGCGCGTGCTTCATACCTAATAATCGATTGACGGCAAAACGTCCGCCCGTCCGTGGGTCTGTGCACAACGCTAGTCCATAAACCTGTCAGCTGATTTTCTTCAAATTGATATTCCCCAGTTGTTCTAGCTCATGTCGCGGACTCTGGAATTTGAAACCGACATTATAATTTAGGGTGGGTACTTTAGAAAAAGGTCCCCGGACATTTTCAATATTTTCAAAATAGACACCATTTAAAAAAAATTAACATTGTTGTTCAATTGTGAGAAACACGCTTCAGATAATGGTGCACGTCTCATATTCGGTAATATCCCCGATTTTTCGAAAATTGCAAAAATTATTTTCAAAGGTACAAAATAAAAATAGAGATTTTTGGCTCCGGTACAAACTGCTGTACAAAATTACCTCTTTAGTTACGGTCGAGTGCAATATTGGAAGAGACGATTAGTTTTGGCATAATGTGAGATTTAAGTTTACAAAAAATTCTCAGAAACTCCTTAAAGTTTTGTACATTCTCTCACCATATGTAATGACGGACGGTTAAGAAGATGGTGTTAGTCTCATTTTCGGGTATTGCTCCGTTTTCTGCTAAATTGCGAAAATAATATTTTAAAGTACAGAATTAAAGATAGAGACTTTTGGCTAAGTAAAAGACTGTTGTACAAATTTACCTCTTTAGAAAAGGTCATGTACAACATTTTTAAGAAACGAATAGAATTTGCGTAAATTGGGCTTGATATTTACAAAAAAATTGTTTTCTCAGAAACCGCTCCAATTTTTTTCTCTACATTTTCTCCACATACGTAATCAGGGGCGGTAAAATATAAGTTGCTAGTCCCATTTTCGGGTATTGCTCGTTTCTTGTGAAAAGTGCAAAAATATTTCAAAACTACAAATTTGAAGATAGAGATTTCTGCGTCTGACAAAGGTTGTTGTACGAAATGAACGCGTAGTAATAATAATAATAATAATAATAATAATAATAATAATAATAATAATAATAATAAAGGGGTAGAGGGGTGTTAACAACACCAGTGAACCTGGGCAAGCCCTTTGTTCCCTCGTCATTGATAAGCCGACCCAGCCAACCCGGTACCACCTTTGGGCGGTCCCAAGAGCCCGGCGGTTCTGACATCCTAAGCAGATGAGATCAATAGATCTCCACTTCGGCTGGGACTATGCCCTTCCACATTCTGATGATTTCCGGCAGTTTCATTTTTCTCATCTGAGAAGGATCAAAGGTGGAGGCACCACAGACCCCACGCCTTCGCTCACTCAGACCAGAACAAAGGCATAGGACAATTAGCGCCTCCTCCGGATGAGCATCGCACCATCGACACGAGGGCGATGCCACCAGGCCCATCTTAGACAGGTGAAAGTTCAGGCGCACATGGCCAGTCAGCAGACTCACGATCAGCCTTGCATCTTGCCTGGACATAAGTTCGAATTCCTTCGCCCATTCAGGGTGTAGTTCGCTACCCAAGGCCATTTTGGCCTGTCTATTTCCATCTTGTTCACGCCATCTCTTCAAGTGTTCTTTGTCCAATCTCGAATCGTGGACTTGATAACACCTTTAGAGGGTCCGGGGCTTTCGATCACATTGCGTGATCTAGTGCCCATTTTAGCTAGCTTGTCAGCCAAAATGTTACCCTTAACATTAGAATGGCCAGGGACCCACCATAAATGGAGGTTACAATATCCTCCCAGATGGTTCAATGCCTCAATACATTCCTTAGCCACTCGTGATTTCACTCTCATATTGTCAAGTGCTAGTAGTGCGGCTTTGCTATCAGTGCATATGTACACATCTGAGCATCTGCCACAGTCCACTATCTCCTCCAAGGCCATCCTGGCGCACCTCAAGATGGCGGTCAGTTCGGCTTGGAAGATTGTGGTATGTTCCTTCATAGCATAGAATTTCTTCGTACCTCCTCTCTTGCGATAAATTCCTATGCCAACTTTGTCCTCCTTTTTTGATGCATCCGTATACCATATGTCGCCGTATGGCGGGAGTTCAGCCAGGTTCGCATCATAGCTTACCTGACCCGTAGACAAGCTAATTCTAAACCTCTTTTCAAAACAGAGGTGTCGGATAGTGTCCGCTGGGCCAAGTGGTTTAAGACTACACATTGTCCTCAACCCTTTAGCATGATTGCATTTATGAGACCAAGTGTTGTCGGAGAACAGCCTATGGGCTGTGACATAGGTCCTTCCCATAATCAGAAGATCGAAGGGGGCAACCCCGGTCAGTACTCCCATCGCCGCCGTGGGAGTAGTCCTCATAGCACTCGCAATGACCCTGAGAACATTACTACGTAGTCTCTCCAGTTTGGACTTAACATTGCCTTTCTTTATCGCGTTCCACCATACAACCATAAGTAAGTCTGGGGAGAAGGATCGCTTTCAGAATCCATAATATAGTCTTGGGGCTAAGCCCCCATGTGCAGCCGACCGCACGCCTGCAGAGCCAGAGTGCGGACCAAAAGTTGGTGCAAATTCTCTGCACCTGGCTATTCCAATTTAGTCTGCTATCCAATATGATACCAAGGTATTTCACTTCCTCGGTTACCGTCAGTTCCACGCCAAACGTACGTAAGGGCCTGCTTGCCATTATTTTATATTTTCTGGTGAAAGTAATGCATTCCGTTTTTGTCGCATTCACGGAGAAGTTTGTTTTGCCGCACCATTCTTCAACCACACTGATGGCCTTCTGGTTTGGTCTCTCAATGTGTCCAAAAATGGTCCCCTGACCAAAATCAAGATGTCATCAGCGTAGCCAGTAACCGAAAACTTGAGACCTTTAAGCTTTACTAGTAGGCTGTCAACCACCAAAAGCCATAGGAGGGGTGACAACACTCCTCCTTGGGGACAGCCTCTGTCTACTTTCATTTCCATCTTAGTGAGGCCTTTTTCGACGACAAGTCGTCTGTCATGAAGCATACTTCTGATCCATTGTGTGCACAGCGGATGTATGCCACGTTTTTCCGCTTCCGCACATATTATATCCGTGCTTGTGTGATTGAACGCTCCCTCAATATCGAGCAGTAGTCCAATCACATATCCGCCTTGTTCGATCTGATCTTCTATCAGTGACACTGCACCGTGCAGTGCAGAGTCCGTAGATCGTCCATGAATGTACGCGTGTTGATCTTTAGAGAGTGGGGATGACCTCTCCAGCTTCTCTACTATGTGTCTTTGTATCAATCGTTCTAACTTTTTCAGCAAGAACGACGTAAGGCTGATTGGCCTGAAATCCTTACCTGTAACGTAGCTGGGTTTGCCCGGTTTTGGGATAAAGGTGACTCTGGCCAACTTCCAGCGTTCCGGAACGTGCCCTAGGGCTAGGCTAGCTCTGTAGATAGCTAGTAAGGGTTTCATAAGTAGTGTTTTGCCTTTGGTCAGTAGTGCCGGAAATATCTCGTCTAGGCCCGGTGACTTGTAGGGTTCAAGACAATCCAGTGCCCATTCGAGCTTATTCCAATTTACTACCTCATTTGCGAATTTATAATCACTGTTTCTGCCCATCTGAGGGTAGTTCCCCTTCTCCTCAGTTGTGGACTCCTCATTACCACTTCTCCCGTCCGGGAAGTTGGCCTTAATAAGATGAGTCAATGTGTCTTCATCGTTTGTTGTATATGTCCCATCAGGTAGTTTTATAGCTTCATTCCACGCACTTGGGTTAGAGGTTAATACCTTGCCCAGTCTAGCCGCTTCTCTTCCCGTTTCGATTTTTTCACAATAGTTCTTCCAACTTGCCTTTTTGGCAGAGCGGACTTCCATTCTATAGTCATTCCTTTCCTTCCTCCACTTGGAGAAGAGTTCCTCTTTTCGTTCACCTCGGGCGGATCTTGCCTTTTGGTAGGCTAATCTCACCTTGTTCTTCATTGTTTCGAGCCTTCCATTCAACCGTGGAACCTTCGACTTTCGATCTACCACTCTTGCTTTGCTGCTCCTCAGATAGGCGCCAGTGACAATCCTCGACAGGAGCACCGTGGCGTCGTCTAACCCGGAAACCGTTCCGATTCTCTTGGGAAAAACCCTCAGATCACGTTCCAGCTCCTGCAGATATCCAACCCAGTCAGTGCTCCTCGGAATGTGGATGTCCCGCAACCCATTTTCCGTAGAACAGCGCAGCCAAAACACAATGGTGGCATGATCAGAAAGGGAAGGCTCGTCTGAGACATTCCATCCATGTATCATTTGACGTATGTTGAGACTGACTAGAGTCAGGTCCAGCACTTCGCCTCTGCATATATTTCTGAATGTGGGTTAACTGCCCACGTTTGCCACGTCCATGTCAGAGACCGCCAGATATGTAATCAAGTTCTCGCCTCGGACGTTGGTGTCCGTGCTACCCCACACAGTGTTGTGAGCATTCGCGTCACAGCCTATGATGAGCGGTAGTTCTTCTAGTTTGCAGTGTTCAACTAGGCGTTGAACTCCTACTGGTGGAACCTCCGAGTGTTCGTGTGGAAAGTAGGCCGACGCAAAGACGATAGCGATCTCTCCTTGGTCCGAGTTTACCTTGCAGGACACAGCTGCCAGATCTCTGTAACAGAACTGTAAGTGGGGTACCCCACTGACGCCTTTCAGGGCTATGCACGCTCTCGGTCTCTCCTCAGAAGCATCCGCGATCATACAACAGCACTGTCCGACCCCCTTTACAGACCCACGCACAGCCCAAGGTTCTTGGATCAAGGAGATCCATGTGTGCCCCGTAGCCATACGCTTGGCCAGAACGGCTGCTGCGTCTTTGCTACGGTGCAAGTTAATCTGTGATATTGTAATCATGGTGTTCGTCATAATGGCGGCACCATTAGCTTTCCTCCGTCGCATCAGGATGATGATCCTGTGTCGTAGTGTCCGGTGGGGGGGTGGGACCATCCACTCGCACGGAGACTCTGCCCGTGTCGAGGTAGGGCTTGTTATCGATAGCCCTGAGAGACGACAGGTGAGACTCTGGTATCCCCAACACCAGAGTCCTCCCTTCCACCCCTTCCTCCCCCTCCTTGTTCCCATCCCGTTTGAGGGCCGCATAAATTCTCCATCCCCCCGTTTTAATGGTGGGGTTGAAGAGCTCCAAGCGCCTCAGGGCAGCGACCGCCGGATCCTCTCTGTCAGAAGACTGAGCTCCAAACGGTCGCCCTCCGATATCGCTGGAGCAATTCAACTCCACCGACCCTCACCTTGTCCGTAACCCGCTCCAAGAGGGACTTAGCGTGGTTCAAGAACCATTGCTTCGAACCCTCGCTAGCCGTTATGATGGTAATAGCGCCACCCCCAAACACATCATCGAATCTTGGCCACTGCTTAGGAGGAAGTTTTTCAACCTCCTCCCGTACAGCAACCCTCAATTTTCTGACGTGCGTCTGGGTGAGTACCACTTGCGGGTACTCTTCGCTAGCCACAATGATAGTCAGAGGGTTTGTTCTCTGAGCAGCCGTCAGTCCGTCCTCAACCTCCTTGTGTCTCTTTTGAGGTCTGGAGTCCGTCGGCGAAGTCTCGCTCGAGTTTAGTAGCCGTTGTTGTTTCAGGGTTGTCTGACCAGGAGTGGCTGGTTCGGGCCCCTTCTAGGGGTCCGACCCAGTACTCCTAGCCTTGTCTAAAGCACGTCTCTGTGCCTGCCCCATACGTTGAGATTTCGATTTTAGTTTAAGTCTCCGTGGAGTCCGTGACCGTATTGTCCGTTTCTTTTGTTTTTGTCGTTTCAGTGAGCTGTCCCGGTACTAACTTTTCACCCGACCCACTGACCCCACCGGTCTCTGGTTCGGTCAATGCGATCGACCCTAAAGCCCTGGTGAGGCCCGGTTCGAGATTCGAGCTCGTCTCGCAGACAGTCGTTTCCGTGTCTTTTTTGTTGGCTTTGTTGTCATGTTCATCCATTTTTGGTCCCACGAGTAGCTAGGGGGGGAAAAAGGTCAGCCTGTGCAAAGCCCAGCATGCCAGGTAAGGCTATATACTTTGTAAGGTCGCCAGGTATTACAAAGGAACCGTTAGCGGCACGGCTCCCTCCGTACCACGCATCCCTCGGCACGGAATCTCACACCTTGGATTAGGGCGCAAGTGCCCGTCCCAGAACGAGACCATGTGGGCTACCAGGTGCGACTGCTCGCGCCACAGTCACACCTAGGGACCGCTTGTTGGTCGTATCGAGAGGTCGGTGTTGCCCATTCGCGCCCCTTTCATACGCAGAGCTCGTCTATAGAGATGCCCCATTCATAAGCAGAGCTCGTTTATAGAGATGCCAGTCATACTCCCAATCATACTGCTCCACCTATTCTTTCAACTCAGCCTCCGCACCCGACACAAGGTCTTCGGCAAGGTCCTGCGGTCCCTAACGGGGGAAATGAGCGTAAGTAAAGCGCAAATTATGCAAAAACTAGTATTTTTTTCAAAACTTGTACTTAACCTTTTTAAAGAGCTAATTTTGTAAAACATACTTTGTTTGATGTGAAAATTTCTATCTTCATTTTCGTTGTTAATTTTTGTTGTTGCAATTTTCGAGAAATAGGGAATATTAACGAAAATGAGATCTCCACCAGTCTTTTAAGTCCTTCACACAATTCAGCAACAAAATTTAATCAAAAAATTTGGTGTCATCTTTTTGAAACTTTTAAAAATATCCCAGGGACTTAATGTAAAGTACCTCTCAAAATTAAAATATCTTCATTTTCGTTAATTTTTGTTGTTGCAATTTTCGAGAAACAGGGAATATTAACGAAAATGAGATCTCCACCAGTCTTTTAAGTCCTTCACACAATTCAGCAACAAAATTTAATCAAAAAATTTGGTGTCATCTTTTTGAAACTTTTAAAAATGTCCCAGGGGCTTAATGTAAAGTACCTCTCAAAATTAAAATATCGGTTTCAAAATCCAGTGGCCGTGACAGAAGGATTCGGGATTATAAAATTTGGAGAATGTCGGTTGAACGGTTTATTGACTAGCGTTGTGCACAGGCAGACATGCATACGTTTTGCCGTCAATGTAATATTCAGTTTGAAGGACGCAAAACACATAAGTGTTGGCTACCTCACGTGAAAGAGGAATCGTTTGTCTATATTAGCAACTTAATTTATCATCTTTTTCAGGCCCCGGCAATAGAGTGTTTGTGTCGAAAATCCGCCGTTTTCCCGGTCACTCTTCTTACGTCGTCCTTGTTACCAAAACCGAATTGACAGCAAAAGTATGACCGTCAGTGAACACCACTAGCGCCACACCATACGTAGAGATTTTTCCAAATTGAAGAAACCCCTGTCAATCTGGCTTGTTTGAGAGCTTGAGATCTTGAAGCGTGAAATATATGCACTATTAAAGAATTACAAAAACATGATTTTCTCATACATGATTCCAAATTTTGTGTGTACTTTTGGTAGGGGTGGTGCTACATGGAACGTATAAGATGACATAAATGCATTTTATGTCATCTTATACGTATTGTATTTAAAAAATATGAAAATGTATTATTTTACTTGTATTTTTCGACGTTAGTATTCACATTATCAACGATTTGTTCACATTATTGTCTTTATGTGTACACGTGCTTTAAATAACGTCATATAAAATTTCTCAAAAACTCAACTATGAATATGAGCTCAAATTCCGCATGTTCAGAAACGCTGCAACCCAATTTTTTCAAAATTTGCCCCAAATTTTTTCTTCGAAATTTTCCAAAGGATAGGGTTCTTGCGCTGTTTACTATGCTATGACGTGCAGTTTATTTTGGGATATTCTTAAGTTTAAAAAAATACACATATTGTTTTTTTAAATATCTCTCATGCCTTTAATATACACAATTAGAGCGTTTTGTATACTTTATTGTATTTAGAGTGGAAGTGCTTCAAATGACGTCTTATTAAATTTTTCGAAAACTCAAAAGATTCCTGAGAAAGAAGCTTAAAATTTGGCATTTACACTATAGATTGATATTATGGGTTCCCACCCTACAATAAATTCGCTCAGTCGGTTTACAGTTGATCATATGTAAAATATAGCTAGGTTAAATTCAGTCACCCTCTAGAGGAGAATCCTAGCGTCCGGCAGCTCTGATCGGAGCTGTTCCATGGTTTCGCCGATGGACACCAGACGGGGGTCGGAGTCTTACCCCGACAAACAGACCACACGCGATCGTTCCTTCTCCTTCGTTGTTCTATCCTCACACACTTACATTTACTTACATGCACCACACTGCCCACATGTCTGGAGGCCAGTGAGGAGCCCGGAGCCTCTTCCGGCGGGGGGGGGGGCTCCACTAGTGGGGGGTACTACATTTAAAGAAAACATTACTCAAAATTGTACTACAACTTTCAATTAGACATCACATTAAATGGCACAAATAACTGTGAACAACAAATTTCAAGAAAATAAAAATTCCATCTTCAATATTGAACCGGCGAGTATTAAATGTAGGAACAAATTTTCTCAAAAGTTGAAACCAGATTTTATGTAATTATATATTATGAATATAAATTATTATTTTTTCGTTCTACTTATTGTTCTCAAAATTAATATCTTGGTGAATCATCGCAGTCCTAACGCAATATCCATTTTTTTCGTCACATATTTTTACACATTTATTACATATTTTGTTATTTTCACAAAATACTTTCTTCTGTCAATTCTCGTCAGTTTAATTACATTTTTTATGAAAAACGCTAATTTAAAAAACGTTTTCCCTTCGCTATTACTGCGCGCTGTCTAATCGAGGTGCTGTACGTAGACGCGGTCGCGTAGACGATCACCTAGTCCGGCGCCCACTCCAGTCATCAGCGGCGTCAGCGACTGGGATCATTGGGATCACATTAAGCATCACTGAAGCCGCATTTCAGGACCTCTAATCCTAACTCACGAGCAACTTTGCTGATTACCGACGTGAAACACATTGATGAGAATGATGCACTCTGTAGTGATTAGAAGTCGCCAGTTTTTACGAAGGCTTAAAACCCTTGCGTCTTGGCTACTAAACTACGGTCCTGGATAGCAATAAATGAACTTCTTACTCCTGAAGGGAAAGTTGTTCGGTGCAACGTATAAATAACGTGTGCTCTCCAAATCATTTTTAAAACGTTTGTATTATTTTTATTTTTTTTAGGATCGTCTTCTTTATTATTTCAGTAGTCATACCTTTTGCGTCTCTCACACGCAGCCTATCTGTATAAATGAGGTCTCTAAAGAAAGATAATTTTACTGAGACGTGACGAATTGCACTTTGACTAAAAAACCTATGAAGGATTTGTTTTAAAACGCATATATTCATCTCAAATGCAACCCGCAGCACTCAATCAGCTATATCGTAAAATAACTCTTAAAGATAACGTTCTAGGGCCTCAATAAATTTTTCTCGTAATTCATTCTAATAAATGTTTGCTGGTTCTGTATTTTTCGATACCATCAATACCACCGTTGGTGATGATGGTCATCTTTGCGATGCCACACTTAGCTTCTTGTATCTTAATCTATTTACGCTTTCTGTGTACACCGAGGTTTGCGCAGACTATCGAGATTAATTTGCATAATTGTTAATTCAAGATTCGCTCTTGCAGCAACAACTAGAAGTACTATTAATAGTTGCTCGATACCGACGAAGATTGTATCTTATGCGTGTAGGGAAAACATTCATTAAAGGTCTACAACTGCTGTGTACTTAATTGTGGAGGGATGTGAGTGTATAGTGAAAAGTGAAGACGGTCTTGTTATGTTTGGTTAGTGTTTGACCTGTACCAGTATTTTCGTTATCAGAAGTGATTCGGTGAAACCTTCAAAGCAGCGTAGTCGGTCACGTAGCTTTCTCAGGAGTAAAAAGCTTTTTTAATAGTTTGTTTTAATAGTGACTATCACGAAAATCGAAAAGCTAACTGTCAAAGAATATTGAATAATTACTCCAAATGTTTTTAAGGTAGTGTTGTGAATTGTTCCAAGAAATCTCCCGATAATACTGAATAAATATTAAGTGAAAATTTCTTTTCAACATCCATTGTATTGCTTTTTATTTGATATTATATTAATACATTGAAAGTTACCTTTTATACATGTTAAAACAAATAAATACGTATTATTTATAACGTTCTCTCTTGAAATGAAAATAGAAGTCTACGGAACAGTGTGGAGTTGAACATGCGAGAGTTCTCGCCCGGGTAAGCAGAGGTAGTAAGGGAAAACTTGCGCTATGGCACAACACAAAGAACTAACTTTTTAAATTAAATAAAGTAAAATAACTTGAAATAAATTAAAATCAAAAATCAAAACCCGATAGCGTACACTACTATGTGAATTAATTTGAAAAAGAAACCAAATTTAAAATTATAGAAAGAATAGCAAGCCACTCGACAACTGCCAACGATCTCAATCCCAGACGCACGATTTAAATGTTGGCGGGATCTAGAAGTCTGTACATCAATGCTCAGCTGTAAACTCATATTGTAAGAAATACACCGTTTATTTTAAACTTAAGGTGTCAGTTCGCTAAAACATTCAATATGTAAACATCCTTTGAGCAACCCATGTACCGAAGAAACCTACTGAATTGTTTCTAATGGTAACAAATGCCGTTTGTTCCTCAAAGGAAAAATATTTGTTTTATTAGTTTTTGCTTTTGCGGAATTGCTTTTGTTGAGATACGTAAGAACTCAGAAAATAATCCAATATTTTCTTATTATGCCAATGTTTCAATTTTTGCACCCCAGAAAGCGGACGACCTAGCTTTCCAAAACCCTCTCGGTTCCTCGTAACAAATACAGGAAATTTAAATAATATTGCAAAGAGAAGGGTGGTACTTGACTGATCCTGTATTTTCGCATCGATAACTTTACTTGGCTTTCTCAAGATTAAAAACATTTTCTAATACTTTTGTGACTATGAAGGAAAGTGAAAAGCTAACTGTCAAGGAAGATTGATTCAAATGAAAACTTCAAATAGTGTTTCTAAGGGACTGTGAATTGTTCCAACAACATCTCTCTGTAATATTGAATATAACTTAATTGAAAATTTGTTTCCAACATCATTTGCGTTGTTTTTTGTTTAATATTCTGCAAGTATATTAGCAGTTACATTCATATATTTTTAACAAATCAATCCGTTTCATTAACAACTTTCCTTCTTAATGGAAAGAATAGGTAAATGGATAGGGAAAGGATGGGGATTAACATGCAAAATCTTCTCACACAGGTACGCTAGGATTTTTTATAAATGTAATTTCGTATTATGTACTAAACGTGTTTTATAATTAGTCAATTTAATATATCATATTAAATCCGATTTTTCATATATATTAGATATTCGTATTGTTTTCTTTACATATGCTGATTTACCTTGGCATTACATAACTTCTTCTAAACACTGTATATTTCTCCGTACGTATACGAGAAAGTAAACTCAGTAGTTAATAAAAAACAGTGATCCGCTGTCACTTCAACTATAGAAAGAATTATCACCAAAATATAAAATGTATTAAAAAGCTAAAGATTGACTGGCCAACCTTCCAAGAAACTATTTTTTTGCCCTG
The DNA here is from genome assembly GCA_038098605.1 of Gryllus longicercus. NCBI lineage: Eukaryota > Metazoa > Arthropoda > Insecta > Orthoptera > Gryllidae > Gryllus > Gryllus longicercus. The sequence continues at coordinate 300,782 of JAZDUA010000005.1, read as the reverse complement.
CATTCATGAGACACAGTCTACTCCATCAAAGGGTCAATTTTCGTCAATGTCGATATGTTTCTAAAATAACTATTTTATCAATGGCAATTTTATCCCGTCACTACAAAACAAAACTCAGCTTGCTCATTTCAATTATTTGGGGATTGGAAAATATATACGATAATTTCATTGATTAATTCGTATACCCCTGCGTGTTAACTAGCCTCGTAAGCACCTCACAACCTCCAAGCTCCCGACTGATCTCCTAGCACTTGTGCTGTGTAATGCCTGTGAGTGGGGGACGATAGGACAAGGAAGAAGAAGGAAAGATCGCGCGTGGTCCGTGGCTCGTTTGTTAGGGTACTGCTTCGGCATTGGCCTGGTGTTGTTCGGAGAAAGCACGAAAAACTACCGTGAATTAACAGAGCAGCCGGCCGCTAGACAGACAGTGGCCTGGGCAACCTAGCTATTTAGTTCCCTGCCACTGTCGACACTCGATCCCTAGAGCCTCCCGGTCAGAGGCACTGCGGTGACATGCAACAGATCCACCTCAGCCAGTATGAGAATTTGATAATGAAAGAAGTTTTGAAATAAGAAATCTTTCATTTCTTGCTGTTTACACGAAGTCTGTCTGAGCAGCCTGGTGGGGCTTGGACCTGCCATGGCATACCAGCCTGAAGGCTACGTTCTTTGAAGAATTTTGGTAAGAATTCCCCCTTTTATTTTGCATTATTTACCTGAGAAAAGCTTTCACATTGTCACAGAGCTTATCTACACTGGGATAAGGGTGCAGTGGAAAGTCAGAACTTAATTTTTGCCTTCTCCGGGTATCACACCTAATTAAATTCCTCGATAATTTTTGCCCCGTTATTTCAGTATTAAAGGAATTCAATTGTATGCTTCTATTTATTATGATGAATGATTTCTATGGGAGTCAGATTTCGTCTCAGTTTAGACGAGAGTTACCTCCAGATTATTCATAAACATATAGATTTATTTTAATTTATGTCAAATGTATGAAGGAATTACGGTACATTCGGCATTTGTCATTATTCTTTTATGAAGAAATGCTGTCACATGAAAACACTTCACTCATGTTTCATCCCATTTTGCAAGAATTATCATTCACTGAAAGTTCATGAAGATAACTAATTGTGGATACACAGTTGCTTTTAAAAGTGATCTTTCTAAACATTTTATTGCTCTCGTAATAAAGAGCCTTGGTTTATGAATTGTTTGAGCCTGCCACCTCTTGAAGTCCTACCGCAATACATTCTATGAGTTCATGAAAGAACCGCTAGATAGCAGCACGACGCGGATGCCTAAGATACGCGTGTATCGGGACATTGAATATTTATATTATTGTTTCTTTTATAATTAAGTCGCATTAACGGCACGGACATGAGCTACTGCCATGCAGGCTATTACGATGAAAGTGGACTGGCAGTGGCTGAAAATGGAGTGGACATAGCAAGTAACGTTCAACATTATTATCGTTTCAACCCTACAACGTTAACATTAAAAGGAATATAAAACATGACAACTAGAATTGCTACATGTTTTCTTTCGTCAACGGGCCTTTCAGTTTCATATACTTCTGAAATCATAAGGTATACTCTAATGAAGTAGACAAATAAATAGCTTGTATTAAATATTAATATGATAGATTTTTATTTACAACAACGGAACGATTAGAATATTACAACGTTGTAACAGTTTTTATAATTTTCGATTTACCATTATAAACAAGGAATATAGCATTTAACTTTTTGGATGTTTTTTTTTATACAGTTGAAACAACGTACCTGCTATGAAGATACAGTTTATATCCAAAATTAGCTAATCCAAAAAATGTATCTAATTTATGAAACCAATGTGCAAAATGTAATGTTACTTTTAAAGTTAAAACGTTCAAATTAATGGGGAATTGTTACTGAAATGTTACAATTTGAACATTAGCTATAATTAATAAAATTATAGCTAATTTGTCTATTGATGTAAAATTTTGCGACGTGCCTTTTGGTGAGCAAATTCATCAATAATTATAGTATAATCAAAAACGCTGAGATAATTTTCTTCGATACACAATAACGCTAAGGAGTTCAGTCGATACTCTGTCATTGTAGAACGCAAATAATTTTTAATCCTTTTTAAACAAGAGAATGAACGTTCTGCTGTGCAATTGGCCACCGGAATACATAAAAAGATTCGAAGTGCAATTTCAACGTTAGGATAAATACATTATAATTCTTCTTTCCGTAACCACTTTAATAAAGCTTCAGGATTCGTTGGGTTAACATCTTCAAGGATTTTTAAATACGAACTTAAATGTGTAAGTTCAGAAACAAGCGATTCTTGAAGATCTTGGGGAAACTGTGAACATAAAAATATCGCTGCTTTTTCCAAATCTATCAAAAATAATTTTTCTATTTCAATGACAGCCTTACATTTGTCATATACAACTTTATACGCTTCAAGTCTCTTATTCAATTCTGCAAGTAATTTATCAACAATAACCAAATAAGTGTCGATTTTAAACTTGTCTCGTGCGATCAGTTCTGCTGCATTCTCGTTAGTTTCATCACATTGCATTTTACGTTTCCTTTTTCTTTTGTTTTCCGATTCGTGCGTTTCAGTATTTGACAGCTTCTTACCCTTCTCTTCAAAAAATTCAAAATTGTCTCTGTTCGTTTTTAAAAGTTCTGCAAGCGAAATGTAAATACCAACCACGGAACTTAAATCGATATCGACTTTTTGCAGTTGTTTGTTCGACGCATTCAAGCGGTCTAAAATGAATCCCCAAACCTCGGTCATAATAGCAGTTTCAAGTCGATTTAAAGCAACAATAACACCTTTAGCTTCTGCACGCGTTGACGGTTTTTGCGTAGAATCATCAGATATAATTTGAAGGGCATCAAAAAAATTTTGCTAACGATGTTTTAGAGCCTGACATGCATCATCTCGAGCTGACCAGCGCATAATTGAAAGACTTTTCAAAGAGGATGTACTGGATCCTTCATCTACTAAATTTTGAAGTATGCCCCACCTTGATGTAGATGGACTAAAGAAACTATATTGTGGCGTCACCGATTAATTAAGTATAATTTTATTATGGCATCGCCAATAACAAATAATTCCTACTGCTGGAAATAGCTCGCGCCGCGGCACAAGTGGGTCAAAGGGACGCTGCCTCCGCCGCGAAGGTTTCTTTCGTCACGCTGCCGGGCCCGCCCCGACCGCACTCGCCTCTTGTCAGAGGCGACCCCGTTTATTGCCCCCCCCATAAAAATACATGCTGGCCCCTTGTCAAAACCTTTTCGGACAAAGCGCACCCTCGCGTCCTTTCTTCAGCCGCGCGACCGGGGAATGCCAAGCCCCGATGGAGTTTGGCCGGGTGTCGATTAGGCGAGGAAGACACTTTTACGACACGTCGTAAGCGAAAACCTTTCTCGGCCTCAACCGATCCCCTTCCAAACAATGCCTGCCGAAAGTGGCACGCGCCTGGGCTAGACACCAGAATTCCCGCAGGGGCTGTTTACAAATTAAATACAGTAGGCTATCGATTAGCCCATGCCGACAGTCGAGGATCCGTGAAATGCACTTCTGCACGCGCACGTGTCCAGACAGCCGCGAGCAGCTTCTGGAAAAACAGACAAAGGGAAGCGAGCGAGAGAGAGAAGCCAGTGTCAGACAGAGAACGATCGACGGAAAAATACGGGAAAATTGCCACATGATTGGTTAATCAGGATTCTGCGACGCAGCCGCCCTCAGCCAATGGGAAGCTTCGCCATGAGGGAGGGGAGAAATTCAGAGCTAGGAACATTTTGGGAAGGGGAAAGGAACTTCTTTTAAATACGCGATGCACAGTGGAAAAGGGGAGACTTCTAGATTTTTTTGTGGACGACACTTCTAAGATTTTTCGGCCAGACTTCGAAGAATTTTTCGGAACGCTCCTAAGAATTTTTGGAGAGCTAATTTTTCGTTGCTTAGAGCTACTTCGGAGATATTTCGAGATACTTCCAAGATACTTCTTGGTTGCCAATCCGCTCGATCACTCAGTTACTTATGATCGGGACGCGAGTTCGGGAAAGACTTTCCCAGAATCGAATTAGCTGGGACGCGACTAGTGGACTTGTCGCGGAGGACACTCGGTCGGGAGACTACCGGATCCCGCGCCGTTTCCGCATCGGCCCACCAGCCTTTGCCGCCTCCCGCTTCGGGCCCAGTGACAGCCCACCGCGTTACGTCAACGCCCGTGGCCATTCGCCCCTCTGAGCCTGTTCGAGCCGGCGACCTGCCGAGAGGGGGACGCGCCGCTACCTGCCGAGAGAAGACGCGCCGCTGAAGGTCAGCGACCCGGGGCTGCCGCCGCCTCTGCTCCGGAGCCGCAGCACGGCCCGCCCGCGGAGACAACGCAGCCACTGGTGAAACAATTCGAGACGAAGCCGTCTCGCAGAACAATCGTAACGGCGAGAAATTGCAAGTGGCCGCGCTCAGGCCCTACGGATCTTAAATGATCAAAAGCACGCTTCATCAAAGAGTAAGCATAATGTGTCAGCTGTAAGGGAATTAGCAAATAGTAATTAGGACAATCAGTCCACAAAGTAGATTTAGTAGAAAACTTGCGTCGCCCATTGCGACATGTAACTGCCCTGGCAGCTTTTGGTGCCAGGAATAAATTGTTATTTGTCACAAATGACTCTGTGCTAATTCATGACCTCCCAACTCTTCCATCCAGTCACATTTCAGGAGCTGAACCTGGCGCCCTCCCCGTGTTAGTTTACATTTGGCTGGTCCCACACCGGGGCTAGTTCTGTTGAGTAGTCTTAGATATTACAATATAAATTTTGAAGAAGTAGAAAATAAGTACATGCTTCAGTGCATGATTCAGCTGCATTTGTACCAACTAAATTTAAAGAATGAGCAGAACAGGGGATGAATTTAATTAGAGCATTTACGTCTATCATACGGGCTTGAAGACCTGTGTAAAGACCGGACATATTTGACGCGTTGTTGTAGGACTGACCACGACAATTATTAATGTCCCATTCGTTAATCTCCATAAAATTACATACAGCGTCGAACAGCGTCCTGTGTGTTTGGAAGGAATTTCAAAAATGACTCTTTTGGTGTACCATCTTTTCCCACATGTCTAATAACTATAGCGAGTTGATCCACGTGTGGTATGTCTGGTGTAGAGTCCACAATTATGGAGAAATACTTGGCACTTTGAAAGTTTCGGAGAATCTCATCTTTAAATGCTTTAGCTAATATACCTATTAGTTCTTCAACCGTCGTCGTGGATAAATACGATGTATTTCCCTTTCCGCAGTTTCCAAATTTTTGTATGTGATCTGCTAAGAATGGTAATATTTCGAAATTAACTCAAGCAACATCATGTAATTACCATTTTGATTATTTCCAAACTTTTCGACATGTCCTCTCACAGTAAGCCCTCTTGAAACACGAGTTTTTATTGCTAAAATGACACGCTCAAGAACATTCCTCCAATAAGTTGGCTCGGTTTCAACTTGTTCAAGCAGCTGCTTATTCACTTGGTTTTCAGCCCGCTGTCTATTTTGCAATGCGGACGTACAGTTTCTATGACATGTAGAATTCTCATGTTCTTTTAATTTGGTATGCACATTTTTCCAATCATTGAATCCCTCCGATGACAATTTTGTTCTTACTTCTGAATTGCTTGAAAACAATAAACAAACACCGCAGAAAACAGTTCGATTGCTCTCAGAGTAAACAGGCCACTTGCGAAGCATTTTTTCTTTACTGATATGCGTATACTCAAACATATTTGACGTTAAGTAACGAACTTTGCCATCATTGTAATCTTTTCTTGATTTAGAAAAGTCAGCGTTTCTGTTTTGTTCGAACCCATGCTTGGCAACATAATCACGTGTGGCTTCATTAATAGACCACAAAGCTGGATCGCTTTTCCAACAAAAACGATCAGTCGAAGTTATGGTTTCATCAATTTTATGTTCTTGCAGTTGTATACATTCGGTAAAAACCCTATTTAATTAAAAAAAAGAAAATAATAAATTATTATAATAATGTATTGTAATATTATAAACAAATATTCTAGAAAGATTCTAATATTTATATATATTTAAAGGTTTAATTAATTATGCAAAAAATGCTTAAACTATTTACATCGGTTGAATCGTCGACTCATAATCAATCGCAGTTATATTTTCAATTGCTTGAGGAACCATTTCATTTTTAGCTGTTTCGAACTTTGCAGTCTCATTATTAGATTCAGTGATAACGCTGAATAAATGAAAGAGTCAAAATATTATATGTATTATTACATATTATATAAAATAAAGTTTAGTAACATAATTATAGTAACATATTTTATGCTAATTTATTTAAATTCTATATTAAGATATAGTTCGTTTTAACGAATACAACAACAACACGTCAAGAATATTTAATTTCTAATCATTGTACTAAACATTTTTTGCATTTTGAGAATATTTTGGCAACACAACTCGGCATTAAAATATATTAATATTAACATTTATTTATCACAAGTTATTAGTACATGGAAAAATAATGAAAACTGAATGCTGAAAACTAAATATATTATCTAATCTATATGTTTATACTAACTCAGTAATAGAATTGTCGAATGAATTGCAGCAGTGATCAGTTTCACATATAGGTTTAAAGAATTCATTTTTTTTGTCTTATCAATTTCATTTTGACATTCCTCTTCATTTTCTTTTCGGATTTTTGCATATTGACTTCCGCTGAGCCTTTTTCGATAATCTCTCATTTTAAAACTTCAAAATATCATTTTTATTCAGCAGGCTCTTACAATAAACGATACACAACAATAGTAACAAAAGAAAGAAAAAGGGTTATTTCCAGATCCGTCTTCTAGAACTGACTATAGAACTAGAATTCTAGAACTAACTAGAACTAACTTCTAGAACTAACTAGAAATAGATGTCGCTACTTTCTATATAGCGCAATATGAATGCATGGCGAAACCTGGCAGCGATTTCTGATTGGCTAATTCAAACTCCTTACTCTAAGAATGTAATTCTTTCTGATCAATGAACCAATCAGAAGCCGTTGGCGAATTCTTTTCATGTATTCTGTAACATTGAAAATGTCCCCATTTGAAATTCAAACTTAATTTATAAATCAAAGGTTGAGGGGCCGGCTTTAGTCTCGCTTAAATCATTTTTAAAATAAAAATATGATTTATGCTGTCATAGTTTTTGGAGAACCTAAATTTGTTTTAGAAAATATCAAGAAAATTTTGCGCCTTTGAAAATTTGCCGCCCTTGAAAATTTGCCGCCGTAGACACATGCCTACTGTGCCTATGCATAAATCCACCTCTGGCCACTTACCTGGTTTTTGGTCTGCGAGCCTCAATTATAATGAATAAGACAAAAAATGTCAGTTCATGAAATTCATATTAAAAAAATTTACATCATTCGGAAGGTACTGAAAAACGGAGGGGTGCCTGAAAACGGTCATAAAACATTTCCTTTTGGTATGTTTACGTACCATACTCAGGCACTAATTAAAACCTTAAGTTTTCGATTTCCCAGACCCTGTGCAGTGATTAACTCCGCGAGGCACGAAAAAACGGCATTTTTTCGATTTCTCTTTAACTCTTTAACCTTAAGTCCTGTAGAAAAATTATTACATTCAATTTTAAAGAAGAGAAATGGCATACAACTTTTGTAGGAAGCATTCATTTTTAAACAAATTATCAAGGGAGTAAACGCCTTTAAAAAAGCCTAAAGATGTATTCTTGAAACTTACTGTTGTTATAGTTTTTTAGAAATTTGTTTGTCTTGTAGCTCTATAATAGTTTGTTTTGTTCATTGGATATCTTGAACTTTGCCATATTCTTCTTAATCTCCTTTTCTCAGTGATTTTATTGACAAGTTCCTTGGAAAACGTTTTACAGATTTTAACAAATATTTCTTGTGGCGTAGCATACCACACAACATTCTGAATGCTTTGCGTGAAACACTCAGTGGCTTCGTGGATGCCGTCTGCGGGTTTTAAAGGTAAGCGAATTGCAGTGTTGTGGGATATCCATCGTTGGTCTTCACACCAGTTACTTTTTACTTTCCCGTATATTCAGATTAATATACGTAGTACAGAGAAAGTTATGTAATGCTGCAGAAAATTGATTTCCAAATTTCAACAGAAGTACACGTTTTGGGGTCTCCTGATACCGAAAAACCGTTTTTCTCTAAACATGCGTCCGTCTGTGAGCACTACTAGCGCCTGAAGCATACGTAGGACTTTTTCAAAATTAAAGAAACCTCTTTCCATGTGGCTCGAGTGGAATCTTTGAAAGTGCAAAAAAGTTGTTTATATTTGGGGGGTACTTTACATGAACCCCTCGGACATTTTAAAAATTTTCTCAAAAATGACTCCAAATTTCTTCTTTAAATTTCTTGTGATAATAGAGTAAAATGCACTTATAAAGGTGGCGTAGGTCCACTTTTCAGGATTAACAGAAATTTTCTAAAATTTCAAAATTTGTTCGGCTTCTTCCCGCAACTACAAAAGTGGAGATAGATATTTTTTCTTCAAATATAATTTATTCTCCATAGTAAGTTCTTTCATTAATGTCATGCATATTTTTTTGAAACTTTTAGTAGTTTTCGAGCAATATTGCGAGCAATATGTGCAATTTAAAAAAATTCAAAAACAAAACTTTATACAAAACCACTCTAAATTTTTTCTTCAAATTTTGGTAAGGATAGTTCTAAATGAACTCTATAAGATGGCATAAACGTCATATTGCTCTATTCGTTTGTTTTTTCAGAAATTACAAAAATGTAATTTTTTAACTTGTCTGTCACATCGTTTATATTTACATTAGCATCAATTTATTTACTCAATGTATTTATAAGTTGTGTGCTTTAAATGTCATATAAAGGTTCCCGAAAACTCAACAGTTTTCCGTGAAAACGAGCTCAAAATTCCGCATTTTCATAATTGCTCAAACACCTTTTCCTCAAAAATAGCTTCAATTTTTTCTTAAAATGTTTCCAACAGATACTGCTAATTGCACTGTGTAAGATAACATAGAATTCATTTTGCTGTATTCATATGTTTTTCAAAAATTACACGAATGAAATGTTTTTGAAAGATCTCTCACGCCGTTGATATGCACATTTCAAGCGATTTGTAAACACTATTGCATTTGTGACTGGAAGTACTTGAAATGACCTCGTAATAAGTTTTTCGAAAACTAAATAGTTTTATTTGAAAGCAGGTCAAATTTCGAATTTACAGTATTGCTTAAATGTTGATTTCTTACAAGCGTCTCCACATTTTTCAAAGAAAGTTGCCATTTAGATCGAGGTTTTACTGTTCTTTAATAATCTCAAAATAATATTTCCGTTCTACAATTACAAGTAGAAAACACAAAAATTGAAAGTATGTATAAAATGTACTTTGAGTGGCGATAGATGGCAGCTAGCAAGATGGCAAGTCTGAGATCCCAGTATCTAGCCGGGACCAAAGGAAATAGAAAACAGTATGCTTTGGTGTGTTCATAACTTGGGCAGCGTTTACGTTGTACTATTTCTCTTTTCATATTGGGTGGCTCAAAATTAACAACGGTATTAAGAAGCGTGAAGATATGGAATACAAGTATGTCTTTGTTATTACTTTGAAGTTCTATATCAACGAGGGTAAGTGAAAGATGTCTTTTTGTTACTTTATGCCGAACATTTATTGTATTTCTGACAGTATGACCTAATGACAGAAATACAACTTTAACATCAGTTATATTTACACAGTGAAGAACTATATTTCTTACTACAACCTCGTTCTTGTTATAACTGATAAGTGTATTAGTGATAAGATATTGTTGTTACAGGATTGACTTGAAGATAGGTATTTTTTCTTCATATAAAATTTGATGTCCATAATTAGTTATTTCATTAAGATTCTGTACATTTTTGAAACTTTTAGTAGTTTTAACGCAATATTGGGTGCAATATACGCATTTTTTTAAAAATTACAAAAACAAGTTATTCTCGAAAACTGCTCCAAATGTTTTCTTTAAACTTTGCCTGGGATAGTTCTAAATACACTCTATAGGATGACATAAACGCCACATTGCTCTATTCTGTTGTTTTTTCAAAAACTACAAAAATATAATTCTTGACTTGTCTGTCACGTTGATAATACTTATATTAGCGTAAATTTGTTCACGTTAATGAATCTATGAGTACATGCGCTTTAAATAATGTCCAATACATTTTTTTGAAAACTCAAGTTTTCTGTAAAAATTAGCTCAAATTTCGCATTTTGAGAAACACCAAAACGACATTTTCTCAAAAATTACTCCAATTGTTTTTCAATTTTTTTTCCAACGGATGGTGCTAATTTCACTGTTGAAGATGACATAAAATTAATTTTGCTCTATTCTACTGTTCCTTCAAAAATTTTACAAACATATTTTTTTCTTAAATATCTCTCACGCCGTTAATATTCAGCAATGTGTAAACACAATTCCATGTATGAGTTAATGTGCATAAAATTGTTTTTTTAAAGGTCTCCAAATTTTTCAAAGAAAATTGTCATTTTGGACGAGATTTTACTTTTCTATAATATTCTTAAAATCGTGTTTCTCTTATACCATTACAAAAACGAGAAATTGAGAAAATTTCAAAAAATGGCAACTGTCAAGAGTACGTTGCATGTAAAAATAACTATCCGAGACCAAAGGAAATAGAAAACTAATACGGGAAAGTCTATGCCATTCTCTAGCACCCCTGGTTTGGATTTAGCTTTGTCCTCGAATAGGGAATGATCGCTTAAGATAATGCTGAAGGTCTCATTTGCGTTGAAATTTCTGATTTTTCGAAAATTACAAAAATTCAACATTTTTTTGGCGTCTTTCTACAAATATAATATTGAACAGACATATTTTTCGTCAATAAAATCTGTTTCTTAAAGACATCTTAAATTAAGGTCATGTTCAGCTTTTCAAAAATATGAGTAGTTAATGACGAAAAGGTCTGTGTTATCACCGCGGTCTCCAGATCTAACTCTACGTTGGAGAAGCCTTAAGGTATGAATCTTAAGGAAGTGAACCATTGAAAACCAGCTACACAGGCACCACTTTGGGATGACATTGAAACGGTATGAGTTGCAATCAGTGAGGACACTCACAAATGATGCTCGAACTGAGTTCATTCTGAGTAGAAGGACTATTCAGTACGCCGATATTGGGCATTTGGAGTATTTGCTATACAGTTTGTACCTGTAAAAGTCATGTTCATGTATGTATGTCTGGGTACATGTAAAAGTCAAGTAAGTCAAGCACGTCACCTAAAATGATTTGCGTTATATTACGACAGCTTTTCATTTGCTTGAAGAGTGTATAAACTTTTGGCATCCTATGTATATGTTGGCATCCTATAATTATTTATAATAAATAAGAAAAGGAATGCAGGTCATGGATTTTTAAAATTCATGATTCACAAATAACAGTAGACAGATTATTTGTATAAAAAACTGTTTATTTTCAATGAAGTGCGACCGAAGTCAAAATGTAAAATGAAAGTTTGCTGTGGCGCAGTGTGAAAAAGCATTCTGGGCGACTGATCGTCTTCCCGTTCCGCTCAATAAGTTACGACGGTCCAGAGTGCCGAGTGCCGCCGGCGCGTGCCATGAGGCCGCGTTGTCGGCTGGCGAGGCGAGGCGCGGTGAGGTGGGGCGAGGCAAGATGGGGGGGGGGGATGAGTTGCTCAGCCGTGGTAGCCGTAGCCGTGTCCCAGACCCAGACCGTAGCCCAGGCCAAGTCCGTGACCGGCGTAGCCGATGGGGGCGGCGGCGATAGCGGGTGCGGCCACAGCCACCTGGAACCAAAACAGTTTGAGATTACCGAGCTCACGTATCTTTAAGAGATTAATTATCATGTTAATATGTTAATAAATTGATAATGTACATATTTTCTAAGAATTTGTGAAGTTACTTCTATCCAGTAGGGGCCCTAAGTCTCCTTATACCCCTACTTAAATAGAGTGACTTCTGACAGAGGACGCGGTTATCCGATGAGGCGCTGCAATATTTTTAAAAAATCTTTATTTCAATTTATAACGGTGCAAGTAATATTTTTGACTCGTATGTGCATGTGCTTTCAAGAATTTCTAAGAGGGAAAGAATATCAATATATGAGAGAGGGCATGTTTTTTAATTAATCTCATTGAAATCTTTTGATGAATTTAAATATATGCTCTTTCTTAGGTAAGAGTAAACTGTTGTTTGTGCTCAGATAAATGTGTGAATGCAACAAAGAAAATACAATATTTTCCTATGGTAGGTTACAACTGATGTTAATGTAACATGGTATTCACTTAGGTTATTTGAATACTTAATTAAAATAAAGAGAAAGTCAGTAATGCTAATAAATAGTGTACGGCACAAGTGGCAAAAGTGACTTTATTTAGCTCGTTGAATTGCGCCATTCGGCCTGTCGGCCTCGTATCGCAACATTCCCTATTCGCAAAATAAAGTGTCACATGTATTATAAATATAGCTATTTATGCACCAAGGGTGCTATAACGGTTCTTAATGGTCGAGCGGGGACAGAAGCCCGAAGGCCTTTCTTCCGGGGGCTTTTTGGCACCCGAAATCATTAAAACCAGTTAATGCCCATGATTCACACAATATTTTATTTTTTACCCAATTTGATTGATTTAGATTTACATATTTACTATTAATCTAGATATTAACTTGGACCGGTTTGTCTTTTCGTATTTCCCTCCCATAATTACCTCCATTCGAAAACGTGTTGCATCAGCATCAATTGTTTTAATATATCCCTCGTAAAAAAATTTAATAATTAACGATGCAGTCATTTGTTTGAAAATGCCAGACGGGCTTTGAGTAAAGTAACTCTCAGAATTAAAATACCGGTTTCAAATTCATGGGGGCATAATATCAGCCAGATGAATAGACGGACGGGTTGACCGATATTTTGACAATTCATTTTTTGATATGAAGAACTCACAAGAAAGTAAAAATAAACTGAATTTATTGATCGGGAGTTTAACGACCTAGTGGGGCGTTACCTTAGCGACGGCGGGGGCGGCGTAGCCGATGCCGTGTCCCAGGCCGAGACCGTAGCCTCCGTAGCCGCCGAGGCCGAGGCCGTGACCGGCGTAGCCGATGGCGGGGGCGGCCACGGCCACCTTGGCGACGGGGGCGGCGACGGCCACGGGGGCGGGGGCGATGTGGGTGGTGCCGTAGCTCACCTGCAGCAAAGAGCCACTCTCGCTGTCATTCTCGAACAGTGGAAGAAGCACACTTTATTCCCATCTCAAGTCTCTCAACACACGACTTTAGCTGCGAACCCGCCAACATCTCTTCTGGGCCGTACATGGTTTAAGCAATACACAGTGAGTTTCAGAATAAATGTTACAAAGGTCTGAGACATGTAGAATATGTCGAAGTTGATCACTTTTGGCCAAGAAAAAGGGGAGGGAGTCTCGTTTAATGAAGTTCCGTGTGTGACATTTGCCTCTGATAAGCAACTCATTGCGCACCTGCCTTTGGCACGAACAATTTCTGAAACAAAGAGATTTCACGAGAAAGCCTGACGTGCTACGAAGGAGAACGCGCGTCTCGTGTGTCTCCGTGCCCGTTTGTTAGGGAACTGTTCAGGCATTCGCCCGGTGTTGTTCGAAGAAACCATGAAAAATTACCGATTATAGCAGCTGGTCGCTAAAATTCTCCTTCAGACAAGCTGAATTAGATCTACTTATTTATGTGATGTCGATAATTCTGCCCCGCAAATGGACTCAAACCTGGGTCCTTCCAATTAACGAAGTCCAAAATTGAGTACTCACAACCACACAGCCTACCACAGCCGCTTCCAACGTCCATAGGAGTATTTATACTCAATTGTCACCTTGTTACATAGGGAATTGCACGGAAATATCACAGATTAGAAATTACATATTGAATTGGATAGACGCTTTTGAAATTTTAGGGATTTTAAAAAAGTCTTATGTTGGATAGGCAATTATGTCATGTCACATATCGGGCAATACTCCTAAGAATCCTTTCGAATGGTCCTTTCAGTAGCTCAGTTTTCCGAGCAGCTGAGTGAATACCCGGGCTCGATTCTCGACAAGGGTGTTGTTTGAACAACTTAAACAGTATGTGTTGTATGTCGGCATTACAAAGCAAGCGGTGAGACGGAGGGCGTGCGGCCACTGACCTGCCTCGTTCGTGGAAGAGGGATTCTCGCTTACCTTGGAGACGGTGGTGACGGCGGCGGGAGCGGCGACGGCGACGGGGGCGGCGTGGGCGATGGCGGGGGCGGCGACGGCGACGGGGGCGGCGGCATAGCCGATGCCGTGTCCCAGGCCGTAGCCTCCGTAGCCGCCCAGGCCGTAGCCACCGTAGCCTCCGTAGCCTCCCAGGCCGTGGCCGTAGCCACCGTAGCCCAGGCCCAAAAGGCCGCGCTTCTCCTGTTTCTTCTCAGGCTCCTCGGCGAACGCGGCGGCCGCCAGGCACAGAACAGCAACAGCCTGCGCACCCAGCCATGCGAGCGAATCATATCATGAACGTATCACCCAACGAACGAATTAAGAAGTGTGTGAACCTACTACCGAACGAGTCGCTCAATGAACGAATCACCCAACAAACGAATCACTCATTGAATTATTCATGTAATGAACGAATCATCTTATTTTCTGAACGAATCAACAACCAATGAACAAGTTAAGAATTTTGCGAATGTACAAACAAACGAGTCACTTAATGAACTAATCATTTAACGAACGAATCACTCAATAGACTGATCTGTAATGAAGGAATCACTATTAACATGTTCCTTTAAAAGAGCCTTCGCCATCTAAGAATCAGTTAATGGACGACTTTATAAGAACGAATCGCAAAAAAAATCTCGTACAGGACAAATTACTTGTTCAGTGAGTATAGTACGAAACATATTTGGAATGAACGAATTGTTTTTTTAGACTATGGACGTACAAAATACGAAAAAAGTTTTGAATGGGAATATATTCGCAAATCAATGTACAAGTCGAGCTCTCGCAACAGTAGAGTATCACGTCACTATTAACACTGACATAAAACAAGGCAATGGTTCCATATTCAGACTATACGGCAACATCCTCAATGTAAGTGTAGTCGTAAAAATGGAACACTTGTTACAACATTCCCCATCACAAATGCTCCAATCGCGACGAACACAGGGGTAACAGATTGGTTTATTGTCTGGCGCAAAGAGTTATCCGAGAGGTCGGTTTCGAATTATGAGTGGAGTTGAACCGTAGGATCTGCCATCAGTTGAAGCCCCGAGCTACCTCAGCCCATGCGAGACCAGGGCCAGCGGCGTTTCGCTCAAAAAGCGGTCGCGTTGCCGCAACGGGCGGGGTGCGTGCGCTGGCGCAGCCAGGAAGTCGCTCCTTTCCCGCCGCCGGCCACGACCGCCGCTTCTTACCGACCTCCCCTCGCCACGCGCCGTGCGGCGCGACCTTCAATTATCCCGGGAAAAGCTTTCCCTTTCGGCCGCTGGGAAAAAGCGCCGGGCCTTCGACCTTGCCCAGGCGCGCGCCGTCCCGCTTCCAAACGAATTCTAAAGACGCATTCATAGCGGCTCGAAGATTTTCGTAACGACAGGCAACGCGACAAACGCGAAATTACCGCCATTTCATGTTATCTTGAATTGAATTGTTGGGACTCGAGAATGCAATAATTTTTTTTTTGCGAATTTTGGGGCGAAAAGTGTTTTCAAAGCTAATTTGGAGTATTTTATGGAAAGCGCAAAATTCTCTCGAATTCCAATAATTATCTTCCTAAAGAAAGGATATTGCAATGTATAATTGCGTTGACGGAAACGAGGAAAATCTACTGAGTTTTCATTTCTGTTGTACAGATATTGTACCGGGAATATGTTAATTGAATTGTTTCTGAAAATACAATTTCCAATGTATAACCTATTTGTAACTACTAATGTTGTAGTAAGCCCTCCTACCCTGTTAATGAACTTAAAAATATACAAAGTATAACCTGATGTTCTCTTATCAGCAATTAAAAAAATTAAAGTGATATTTAGGTGAAGTCGCATATTATTTTTCACGAAAATGAAGGCAAAAATCAACGGAAAAAAAAGAAAAAAGGGGGGAAAAAAGAAAAGGGAAATATCCTTGTTAACATCAACATAAGTATGCCTTTCACAATAACCTCAAACGTTAACATCAAAATAGCGTTTACTATATTGACAGATTGTACATGCACTGCAAATCGAACAAGTCTAAAAGAAGCCTAAATTCTAGCCACCTATTTTGTCGCCAAACATAATCAACTCAGCATGAGGCTCAAATATCTCTATAACTACATTTTGGTTCGCACTTGCAACCAACCCTGGCCCGTTTCAATGTTATCAATTTCATTATTTGTAATGATGCAAAGTTTCAATTCTCTGAGCTAGATCGCTAGAAATCACTTTCAAAATAAAAATGATCTCAGTATTTGTTAATTCTCTCGTTTCTCGATTTTAACGAACTTGATACATAGAGGTCTGAGATGATGTCGATCGCCTTTTTCAAGAGTAACTTTGAAAGTGCAGACGTCCGCGACCGGGATCACGTGACAGCTCTCGACTGTCCACGCGACGGTCGGCGACGTGAGTGGAATCGTATCAGCCCTGAAGAACGCTCCGAAAGGCCAGACATGGTGGCCGATTGTATGGACGTAAGTGATCTCGCGCCAAATAGCGCGGGTTTCGTCTCCAGTCACAAATACAATAACTTCGGTGTGTAAATTTGGTATTACCAAAGAAAAGTTGTGGTAATACAGAAAAATGCCATAGAAACATGTAAAAGGAAAATTGACTCAAATATTATGGGTGACAATTTGCGTTTTCCCGTTTTATCAATTTTTTAAGTGGATTTGAAACTTTCCTGGTAGTAAGATCGCGGATTACCTAAGTTTTTTCGTATACAGTTCTTGAACTGTTTACAGAAAAAGTATTTCACAACAAAATTACTTGTTGTTTTACTTCCTCGAGAAAACAAGTAATGGATATACACTCGTAAGCTTCCGCTTCGCATCCATAAATTCTGGGCTATCCGGGAGGTGCCGCGTCGTTGGCTGAGAGGCCGACGTTTCGCCCGCCTGACCGTCGTCACTGCCCTGAGGAAGCCTGCGACAGGTCAGGCGAAACGTCGGCCTCTCAGGCAACGACGCGGCGCCTCCCGGATAGCCCAGAATTTAAGTAATGGATATGATTTAAAACTGTGGAGAAAAAAATTAAAGACCCAATAATTAGATCTTAATTTTGTAAATGACAGATTTAAAAGCAACGTATGTTTTTAATCCATCTCAAATTCTACTATAAGAAATTTTAGAAATTTATAAAAAAGAAAAAAAAAATTCTGCTCAGAACAATTATATTCAAAAACACATTGTAGTAAAATACGCCTTTCTTTGTTTCACAATTTTTGTAAATTCAACTGCTTTTATTTCAAGAATTTCGGAAAAGTTAAAAATAATTCTCAGTATTGTTCTCAAATATACGTTTCTGAGTATATTCTGAACAGAACTTTTTGAAAAATCTCAAAAAAGGAAAACTTGAAATTATATGAAAATAGACATGACCAAAGCGTTTTGAAAATTAATAAATTTTTATCCGTCAATTTCAAATTTGTGGTAATACAGAAAAAATGTCATGGAAACTTGTAAAAGGAAAATTGACCGACATCCTTTTACAATTTCTCCGAAATACTATTTTGTGAAAATCAACTAATGTCGAGTGTTTCCTGTGCCGCTGAATCGCTCAGATCGGCTCAGAGAAGCAAGCGAGAGCAGCACTCACCAGGACCTTCATGGTGGAGCGGGGCGTGGCGGGTGGCGTGGCGGGTGGAGGTGCAGGCGACTGATGGCGTTGAGTGCGGGGCGCGCCATTTATACCCCCTGCAGGCGGACGCAGCGCCGGGTGAAAGGCGGGGCCGGGACGGGGCCGGGCCGCCGCCGCCGCCGCCGCCGCGCGGGTGAGGGAGGAGGTTTCGCAACCGCGGCGCCCAAAGACGCCCCGCGGACCTCACGCACGCGCGCCGCCGCGCGGCTGACGCCAACTCCGTTTCATCGACACTTTTCCGTGGTTTCTCCGATCAACATTAGGCGAATGCCGATGCAGTACCCTAACAAACGGACCATGATGATTCCAATACATTTTCCTATTTATACTACAGAATAGGAATGCGTGGGAGAGAATTATAACGGTAGGCTAGGTATGATTTGACGAACAATATCTGAAGAATGCCATAACCGTATCTTAGAACCGGGCAATGGACCGCGAGCCATCTGCTCTTCCGCATCCTCGTTCTCACCATCTCACCGTACTCACACTCACTCTCTCATGCACAACACTACCTCACATGTCGGGAGACCAGCCTGTAGCTTGTCCCAGCAAGTCCGGTTTTTCACCGAGGAAGATATCTGGCGCGGAAAACACCACGAACCAACGAGTAGAGACGCGCCGGATCTCACGTTCTAGCTGAGGGGACACAGCCGCCTCTCAGGGCCATGAATGCCATTCAGGACACTTACGGGACCAGGCCTCAGACGTTGACGCAGTCGTGATCTCACTGGAGCGGTGAGCCACGCGGCAGCCCCCGGATCTCACGATGTGGGGATCTTTGCCATGAAATCAGTGTTCCGATTGCTAGGAATTCGAAATATCCACTTCATCTAATAAGAAATAAATGGGAAGCGTTAGGTACTGCAGTAGGGGCGGGTACATTTTATCAGAAAGCTTTTCGTTCCATTGCGTACGCTCTTCACTTCTACAGAAATATCCCATCTAAGTTACAATTAATGTTTAATCTAGTACAGGATATTGTTATGAATTTTAATAAAATAGAATTGAAGCACAGTAGAAACATGGACATATAATAGAAACATTACTTTGAGGAAACTATGATTATATTTTGAAAATGACAAACTTCGATTTTTTTCTGTCTCCCGAAAGTCGATTGCCAGCAATCTGCCTGTCCGTCCGTCCGTCTGTGGTCAACGCTTGCGCCTAAACCGTTCCGCTGATTTTCTCCAAAATTGATGTTCCCTTGTTCACCTGGCTGATGTCGCGCACCCTGGAATTTGCAACCGATATTTTAATTTTGAGAGTACTTTACATGAAGCCCTTTTTTTGGGTGCCCTGATGTCAAATATTGTAATGAACGCTTAACGTTATAGAACATATCTTCTTTTCTTTGAATTTCTTGATTTTTTGTAAAATTCCAAGAGTTCAAAATGAGCCATTTCAAACATATTGTAATGCAATTTCAAACAAAATTTAAAAAATTCTCCCAAGGAAAGGAAAATATTTAAATAAAATTGCGCAAATCTCATATTCCTTAAAATACCCGTATTTTCGACAATGGCAAAAAAATGAACATTTAGAAACTACAAAATAGAAGATTGAGATTTTGGTCTTAAACAATATATGTTCTAAAAAATCATCTCATTAAATAAAGCCGATCATATATATTTGTTTGAAAAGAAAACTAGTACTTGTCGTATAATTTCTGCTTGATATTAATGAAAAATATGCAGGTATCCCAATTATGAGTTACGAGAAAAACCCCTCCCATAACAGAAGTCAATCAAAAGGATATCAAAAATGATTAAATTAATTTAAACTATAATTTACTTTTGAAATTGTGTCCGAATTTTTTATCACGCTAATTTTATATTACCACCGTACGCAGCGTTGGGGTTAATTAATTACTTTATTTATTTATTTATTTATTTATTTATTTATTTATTTATTTATTTATTTATTTATTTATTTATTTATTTATTTATTTATTTATTTATTTATTTATTTATTTATTTATTTATTTATTTATTTATTTATTTATTTATTTATTTACTTATTTATTTACTTATTTATTTATTTAGTTAGTTAGTTAGTTACTTAGTTAGTTAGTTCCGCCAGAAACAGTTAAAACTGTGTGTGACATGCTATGAGAAGAAGTTAAATTGAAGTTACATTTAT
Source organism: Gryllus longicercus (assembly GCA_038098605.1). NCBI lineage: Eukaryota > Metazoa > Arthropoda > Insecta > Orthoptera > Gryllidae > Gryllus > Gryllus longicercus. The sequence goes on along the minus strand of JAZDUA010000005.1, from coordinate 280,755 downwards.
ATCCAGAAGCAAAATAAGGGGCCATCTCAGCCTTTGCTCAAGGATCAGGGAAATTGGACGAAAACCTGATAGAGATGTGGCCATTAAACCCAGGAGCTGAAGTGCAATACTTATTACAGGTTCTTTACAATCCAAAATAAATGTGGTTAATAATACCCTAATTGTCGTTCAAATTAATATTTCCTTTTGGATGCTCGGTATAGTCTCTAATTGCATAAAAACACTTGTGAAGCAGAAAAGTTCGGACTTAAACTTTTGTAACGAATTTAATCGTTTAATGTCATCTGACAAGGAGATGTATAATAATGTTTATGTGTTATATGTGGATTTTTTGTAGTGAGCTGTTGATACTGTCACCTGATTACTACGTCGAGTATTGTAGTTACATATATCAGCGTTTTGCTAAAAATAAATTCCCGCCCTTAAGTAAGTCATTTTTGACAAAACCACTGATTCATATATCAAGACACAAGGTAATGGTTAGATATCTAGATTAATAAAGAGAGGCTTACAAATACCTTGTGGGTGGGATTTGCTTATTATTTGTACAATTCTTTTTTGTTATCTAAACGTCTGAGTGCTATAAGATATATTTCCCCATTATATTATGTCATATCTCAGGGGGGAATGAACATTTGCGAAATATACACAACGAGCAGTGTGGAGGCTGTCTGAATTTGAAAAAATTCTGAAAGCATAGCGTAAATAACGTAATTTAGTGTTAAATACATTTAAATGGCTGTTCCATATAAGGTTTGACTGAATTGAAAGACCTAAAGATTTTGTTACATTAACATCAGTCATTGGCCCACCGTTCATTCTCAGTGTAGTGCAGAGTTTAACATGGATGTTGTGTGAAACAAAAAAGAAGGGAAATGAAAATGAAAGGAAAGGAAATTATGTTCACTTTTTTAGTGGAGTGGGAAAAGAAAAGCGAGCAAGAGCAGGAGTGTCCATAGCTGTACATAAAAGATTGGAGAAAAATATTCATAGCTGGGTAGCAATTGATGAGAGAATAGCATGTCTCGAACTTGTACTAAGAGGACACAATGTTTTTATTATAGGAATTTATGCTCCAACAGACGATGCAAGTGTTGCAGAAAAAGATATATTTTTAGAGAAACTAACTATGCTGCTGGATTCTATTGGAAATCGCAAATAAGTGGTGCTTGTAGGTGATTTTAATGGAAGAGTTGGAAAACGAATGGCGCATAATGTTGTGGGGCGATATGATGAAAATGTATTAAATGACAACGGAGAAAGACTTATAGAGACATGTGAACTGTATGACCTTAAAATATTGAATGACTATTTTTCACATAAAGAAATACATAAATTCACGTGGACTCAACCCACTAGAAAATTGCAATCAATAATTGACTACATAATTACTAAACAACAGTCATCAATAAAGTGGAGCGATGTTCGGGTTCAAAGAGGTGCTTCCTGTCGATCAGATCACTACCTACTAAAAGGAAAAGCTTACCTTATGTATAAACCGTACTTCAAAAGTTACGGAAACAAAAAAACAAGTACAAAAGGTGGAAAAATAGAGTCAGATGTGGCAAAATACAATATTGAGAGCCTTCAAGATGATTCCATTGCATTTTTGTACAAATTGCGCAGGGCAGAAAACTTAAAGTACATCCCAATAGCAAATACTGAAGAAAAATACCAATTTTTAGAAAAATGCACTCATGAAGCCGCTAAAGAAGCTTTGGAAGAGGAGGGAAAATGTGAATATAAACAAAACGACTTGTGGTGGACAGAAGATATAAAGAACCTGCTCGAAGAAAAGAAAAAGTTATATTTGAGATGGCTTTCCACAAAGGATTTAGAAGACAGAAGTGAATACAACAGAATGAAATATTTGGTCAAGAAAGAAGTGAAGAAGGCAAAAAATGTATTCTGGGAACAAAAATGTGACAGATTAGACAAGTGCATTAGTAACACCAAATCCAGAGAGGCATGGAAAATGTTACATTCCATGAAATTGAATACAACACAAGAATGGCATTTAGTAGACCCGATTGGTATTGAAAAATGGCAAAAATACTATGAAAATCTTTTGACAGAAAATAGAGCTAAATTTCAGGGAATAAATTATGAACCACTGCATGTAAATTCCATCACACCAGATGTGACTTTGGAAGAATTAAAAAAAGCGTTAAGAAACATGAAAAATAATATAGCACCTGGAGGTATATCCATAGAGCTGGTTAAACATTATCCTATCGTAGGTTTGGAATTAATTACTGAAATATTCAATGGCATTTTAAAAGGAGGTAAAATACCTGAAATATGGAAATTAGCCTATAAAAAGTCAATTTACAAAAAAGATTGTAATAATTATAGAGGGATAAGTGTGACTTCATCTTTGGTTAGACTGTATGGACGAGTGCTAAAAAATAGAATTGAAATGCAAACATCAAACTCAGAAGAGCAAAGTGGTTTTAGACCAGGAAGATCGTGTATTGACAATATTTTCTGTCTCAAACAACTGATGGAAAAAACAATTGAGCGAGGAAGAGAACTTCACATAATTTTCATTGACCTCAAAAAGGTGTATGATAATGTACCAGTAAAAGAAGTATGGGGGCAATGGAAGAAAAAGAAATATCAACAACATACATAAATGCAGTCAAACAACTTTATAAAGATAACAAAAGTCAAGTAAAAGTGGGAAATTGTCTATCAGACAACTTCCCAGTAAATAAAGGATTACGGCAAGGCTGCTGTATATCTCCAACCCTGTTTAAGATATACATTGATAAAGCCCTAAAAGAATGGAAAAGAAAGTGCAGAAGCATGGGTGTGAAAATAGGTGAAACATTGTTTAGTCTACTATTTGCAGATGACCAGGTGATAATGGCTGAAGATGAAGACGATGTAACTTATATGTTCAGAAAATTAGTAGAAGAGAATGGAAAATGGGGGATGGAAATAAATTTACAAAAAACTGAATATATGGAGGTGGGAGGTATGCCCCATGATTTAAAGACTAGTATAGGAATAATTAAAGGTAAAACACAATATAAGTATTTGGGAGTCACACTAACAGCAGATGGTAGAGACAAACAGGATGTGAAAAATAAAAATATAAGAGGAAAAATAGCCACAAGACAATTGAACCCAGTGCTATGGAACTCAATTATTTCAATGAAAACTAAGAAACGCATATATAGCTCCTTCATAGAGAGTACCACACTCTACGGGGCAGAAGTTTAGACACTATCAAAAAAATTGAAAGACAAATTTCAATCAACAGAAATGATGTTCTGGCGAAGATGATGTAAACTTTCTCTGTTAGATAAAATAAGAAATAAAATGAAAGTGCAAACAACCTTGAACGAGACGATCGAAATGAGACAACTAAAATGGTATGGACATATAAGAAGGTTGAAATCAGATAGACTTCCTCAAAAAGTTTGGGAGTGGATACCAAATCGAAGAAGATACAGGGGAAGACGGAGAAAAACATGGGACATGGCAATAACTGAAGCCATGAAAAAAAGAGAAATGGAAGAAAACGATGTATGGGATAAAGAGGCATTCATGGGATGCGGAAAGCGGCCAAGGCTGTAAAAAACCGCTAAATAGATAGAATAAAATGAAATGAAAGTGTTGAAAAAAAAATTATATTTATCTTTTGTATGTACAGTATTGTAAACCGCGTCCCATGAATCTTGCAGCATGTAATTGATGAATAATTTTATTTTACTTTTAGTAAACAATCTACTCATACGTATATTATTTAATGTGTCAGTGTTCGCATTTCTTATAATGGTAAGCATTTGTGAATCGTGATCACTGTATCCTAAATCTTCTGTTTCAGTTTCGTATCGCCTTGTTAATTATTTCTTAATTCGTTAATTATTAGTTCTTTGCTATACGGTGAATTGATAAAGATATGATAATGCAATTTTATTGCCTTAACGTTAGTGTTAGAATGGACTTTATGTTCAATAAAATGGTATATTAATCACTATTAAAATCGGGAAGAATGTTTATACAAATATTCGTAAGCTAATTATATTGTCGTTATGAATGCGTTCATAATGCGTTATAATGGACGGCCTTTAGTTCTGTGTGTTCAATTTTTATGTGAGATTATCCTTGCTTTTCCGTATCATGGGCTCGATGTAATGCGAACAGTTAAAATAATGCGAAAAAGTGTGTTGTTGTAGCACCACTATTCGTATATATATCATCATATCATCATATATAGATATCAAAGTCAACGTCTGAGATCAATCCCTGTGCCGTGATACGTTATAAATGTTCTAAATCAAGACTTGAAATAACCAATAGTAGCAAAACATATTTCAACTATCACTTGAATAACTCGTTGCCATACGTTGGCCGTGAAGTGCAAATCTGTTATTACACGGGTAGCCAAAAACCTGTTACCATTTCTTACCGTTTACAAATATATATATATAAACCGACCAATGCAGAAATGGTACATCTTACATTTTCACAACTTTACAAGGGATGGAAAAAACGATTTGCAAAACAAGATATTATTATTATTATTATTATTATTATTATTATTATTATTATTATTTTAAACATTTTTGCAGCTACATTTGCACTATACAGAAATGTTTTGCACAGTGAAAGATAAAGCTAAAAGAAAGGCATAGCAATCATAACAATAAAATAGTCGAAATGTGAACGTGTACCCTTTCCATATTGAACGGTCCAAATATCATGAAAGAACATTTGCTTAGGTGACAAATGAATCAACTAATCCGCCTATGTCCATCTAATGTGCACTCACAACGGCAATAATATTCACAGCACTTTTGACAGACAAGTGAGGAAATAATTTTAAGAAAATATGTTCATTTGTATTGACGACAGTTAAATTGTGCTTTGTACATTTTATCATTTCACAAAAAACTTGCCTCAATCTCTTCAAATACAGCTTTCAATTTGGAAAGAATTACGAATCCGAAGGATTGACGTTCTCGGGAATTGATAAAAATCATGTTACAATCATATTGCCATTTATCATTCAAATATTATAATTGAAACGCTTTCGAAATATTTGTACAAAATAAATAAATTATTAAAGCAAATACATCAACAAAAATTCGTCAATTCGATATTCAATTTCAATCAAATTCACAGAATTACTTCTCAAGCCCCGACGTCGCAGAGTTGCCATTTAATTACATTTCGGCCTAATATGAACTCCTCGCGTTGGCAGGGTTGTAAGTAAACATTACGCGAAAGCTACTAATATTTTCAACACAAAATGCAAACAGTTAATACAGCTAATACTTGGCGTTTTAACTATAATGGCTACGTGTCACTCCTATTATAATATTGCAAATTATATTCTATTAACGCTTCGTCCAAATCGTGGCAAAGAATCATGGTAGATTCAAGGATTTGAAATGTTGCAAGTTTTGCAATTTTGAATTTATAGGTTTTAATGATGAAATGACTTATATCAAATATTCGTACTTTGCTCGATTCGAGGAAATAATTTTAAGAAAATATGTTCATTTGTATTGACGACAGTTAAACTGTGCTTTGTTCATTTGGTCATTTCAGAAAAATGCCCACGAACACTGTCCATATTTTGAAAAAAATTATTTTGAGAAATAGGTTGTACTAAGAAATATATTGATGACTTCGATATTAAAAGCATAAAACTAGTGTGCCAAAAAATTCAACTCTGTCACCACAAACTCAAAATTCAGCAGAAACGAATAATACTTTGAAAACAACGTGTGGCGTATTAAATGCCATAAAGATCCGAGAAATATATTACAAGTTATTAGAAGTCTCTACCTTCAAAATTAAAGATGTAAAAAGGTTTTAAAATTTCAACTTTTGCAATGTTTTAAATTCCAGAATTTTTCCAAAAATAATATATGCCATTTTATTAAACAAACTGCACTTTATTTGCCCAAAAGTGCACAAAACAGAGCCAACTTTCGAAAAATCGTATTTAAGCGTTTTTATAAATTTGTCTTTATTTTTCTTAAATGTCTCTAGAAAATAATTTTTTTCCCGATTTGTTTCTATATTTTGTCCAAGCGTTTGACAAAGTATGGCAACAAGGCTTATTATACAAAATCAAGAAATTTCTACCTCATTCATTCTATAACATAATTCAATTCTTTATTTCCGATCGATTTTTTCAAATAAAATTCGTTCCATCAAATACTATCAGGAGTACCACAGGGCAGCATCCTTGGACTAGCCTTGTATACTCTGTACACCTCTGACTTATATCAGTCCCTAGATGTCACCACTGTAACATATGCAGATGACACAGCCCTGCTAGCTTCGCATGAAAACCAAGAGACAACAAGAACATTAAAAGATCGTCTGGAGCTTATAAACGAATGGTTTAAACATTGGAGAATGAGAATGAATGAAACAAAGTCCAAATCTATAACATTTACCCATTTACCCTAAGAAGACAAAACGATAAAAATCAATCCTGGAATAAACATTGCAATCAAAAGAAAGGAAGCAGAACTGAAATGTAGACAACTGTATGGTTAATGGGAAGAAAATCTTTAAGTCTAGAAAACAAGGTTTTACTTTACAAAACAGTACTTAAACCCAACTGGACAAATGGAATTGAGCTCTGGGAAACAGCATCACACTTAAAAAATGTAGAAATTATCCAAAGATTTCAATCCAAATACCTCAGACTATTAAGCAATGCTCCCTGATTTGTATCAATACTATCAATTTGTATCAATACTTTTGCCACTATACATAAAGATCTCAATATCACCACTCTTAAAGAGGAAATCACTCTCACATCTCTCAAATATAGACACAGACTTGAAAATCATATTAATCATCTGGCCATAAACATAACTACACCATAACAGTAAGACTGAAAAGAGTACACCCTTTTGTTCTGTACCACAGTTAGTAAGAGTGAGAAAGGAAAAATTGGAGCCATGTTTTAAAAAAATTTGAAATGGTTGATTAGGCTTCGGGTTAGATATTCCTCAAAATCAAAATATTGATTCCATATTTGGGGCGAGGGGCCTCGATTGCGGCGAGGAAAATATCAATTTTTCAGCTAGTCGTCAGAATGGTTTAGGCACTGGTTTAGGCTTTTGCATAGAGACGGGTAGATGGATTACACGTTTTGGCCGTATGCCAAGTTTTTCTTACCAAGAACCCACAAAACGTAATTTGTATACACAAAGCGTTAGAGAATGTACTAAATATATGAACATGACTTATTACATATTACGAATTTTTCTATTCTCAAATGGTTTCCGCCACAGTATTACGACACTTTTCGTTTAGGTACGCATGTAGTAAGGTGAGAAAATGAAAATGGAACGGGGAACCAATTGGAAATCGACACGTGTGGCAACTGAGAGCATTTCAAATGGAACGGCGACCCTGGCCCGCCGCGAACGAGCGAATGTGGGAGCGGGAGGCGTCGAGGGAACCCCAGTGGTGGGATCGCGAGCGGCGAGCCACGAGCCACGCGGCCGCTTTCCCAGGGCAGCTCCGGCGGCGGCCTGCGAAGCGTTGCCACAGCGACGGTGGCGAAATGCTTTCATTCCGTTTGAAATATCGATTGATTGGCGCCGATGCTCCTTTTAACATGCATACTTTTATATTTCCGATGTGGTTAAAAAAAGGCCCATTGTCACATTTTGCAAAACTTATAATAGAATATTAGTGTGCTACTTAGAACTAAATAGAAGTGTTTTCGGTGGTAGCGTTTTACAAATAAAATTTACAAAGATACAAGAAACAAATAATCATACAAACATTATATGTACATATCTTCCTAATACAATTTAAAGTAGTGGTGCTCAAACAGCACGTACTTTCACAAAAAAAAAAAAAACGCTAAAAGTACTCACATTTTCGAAAAACTGTACATGACCTTATTTCAAAATCTGTCACAAGGAAGACATTTCATTAAAGGAAAAAATCTTAATCTTCATAATTGTGAATGTTGGAAGACGCCGAAAAAATTGAAATTGTGCAATTTTCGAAAAATTAGTTTTATCTTCATTACATTATCAATGTTCCCTACATTTCTAAAAATATATAATGAAACCTTCATTTATATATGGTTCTCCCATATAATCTAATGTTACTAAAACGCACATTAATAAAATTACAAATTGTAGAAAATAAATTTATCCGCACTAGAAGCCAAATTGTCGTATTATCAATTACTTCACTAAATAAATTTAGAAAACATTACAGATTTGATAAAATTACAGAACCAAAAAAAATCAAATTACTTCAATATTTCCTACGTAAAACTACTTTTAATTGTGACCAATGATATACATTTCCACGCAGAATTAAAAATACCGAATTCCCAAAGACCTATTCAGACCTCGTTAGATTTACTTCTTTCCCTTACATGTACACACTACAACACACACACAAACCAACACACTACGTCCTCACATTTTCACACTTTCACAGTATTAAATATAAACACGTTCTGTCAATAATCATAACCAATAACTTATTCTGCCCTAACAATTAGGGACAATTAACGCGCGAATGACTATCTCAATTAATTTTAAACCCCTGAATGCCTTATTCTGTCGAACAGGCAGAAAATGCCCGTAAAAAAGGGATTTTACACATGCAATAGAGCACATAGGGCATATGTTTGGAGCACGTGTAAAGACGCGGAAACAGAGAGCACGTGCGACGGAGCGCGGCCGCTGGCAGGAGTGAGGAACGTGGTGCGCCTTGCTCTGAAAAGAGGGGGAGGGGTTCTCAGCGCTCCTCCCTTCAAAGCGAGGAGCGCTGAGTCTTTGCGCAGAGCGATGCCTGTGCTGTTCTGTCCAGGGATGAGATTGACTGGTCATTTATTGAACTGTTAGAATCTGAATTAGAGCTCTGAAATAGAAAATATCCGGATCCAATTTTGTTCCTACTTTAGTACCAAATATAAAACAAGCGTTACAACTCAAAGTAAAAGTCCTACCCCCAGACCTAAATTCTTTATAATTTTCCCTCTCGCAAATGTTTTTTTCTGTTGTTCCTTCGACTGATTGGAGGCACAGACAGTACACGCCATCAGATCCACTGGACGAGAAATAAGCCCTGTGTGCAGATGTTGCTCGTCGGTCTTTCAACTTCACGCACGCCCCTTAACGTTAACCGCCTCGTGAGGACGAAGCGCTGCATTACATAACAAGCGCAGATGAAGTACAAGTCGCATGGCCATGTCAACGCATGCCCACAATGTACCTTAGTGTATTTTTGTTTCGATCTTTGTTTAGGTAAGTACTCTCTGTTTCAACGTTTGGGGCTTTTATTGTTAGGACCTTATCTTTCACTAAACGATACAAGGTCTGGAGCGTACAACGCTGAAGCGATTTTAACTAATTCATCATGTAGCATCCAGGACTTCAAAATTTCGCTTACATATTTTGCTTTCAATATTTATTTCTGCAGAGGGTACAAAATTGTTATTACATGTTATTTATGCACTGAGAAATAAAACGGTTGACATTTACGAGTACTATATATTTTTGGAGTTGTGAGCATAACTGGGTTAATTTCTTCTTCTTCTTCTTCTTCTTCTTCTTCTTCTTATTATTATTATTATTATTATTATTATTATTATTATTATTATTACAACCTCAGCCCTAAAGCATTTCACTTCAGCTGTTTTAGAAGAAAATTGACGAGAACGATTGACGTTTCCGTTCACGTGTGTCATTTCTCCCATTAGTTATTAATAAAACATTTGACATTATTCCCAACGAGGAGAAATACTTCCATCTAAAATATCAACTCTACGCACGAACATCCGAAAGCAAGTCTGTGGTTCATTCAATTCTCGTGTAAATTGTTTGAGCGGAAGCGGCAAGGTAGCTCTTGAGTAGGACTTTCCCCTATCTCGTATGGCCATGGCTTTCTCGAGAGCTTTTAACATCTGCCCGAATAACGTGGATGCGTTTGCTATCTGATGTTACAAACCACTCAATGACATAATGAAACAAATATTACAAGGAACTATTTTTTAATGGTTATTCAGTGACAAGTCCAACGTTTGCCAGCAAATTGTTACTTCCTGCTAATTTTAGAAAGCAAGGAGATTTAAGGCGTATGTATTGCTCTTCTTTTCTCTGATATATTTAACATTCATTATCATCTTCACCATCATGGTCGTCATCAGGATAAGTTATATTGTCTGGTCTTTCCATTGCATCAGTGAGAGACCACCTCATTTCAGCCCTTTTCATTATATGGTTTTGTAGGGCTGTCATGGTCCCGCATTTTGCTCTATACTGAAATGTAGAATGTAATATTATGACACTGCAGATAAGATGTTACTTTAAGTTTGCTGTTTAAATTTTGTTTAATTGTACCGCATTTACTTTGGAACACCATAATTTTAAAATCAGAATCTCGGAGTTTCTCACGACTTACAAGTTACAACACAACCATTGTTTTTAAAATTATAAACGATTTAACTGGTTTGTCGTTAATTAAAATTTTTGCTCTTGCCAGACGTGTTTATACAAACACGTTCATCAAGTGTCAATATCAACAGCTCACTTTCAGAAATCCACATACAATACATGTACGTTACTTTACAACGCGTTGCCAGATGACATTAAACAATTGAAGTCGGTTCACAAATTTAAGTTAAAAGTCAAATCTTTTCTGTTACATAACTGTTTCTATACAATTAGAGACTATACTGATTATCAAAAAGAAAAATAATGTTTATATTAATAAAACAGTGGTATATATAATGAATTAGTTTACATTTGTATTGTATAATTTGTTTTAAAAAACTTAATATGTTTGTAACAAATAATGTTCTTCAGCTTCCGGGTCAATGACCCCCATCTCGTTCAGGTTTTGTCAAGTTTCCCTGATCCTTTGAGCAAATGCTGAGATGGCCCCTTGTTTTGCTTTTGGACGTAAATGTAACTTCACTATGGGTACGTTTTGTTGAACTCTTTTCTTGCTTGTAATGGTAAGAGTAGAGGTAAGGGCGAGTTTCTATTTTGTTAGCAATGCAGAAAAATTATACATTCCATTCCTTTTCCGATGCAAATAAGTTTTCTATAACTTGGAAACGAAACTGTCTATTTTTTCAAATATTGGTAATCTTGCGATTTTTAAAATTTATTTTTAATTATTTATATTAAACTTTTACTCGTCTTTCAACTATTAACAGTTAAAATGACGGGAAGGAATTCTAGAAGTCAAGAAAACGTGCGCAGATAATATTCTCCTCCATACGTCACATAGAGTTTTTACTTTTTTTTTTTACTAAAATCAAATAAAAGTCAAATCAAATCAATCTGTTTTAGGAGATCAGGAGATTAGGTGTCAATTTTGTCTCTTATTTTTTATGGTAAATTTGTTGTTTAAAAGAATAAACTTTAAGCTCCAGAAATTTTTCCATGCTATTCCACCTATTAATTACTTTACCATTCTTCTTGTTAATAGCCTGTAAATGCTAGATATAATGGGAGGTTGCGTTTTCGAATTTTTTTTATTAACTGGGTAATAGCTTGAAAATGGTGAGTGGTTGAATAACCTGGATGAAATCCAGCTTGTTCCACTGATTGACTCTTTAATTATGATTTTAATAAGTGGGTCTCTTATGGGTTAAATAAATGATTATTTTCCTAGTTTTAGATATTCATTCAATATCTAGTCTTCTCTCGGGAATTTGTTTTGTTTCATGACTTAAATTGCTTTCCTTACGTCACTATCCAAAATGTCAGATAAAGTTCCCCCCACAAAAACTGGCGGGTGAAATTCTATCTTCTCATCCGTCTAGACAAACTTGGACACCTCTCGATCCGGGGGAAGGCGCGTTGACCAATCGCTACAGTCAGAATGGTAGTGTCGATGTGATTGGCGCAAACTACCGTGGGGTGGGAAAGACGTTGTTCCAAGGGAAGGGGGCCTCGATTGTTTACGTATGAGGCGGAAATATCTTTCCCTGCCGAAGGAGAGATTTTGCCTGCGCGTACGCCATAACGAAAAAAATATTTCTGAGTGGGGTTTTCCGTCCAGAATTACTGTCAAAAGATCAGTAAATGTTTTGCATTTCAGCAACAATTTTACTATCTTTTAGCAATCAATTTGTAACTCTTTCAAACTGTTATATAAAAATGTCAATCTCAGGCACAATTTGGGGATCCTTTCCGGCCATTCAAGAAGATATTGCCAATTTGGTTATAAAATTGAACATTGTTGCAAAATTGTTAATTCGCGTTTTTTGGCTCTGAGGCAACTATGACCATTTTTTCAACCTTCCGTTTTTATTCTAAACAGCCATTAAAACTCCCGATTCAATATTTTAATTCGCCAAATTGTTATTAGTAAATAAATAATCTCGAACATTTAATAACGCCGAGAGATGCAGTTTTATTGTGAATATGAATAGGAGCTAAATTATTTATTTTTATTTTCTCTATACAGCAGTACGACTTGTATTGATATATATATATATATATATATATATATATATATATATATATATATATATTGAAACCCAGAATATGTGTTTCATTACACTAATTAAATCATTAGTGTAAGAAACCAATTGCTATTTTGAACTGCGTGGTGCGCGCGCTGAGCGCGGCGCGCCGGGGCCGGCGAGCAACCGCTGCCACCGCCGACGGTGCCTCCGCCGCCGGGAGGCTAGCGTGTGAATTTCGGTTGGAACTGGGCACCGCGCACGTGCAAAAGTTCGTTACGAGAATCGCGGACGAGAGCCGTTGGCAGAACAGCGAGAGAGACGCTAGCGGAGCGGCGACGAGTGCGGACGTGTCACGAGAGCTCGCGAGTAATACATGGACACAGTCGACAGGCAACGCAACTGTGGAAATATCTGAAACTGTAGTATATCACAAACGTGTAAATAGAACATTAGAAGTATCAATATGGTAAAAAATTAGTGTTGGTAGAATAATTGATGTTGTTCTTATTAGTTGGCGCGGTGGAAACATTCTTGAAATTGCGCGGTACAAAACTGTGATCAGTATACAAAGTAGGCGCGGGTTGTGCAATTAAACCCACTGACGGACAGTGATCCGAGGAAGGTGCGAAGCCGAGGTGTCAAGATCTTTATCGGGGAAGAATTGCTGGAGCATCAGCCGTGGGCGACTACCACGCCATCCGACGCTGACGGCCCGCGGCAGTAGCAGAGGTCGAGAATCCTGTCGGCACGAGCGGTTCTACGAACATCATAGGTATTCGATCGGGGCCCCGAAGGTATGAGAAATGCATTTCACTCTTAATCTTGGTACCAGGGCAGAGTGTAAAAACGTTGTCTGATTATGTGAATAACAAATTTGGTTTAAAATAAATCTTGTTTATAATTGTATTTCAATTTATGATTAACCACCCCAACGTTGCACCAACTTATCCAGGGACCCATTCACGTAAAAGATACCCTCTCTTAGTGTTGTATTGCAGTGAGAATACCCGGCACCACCAGGTATGTCACAGCTGGCGCCCGAACAAGTGGAAAACGTATAGTTAAGAAATGTGGCCTTAGGAAAGTTGGTGAAATGTTGGAAAATAATGTGCATGTAATTGATGTATAGTAATGCAGGGTATAGATGAGAAGCAGGCAGTGCAAAGTGTATTATTATAGAGTAAAAAAAAAAAATAACAATACATGTGTTAGCAAAAACATGCACAAGTCAAGTAAGCATAATGAAATGTTGATAATTACAAAAATGTTGTTGCGTAATTAATTGCGGGCTGACATAGGCAATTATTTGTGTGCATCCAATATATAGTTAATATTGTAGTTACTGAGGTTATGAAGGCTATACATCTACATGCTACAAATAATATAATGTAATAGAATTCCAAATTTTGTAAGACATATTAATAATATTTGAACTGCTTGGCAATTTTTTATAACATGGAAATCAAAGAAATGGGGAAGTAGTAATAATTCTTATGAGAATATAAAGGTGGTTAATAGTGTTGTACAAATTGTGCACAAAATTTTTTTTGCTGGGAACGTTCACCCAGTAGTGCATTATTTATTGGTGATGGTAAAGTTTGGGGAATTTAATAGAAAAGATACCAGGTTGGGAAACATATAGCAGCATTGTGAATGTATATTGTGAATATTTATATGATACTATTGAGGAAAATTCAGGGAGAAGATATGACATGTAAGTGTGAGTGATGATTATGTACATAATATAGCAATAAGTGTGTTGAAAAGTAATTTCAATTAATAAGGGATTTACTATAATTTGAAAGCATTTATGTAATAGTGTTAATAAGTTTATTAGCAGTGTATATGTGTAAATGGTAATAATATATGTGTTGTAAAGAGTATGTTTATGCATTGGTAGGTGAGTGGAGATTTATATGGCTACTGACCTAGTGTTATTGTGTTTTTGGTGGTGAATGAGGGTTGTTCGTCATTAATTAGCAATTGAAACAGGAGTGAATTAAACCATTCGCGAAGAATATACAGTATTGTGGCGGGTATAGTTAATTCATAGGATAACTGTGGTATTGTTGGTAGGTGAGGCAAGAGGAAAATTTGTGCGGTATTTTAGTGTAGTGAGAATCGATCGGACAGCTCAAAGCAACAGAATGGAGGCGCAAAATGTAGTGCTGGACCGGGAAGAGAAGACGGATGAAGTAGGGGAGATAGATGTAGGAATCGATAATAGCATGTCATCGGAAAGCAGGGATAGTGGTATTGGAAGTCGGTTGGATGATACGTCAGGGGACAGTTTTAATAAAGATGTACAAGTTACGTCAACACCGATGATTCAGGTAGCAGGAAATTCAAATCGGGGGGGTGGAGAAGATATCCATCCAAATGGAATGCAGATGTTGATGAAGATGTTAGAAGAACAGAATAGGAAGCTATTAGATGAACAGAGTAGGAAAGCAGAAGAACGGGATAGGAAGGCAGATGAACGGAATAGGAAGATGTTCGAACAACTGAATGGGAAAATGGAGGAAACGGACACGAAAGCAGAAGAACGAAATAGAAGGCTAGCTAATGAATTAAATGAGAAGGTTGAAGAACTGGATGGGAAATTAAAGGAACAGATTAGGAAGTCAGCCGAGGAGCAGAAAATATTCACGGAGGAGCAGAACAGGAGGTTAGCTGAAGAACTGAATAGGAAAGTAGAGGAACAGATTGGGAAGCTGTCAGAAGAACAGAATAGAAAATTAGATGCAATAGGGGGGCGAATAGGACGCGCCGAAGAACAAATTGTGTTAACGAAGAATGAGATGGCCAAAATCGCGGAGCGGGTAGAAAGTCACAAGCAATGGACTGCCGAAGAATTAGGGAAACAGAAAAAGGAGTTAAAATCCCAAGTACTTAATTTGGGGGGAGAATTAGAGAATAAACTATACCAGCAATTAGATGATAGAACCGCTAAGCAGGACGAGAAAATTGAAAGGATACAATTGGTAGTCAAGGAAGAAATGCTGGAGAATAAGAGGGAATGCGAGGAGAAGGTTGTGTCATTACGAACAGAGATCGAACAAATAAAAGAATGCAAGGCATCCCCAATCGCAGCAAGCGGGACGGTACCATTTACCCCACCAAGATCACTAAAATTTTCAGGAGACGGGAAAGAAAATCCATGCATATTTATGAAGGCGGCAGAACGACATCTAGATGTGATCAATACTTCGGAAAGGTGTAAAATACAATTGTTATATTTAATGTTAGAAGGTAACGCAAGGATATGGGCCGATACATTTGATAAGTTTCCCGAATCAGTAAAGGCATTTAAAGATCGATTCCTTGAGCGGTACTGGAATGAGGAAATTCAAATTAATTTTAAAATTAGCCTGATGAATAATCATTACAACCAGTCCATGGGAAGCTTGCGGGAATACGCAACAAGGCGCATTATGGAATACAAAACGCTATCCCCACCGATGAGCGATCAGGAAATAATATGTGTACTGACGAGACAGTTCCCAGTCACAGTGCAGAATCTTTTACGTAGTGTGCAGCACACCGACCTGGAAAGATTCCAGAATGTGTTAGGAGGGTACGACTTGACATTTGCAGGCGTACCAAAGAACAGAAATGAAGGGAATGTTAATATGGTTAGATCGGAACGTAACCAGGGGCAAGGGAATGATAGGAGCAACGATTACCAGAGAAACCAACGCGGAAGAGGGGGAGACGGATGGAGACCAGAGCCGGGGAACCAGAGACCGGACTGGAACAGATCTAATTCAAACCGTACGGAGACGCGAGGCGGGGGCGGGAATGCACCCGACCGATTAGCACAGCCTAGCACAAGTAGTGATCAAGGACACTATTTAAACTAATAGAGTCCGCGGTGATAGGTGGCCCCATTGCGGACGCGGAAATCGATGACGTAAACGCGGTCTCCATAAACGCTATGCAGCCGGTAACCTACGATACCCAACCGTGGCGGAGATGTAAGAACTCAGCGGTCAGAATCAGGAAATGTCCCACGATATCGATAGAATGTGAAGGTATAATTAAAGAAGCTTTAGTGGATACAGGGTGCACGACTACAGTAGTATCAGAAGAAATGTATGAGGAGTTAAAAGCAACAGGAAAAGAAGTAATGTGTTTGCCTATGAATAGGGCGTATGTGATTGGGGCAACTCAGAAGAAGTCAAGCCCCATCACAAAACAAATCATGTTTCAAGCCAGGATTGGCAACCAAGTATACGAGATGGTGGCCCTGGTAGTCAAAAAATTATTGTATTCGGTAATCATAGGGATGGATTTTCTGGTCGATCACAGAGTAAATATAGATCTAGAACGGCAGGTGGTAGAACTGGGGAGCCAGGCGGTAGGATTTGACTTGGGGATGGACGAAGAGTACGAAGCGTGTACGGGCGTAATGGCAAAAGATTCATTAGAAGAACAGCTGAGGCAGCAAACGGAGAAGCAGATTGAGAAGTTTGCGGAAGAACAGAGCAAAGAATTAGGTAAACAGAAAAGATCCGAGGAGGAACAGAATAGGAAGGCGGAGGAACGGAATAGAAAACTAATAGAAGAACAGAACGGGAAGGTGGTTGAAGAACAGATTAAGAAGCCGGCAGAAGAAATGGGAAGAATCACAGAAGAACGGAATAGGAAGCTCATCGAAATATGCGAAAAACCGTATGGGAAAGCGGAGGAACTGGATAGGAAAGATGAGGTGCTAAAATTTCAATCATGCCATCAAGTAGATGCTAGGGTAGCGGTAACAGATAGAAACGAGGGGATGACGAACCAAATCCATGAGGAAGTCAAGACAGCGGAGGGCAAAACGGTGGAGGTCCAAATCGAGACCGAGGAGGATGTTTATAAAGTGAAAGTGAAAACGGAAGAATTGAAGTTAATAATGGAAGAAGAAATGGAAACGAAAATAGAAGAAATGGAGCGTATAGTGGAAGAAGAAATCGTGGAAAATATACAAGGGTGCGAAGAGAAAAGAGTACAAGAAGAGTTTAAACAGGAAGAAGACGGGAAAACGTCGCCAAGTGTCAAGTATGGGGTGACACAAATTATGCCTCCAAAGTCGATGAAATCTCTGGGAGATGGGGCGGAAAACCCTAAGGTAGTTCTGCGAGCAGAAGAACGGCACCTAGCATCAAACAACATATTGGAAGGATACAAGATCCAGTTATTACACCCAATGTTAGAAGAGAACGCCAGGACATGGGCAGAGAATTTTGGTATATTTCCGAAATTTTTGAAGGAATTTGAAGACAAGATTTCCGTACGAAAGCGGAGCGAAGAAACCCAAAGAAACATCAAGAGCGACCAGAGGAACAGCCATTACAACTACATTACGGGAAGTCGTAGTGAATACAGAACGAAGAGCATTATGGAACCAACAACATTATTTGCCCCTATAAAATATCAAGGAATTAGTTGCATGTCAACGCGACAGTATCTTGTTACCGTGCAGAGCCTACTGAGCAGAGCAGATAATACCGATTTAGGAAAGGGTTTGAAGATATTGGAGGGGTACAACTTCATGTTTGCAGACGCCCCAACGAATGGGAGTGAAGGAGATGTAGGCAGGTCAAGAATGGAGCGAAGTCAGGGGCGAGGGAAGAGTGATGGTATGGTCAACCATTGGTACAAACGTAGAAGAGGTCGTAGCTGGAAATGGGATGATACCTATCAAGATGTGTTCAACACGCTGGAAGCTATGTCCTACAACTGTGATTCAGGAAATCATTGTCAGCAAAATGGGAATGAACCGTCGCACAAGAGACAAGACATAGTAGGACACTACAAGCTTCAAATCGGAAACCTGGTTCAACATGTATGGAAAACAGTGAAGTGTAAATAAGTGTAATGTTAGGGTTAATAATAAGTAATCACATGTTAATTCGATTTTAAGTTATAAGGGTATATAGGGCGTTGAGCAATAGGCAAAAGAGTGCAACCATCGGCAGTGACGATGTTACTGGTGTGAATTTTTCCAGAAGTGGAAAAAATTCAAAAAAAGAAAGGGGGGGTGATGAAACCCAGAATATGTGTTTCATTACACTAATTAAATCATTAGTGTAAGAAACCAATTGCTATTTTGAACTGCGTGGTGCGCGCGCTGAGCGCGGCGCGCCGGGGCCGGCGAGCAACCGCTGCCACCGCCGACGGTGCCTCCGCCGCCGGGAGGCTAGCGTGTGAATTTCGGTTGGAACTGGGCACCGCGCACGTGCAAAAGTTCGTTACGAGAATCGCGGACGAGAGCCGTTGGCAGAACAGCGAGAGAGACGCTAGCGGAGCGGCGACGAGTGCGGACGTGTCACGAGAGCTCGCGAGTAATACATGGACACAGTCGACAGGCAACGCAACTGTGGAAATATCTGAAACTGTAGTATATCACAAACGTGTAAATAGAACATTAGAAGTATCAATATGGTAAAAAATTAGTGTTGGTAGAATAATTGATGTTGTTCTTATTAGTTGGCGCGGTGGAAACATTCTTGAAATTGCGCGGTACAAAACTGTGATCAGTATACAAAGTAGGCGCGGGTTGTGCAATTAAACCCACTGACGGACAGTGATCCGAGGAAGGTGCGAAGCCGAGGTGTCAAGATCTTTATCGGGGAAGAATTGCTGGAGCATCAGCCGTGGGCGACTACCACGCCATCCGACGCTGACGGCCCGCGGCAGTAGCAGAGGTCGAGAATCCTGTCGGCACGAGCGGTTCTACGAACATCATAGGTATTCGATCGGGGCCCCGAAGGTATGAGAAATGCATTTCACTCTTAATCTTGGTACCAGGGCAGAGTGTAAAAACGTTGTCTGATTATGTGAATAACAAATTTGGTTTAAAATAAATCTTGTTTATAATTGTATTTCAATTTATGATTAACCACCCCAACGTTGCACCAACTTATCCAGGGACCCATTCACGTAAAAGATACCCTCTCTTAGTGTTGTATTGCAGTGAGAATACCCGGCACCACCAGGTATGTCACAATATATATATATATATATATATATATATATATATATATATATATATATATATATATATATATATATATATATGCAGCTAGCAATGAAACTGTTAATAAAGATAAATTGCAAAGTTCATTATGTCGAGAGGCTGGCTCAAGAAATAATAGTGTTAATGATATTTTCTCTCAAGGGCACGTTGAGATACGAAAAGGTTCAGTATTCTAGAACTTTTCGGTGACTCTGGTTCGGGTGACTTCGACAGCAAAATTAAACGAAACTTCATCTACTGATAAATGAGAAAAAAATATCGATGAAACTAATCGCTTGCAAAAAGTATTGTCATTGAATGAATGCCGCTCAAATCGTGAAACGTTTCTCACTCTAGAATGCCTTTCAGATACGCACGAACATATACAAGATGCGAGTAATTCATGTCCCCATCAGAGGTTTGAGATTTTAAAAATAATAGGACTATAAAATTAAAGAAACTACGTGTGAGTGATTAAGTTGAATGATTAAAAATAATGTGCTCGTTGTGTTCAATTAAAAATAAAATCATTTAATTAATTAATTTTAATTTGTTTTTCTATTTTCTTCTGCATATCTTTCTGTTTTAAGGCCGGTACACATCCAAGATATTTAAAGTTTGTTACTTGTTCTATATGGCAATTTTCAATGATTATTTTGAGTGAATCATTTCCTTTCCTTTTATTTCCATCATATTGTATTTTTTACTTTCTCACTTATACGTATGTAAGAAGAATGTAATCATGCGCCGGCTAACGGCGAATTTCCGAGAAAATCTCTTATTGTCGGGCCCTGGTAACGAAAAAAAATCCTCTTCCTATATATGGTCAATTACTTCCTCTAATCACGTGCTGTAGTCAGAATCCATGTTTTGTGAGCCCTTTGATCAAAAATCGATTGACGGCAAAAAGTCTGTCAGCCTGTCCTAACGTGGTAAACGCTAGCGCGTAAACAGTTCAGCCAATTTTCTCTAAAATATACATTCCACCTTCAATCTGAACGAACAGGAGGCTTTGGGAGTTTGAAACGGTTATATTGGTTTTTGAGGGTAATTTACATGAAGTCTCAACATGTTCCTCTCGGCAGTTTCTGAATCCGTGGCAGACACCCGAATCTCTTTCCACGAAATTATCTTCTCAGTGTGGCACAGCTCAAATTATAAAAATCATATTTAAGATCCTGTCTTAATAATACCATATGATTCCTGCTATACACATAGTCTAATATTAATGGTTGTCAAATAGTTATTTACGACATGAGTATTGTAAGATATCTTATTACTAAGGGGCGCATTTTAATGAAATATATTTTTTCACATGCCGTTTAGCATAGACATTAATTTTATGTTACGAAAAAAGGAAACGATCCATTTTTATGTCTTTTTTGTTTTTGCATTTTCCGTGAATTTCGATGAAAGAGTAATTTTTTTAACTTTTTCCGTATTTTTTAATGAATTAACTAAAGTAATGAATATCGTAATGAAATTAACTGAAGTAATTTGACGCTCAACATCCGTTGAGAAAATACTTTTGTCTTATGATTCCGCAACACATGAATTTTAACAGACCAGTGTTTACGAAAACTACAATAACATGTTAAAGATTAAGTGCAATACACAATTATTAGCACACCAATAATTTAAATATATATTTATGTATCTTGGGCGTTCAGTAGTTGTTTTTCCTCGAGGGCGACTTCCAAACTCGAGGGCTTCTGTCTCGAGGGCCAAAAAGCTTTCAACAGCTCCCGCGGTGCATAGAAAACGTTTTGGTTCACTGGTTCGTTGCTGAAGTTGCCGCCCGCCGTGCGCTGCGTTGGGCCCACTGTGCGTGACGTCACGCGCCCCCGCGGCCGCCGCCTGCGACTGCAGCGGCTTCGCCTCCCCGCGCGCTCCCACGCGCGCTCCGGCGCCAGTGTTCCCACCGCATGCGCCTGTCGAGACTCGCCTGGCGCGCCTCGTCGTGGCGAACCATTCCTTGCAGATTGATTGTTTCGTGTTTCCGGTCTCGTCAAGTGCTAAGGTTATGCATCCCGTTAGAGTAGTGGATGTTTTTGCGGGTGGCGGCGGTGTTCCTCTCACCCTCTCTGGAGGGAGAGACCCGGCGTCGACCTACACGTCGGATAGGGGTGTTTCCCCTCAAGGTCTCTCATTAGCGGCTGACCACCCCCGTCGAAACAAGCTGAGTGTCCCGAATGGTCTCCCGATGGGCGTGGTAGTGTAGTGTATACAAGAGTTGGAGTTTGTAAGCGAGGGAAGAGGATAAGGCAAGGAAGCGGGAGGAAAGATTGTTATTTCATGGACCGTTTGTTAGGGTACTATTCATACATTCGCTTGGTGTTGATCGGAGAAAACACGTAAACCACCGATCACAGCAGACGGCTTTCGAATTCTCTTCCAGACCGTAGCTGAACCTCCTCCTGACGGAGGAGCAGAACCCTAGAACCTCCTGGTCAGAGTCACTGCTAGATGTCATATCGATCGACGCTCTGTGAAACCTCAGTCGTCAAGAAACATAGTGCCAGCGAAGACGCGCGTGGCGTTCAGTTGCGTCCCAGGCGTCGCACTGCGCATGCGCACTTGCACTATGGACCCGGAAACGTTCGGTGAAAGGAAGCATTTAAACCTTTCTTGAAGTACAATGTCAATCCTAAAAAGAATCTGGATGTCCTTTTGTACAGTTTGAAATAAAACGACTCAGAATCATAATTCACTAGGGCGTGCCATCTGCAACGCAAGCAAATCATTCTTCTCGTCACGGCTAACTTCATTTCCTAATCGCCATTGGAAGGTAATGGGAAATACTTCTTCCCTACTATGAGACTCATTTTCCTCTGGAGCCGGAAGTAGGAAAGTAATGACTAACGCAATTGGTAAAAATTTGTTATGGTAAACTTTTTTGTTACCTGTAAGAATATAAACGCTCTTTCAGTTCATGTATTGTCCGGGTGACGCTTATGTATGTTTCACATGGAAGACATGTGCTCGATATGTATCTGATTCCAACGTTGTAAAGGATCAAGTACAAGTAAAACCTGCAGTTAGCCTTTTATAATTTTTATGCGCTGTATTCGATTTTAGTCATCAATGTACATTTGAATATAAATGTATTCTACAAGCCAACGACCAGAAAATTACCACACACAAAATTCTTGTTGAATTGACTGATCTCCACACGTGATAAAGTTGTTGTGTTGGTACATGGGCCATCCAATCAATTCAAATGTGGCGCCACGCTTCAAACAGCTCAGTTTCGCTACTCTTTGAAGCCATTTAAGTAGCAAAGATCATATATTTCAAACTTCCCGCTTTCGCATCTAATTGCTACCAAAAACATCTGAATTCTTTTCCAATTGGCAAAACAATTATTTTTGTACAAAGCTATTTGAAATCTACATTCAACTGCTTCGAAAAATCACTAATAGATTGCACCACCTCCTGGGTGGCCGCGACGAAACTCATTGTTAGATTTTCCAGAATCCAATTTTTTTCCACATTAGACATGACAAGTTCGCAGTCGCTTTACGCAGTTTCATGCTACCTAAGTTCGAAATTGTATATTCATATTTCATTTTATTATTTATTATGTTTATGCTATTTCATTTTAAATTTCGTCTCTTAATTGTGATAAAAGTGAAAAAATAGATGAGCGGTCATTATTAGTTGTTACGCGTAACCATTCACCGCACACACAAGTGAAGCCAACAATGACGACTACTTTTCATTCGCGCTTGTGAAAATGAATACTTTTATATATTTATAAAATATTACTATACCATAGTGTGTAATGAAAACTTATATTTTTTCGATCTATTTGCATTTGTTTGTCTCTGATATTAGATTAATATTAATTACTAACTTTTAATTATTTTACTTTCTCGCATTCAGATTACTTTTCACGCCAAATGTTCTATGATTTCAAATGAGTTTTACAACAAATAATTCGGAGATAAATTGTGGTATAAATAGTATTGCATAACCATTACTAATGGCGAGAAAGGACGTGCTGATTGAGCGCCACTAGTTTAAACATAAGTGAAATATTTTCTTACTTAAGAAGGCGGTAGACCCGCGTGCTTATGCGTAGGGAATGGTGTGTTCCCTAGCTGTAAACGCCATAGAAAGATTTTGTGTAGTAATAGTTTCACTAATTTGAAAATGCCGCCGCTGAGTACGGGGTGGGTGGATTAGTAGTGGGGGCAAGTGGGAGTCACGACTTGTGTGCGCTCTACGCGTCGCCAATTTTTTCGAAACTAAGATACGACGGTGGCGCCATCTCTGAGTGGGACACCATTTCTGGGTACACTCTCTACTGCTCGCAGTGAATCGTCTATACCTCTACGGAGGTTTCCTCTATGGCCGTTGCAAAGAAAAGTGTGTGTGTAATTTAGTGAAACAGATCAAAAGGGATCGTAAGAAAGAGAGTGAAATAATTAAATATGGAAAAAATTAAGTATTCGAGAACTTTAAAGGTAAACATATAGAAATGCAGTCGATCGTGTGAATGAATTTCGTAGAGCTACATGCATCAGAAAACATTATTTCTTTAGAATCAAAAGAACAAACAAAAAAAAACCGATAATGAAGAACTGACACTGAGAAAAATAAAGTTAACAGAAGACTGAAGTATAGAATCAGTAGAGAAATGAACTACGACGGTTTTGTACATACGGTACGTCCCAAAATTATATTTTAAAATGTTCATATTTCTATTTTTGTTTTTATTTTAAAACGTCCCTGCAACTATCGTGTGTGTCATGAAAGATGTTAATAATAAACATTTTCTAAATTGCAAATATATTTTAACTCTTATTGATATAAATGGGATTTGAAAAGCAAGAAAAAAGACAGTAATGATGGAAAGAAATTATTTAATTTTGTACCAATATTCATCTCTACGAGAAATGCGACTGTTTAGAAATGAGAAAAGGAACATAATATATTAAGATGAAAGTTGGATAAATTTTGGTGGTAGTGTTTTGTTTATTGCGTAAATTAATTAACCGATATTTGACTGCCCAATCAACAATTTATGATTTTTTTATTTTATAAGAGGATACATGTAACAGGTCCCTGAGTGTTATATATTTACACTAATAAAAATATTACATTATTATTATTATTATTATTATTATTATTATTATTATTAAGTGTGCGAATAAACATTATTTTCTAGAGCTGCATGTATTGAGTAAGAATTAGCAAAGTCGTTTTTTTGTGAACTGTTCTTTGTACGATCGTTCTTTTTAGAGAATATATTTTAGAGAATAACACCGTTTTCTATAACTACAACAGTCGACGTAGTAAGCATATTCATCAGGTGACCGTATCAACAGTTTACCACAAACAATTAACATATAATACATGTATATAATTGTACAAGACCTTGCCAGATGATATTGAACGATTAAATTCCATACAAAAGAAGCCCCAAGTAAAATATTTTCTGCTGCACAACTGTGTATATACAATTAGTAACAATACCGGGCATTCAAAAGCAAATTAATATTAATTTTAACAATGACATTTAATGTATTATATACCATATGGATCGTATAATTGTAACGAATCTGTAACAAGTATTGTACGTCAGCTTCTGGGTCACTGGCCCCCATCTCGATGAGGTTTTCATCCAGTTTCCCTGAAACTCGAGCAAATGCTGAGATGGCCCCTTGTTTTGCTTCTGCTCATAAATGTGACTTCAAATTAACTTCTCCCCATAATACGTCACACACTGTTTTTAACGGTTTTTGACGTAATAAATAAATAAAGTGTTAAATGTTGCATTTTAATTTGCATGTAGGAAATGTTGCAAAATGAGGCCGATAAGACGATTGGCGCTATAGACGAACAAAATAGAATTGCTTTTACCACATGTGTCATTCACTATTTTTTGTGACAGACTTTTCGAATTTAATTATATTTTAATTCAAGCATATAAATCAAATCTATGTTGCGTTACGGTAAATATTTTCGCATGTGTATTAAACACGGTATTTCATGTGGTGCAAAACTCCTGAGCCGCAATTCCGCAAAAATAACATTTATTATTTTATTTTTATTTCAATATTTTGAATTATCCACTTAATTGTTGAGTCATATAATTAATAAAAATAAAATCTATGGTGTCAGATGGTTCACTAAACGGTCGTTCTGTATAAAACCATTCCTTTTCGGGAGTAGTTCAATTGAACTAGTTCGTTCGCGATCGACACATCCCTAATATAGAGAAAGGTAATGTGAAAACTAGTTTTATAGTAGTATAATTTGGCAACTTAAAAGTTGAAAAGCGACCTTAACCAATTAACCGCCAAATTAATTTTGGGGCGTAGCACAACTGCTACATAGCGCCTTGACGTCGCCTTCGCTGGCGTTCGGGCGCGCACAATCATTTCTGAAGCTTTCTGGCAGCAAGCTTTTGCAACTTTTAGTGCTAAACAATTGTTGTTTGCCAGTAGTATAATTTGGCAACATAACAGATGAAAAGAGATCTTAAATAAGTAAAACAAATAGCACTAAAGTTGCAAATACCTGCAACGACACCAGAGGGCTCCAGCAGTCAATGTGCGCGCACAGACGCGCCAACAATGGGCGAGCCTATGCGCACAAAATAGTACTGAGCTTATGTGGGCGGAGGGTCTGTGAAGAAAACAAGTGAATCTAGTAGTGTGACGTTCCCCGAAACATTTCTTTTCATTTGCAAAACTCGCGTGAATAATCATTTATGTAAATCATCACCTAATATGCAATTGTTTAAGCAACGGTTGTTAGTTTGTAGAAATTTATTTTGTTTGTCTGCTGTCGTTTTAGTTAGTGTAAATCCAATATCTAATACGGCTAACTAAATCAATAATAAATAGAACCTAGTATACATAATACAAGCCATATGTTTCCTTTTCTCGAAAGGTTGTACCTTTGCCTTGGAGAATTCGTGATACAATTCTTCAAACTTGCTTAAAAAAATATCACATTGAACCCTTATTCAATAAACATTTACTCAGTTAAACTTTTTAAATTTTTTTTCAAAACAGTACACTATCCCTCTAGAATGTTAATTACTCCAAAAACGAATTAAAAATTAAAGAAATACCAAGCCTCTTAGTGGCCATAACGCTTTGGCCTTGCAATGTTGCAAGTCATGCATTTGAAAGTAGAGCGTCTGGAAGAACAAGATAGTGTCTCTTTCACTGTTCACAAAGAATGTTCCAGCAAAAAGAGTATGACACATCGGCATAACAAATGTTAACTGCAATTCCAAGACACTCGGTAATTTCCTGTGGTAATGTGGTGAAATCAATTAATACTTGTGGCACACGTCTCGCATACCTTTTTGAAAGTTAACATGATCCCAATGCCGCACGTATTTTTCTGCTTAATGAATGTCAGTGTTTTAATTTATTAACTATTCATTAGCAGCAACTCTTCTCTCTTAGTCTTATCAAACTCCCAGAAGATGTACTATCCACGCGTTTATCTACGCTTGAGGCCAGAAAACACTATCATCGCGTTTTTCCTATTCTACATTGATTTATGAAGAAAGGTGGTAACGAGGATTTTTGAGAATGATGATTGATTACAATAAATATTTGCTTGTAAGAGAAACTATTTACAAGGCACTCCTAATTGGGTAGATGAGCAACAAGTGGGATTTGGTCTCTTGTCGTGCGCCACGTGAGAGAAAATTGGGAAATATTTTTTTATCGTACCGCAGACGTTAAACTACATCTATTTCTTCAAATAACGTCCATAGAGTTCAAGAAGACATCCTCAGATTGGAAAACCTGATCGAATAGCAGGTCATTTCACCAGAATATCAAGAACACTGATGGTGCTACAACAACACGTAGTTTCTCTCAATATTATATTATCGTTACGCAATATAATGTCCTAATTCCTGCCTTTCTTGTAATTAAAACACTTTATCCAGAAAATAATGGAAACGTGAAAAATAGTTTTTGTTATCAAAATTTAAATAAAAATATATTTCTGGCATTGAATTCAGTTTTAAGTTATGCAGTGTATTCATGAACATATCCGATGCGTATTTTAGCTTCTAAATATTCTGCCAAAGTACTGTACGAGAAAGTAAAATAATGAAAAGTTTATAAATAATACGCTCCACATGGGCGGCTGCTTTTGCGGCTGCTGGGGCGGCTGATTTCGAGCGTTGTTGCCACAAAAGGCACTATATATTTTCTTATCCGTATTTATATACTTGTGTAGAAACTATTTGAAGTAGACAATAGAGTCCAAACCTTCATGAAATGTTTGCATTCATCATTGTTCTGACATATCCTCATAGAAATCCTTTTTATCATTGTTAGGCATTTCGGACTAAAAGGGATAAATCGCAAGAGCTAGTCTTTTGCTTTTCATTAAATGAAAGCTGATACTCTAATGCTGCAAAAGACCATCTTATCCCTCACATTTAATTTATACACAATTGAAAACATTGCACGATTTTTTAATGACCATGCATTACACAAATGTTGTAATTAGTGGTGTTAAAACAGCACCTACTTTCTCACAATATATCAAATAATATTTCAAAATTTGCAATTTTCACAAACCATGAACCTTTAACGAAAATATAACATCAACCATTCTGGGGGACATAGAAGGAGCCTCCACGCGAGCAATAAGCACTTACCAAGTTATATACCAAAAGCTTTTTGCCGGCGTCCCCTGGAAACGTCACTTATATAGTGACGGCCAATCCTTCTACCACCGGACTTCCAAATGTACAACGGAGCATCAGGCCCATTTCTGACGATAGTAAGCTTTAATGCTGAAGGCTTATCTAGATCTAAAGAGGATATTTTAGCATTAATATGCAGTGAACAGAAAATAGATGTACTGTGCCTACAAGAAACACACAGGGACAAAGACAGTGCCCGACCTCGAATTCAGGGAATGACTCTAGTTGCTGAGATTCCACACAAAGCCTATGGCAGCGCTATGTTCACCAGAAGCGATATCACCATCACATCCACTGACACAAAACAACAAGACGACATAGAATTCATCACAGTAGAACTCAGCAACTGCACTGTGTCGTCCATCTACAAGCCACCCAGCAGGGACCTCTCTTTTGAACCAACAAACAACCTTCATGCTCAGAAGATCCAGTTTGTGGTTGGAGATTTCAACTGCCACTCCACCTCTTGGGGCTACGACAACACAGACCCAAATGGACACAAATTAGAAGAGTGGGCTGAGACGAACAATCTATCTCTACTGCACGACCATAAACTCCCACACTCCTTCAACAGCCGTGCCTGGAGACGTGGCTACAATCCAGACCTGTGTTTTGTCACAAGTAGAGTCTCAGCTGAGTGTGAAAGAGTTGTGTACGATCCCATCCCAAGGAGCCAGCATCGACCCATTGGTATCAAGGTTTACTCGGCTGTGAAGACACACGTTATACCTTATAGAAGGCGCTTCAACTTCAGAAAGGCCCGCTGGAACGCTTTCGCCGAAGACCTGGACCAGGCTGTGGCAGAAATTCCACCAACCCCGCAGAACTATGATAGGTTTGTGCAGCGCCTGAGAGAGGTGTCATGCAAGCACATCCCACGAGGATGCAGACAACGATACATCCCTGGTGTAACCACAGAAATGAAGGATGCACTTGCAGAATATCAGCAATGCTATGAGGAGGACCCATTCAACGATGACACCATTGCACTTGGAGAGCAAATCATGCGGATGACAAGTGAAGCCAGACAAGCCAAGTGGATTGAGACCCTTGAGGGCATGGACATGACACATAGTAGCAAGATTGCATGGAACCTTCTGAAAAAACTCAGTGGTGACAAAGGAACAACTCCACACTTTGGTAAGGTAACAGCAAACCAAGTTGCACACCGGCTGCTCCTGAATGGAAAGACAGAGGGCCGAGCAAAGAAGTTCAAAATGGAGCAACAAGAACAGCCAGACCCCAAATTGCTGGAGGAACCCATCCAAATGGACGAGCTGGAGAAAGCAATAACCCAACTGAAGAATGGGAAGGCTGCGGGAGAGGATGACATCTGCACCGAACAAATCAAACAGTTTGGACCTGGGACTAAAAATTGGCTCCTAAACCTTTTTAATAGCTGCCTGTCATCGCTGTCCCTCCCGAAAGTCTGGAGGAAAGCAAAGGTCATCGCACTTCTGAAACCAGGTAAACCTGCAGACTCTGACTCCAGCTACCGGCCGATCTCACTCCTGTGCCATCTCTTCAAGCTCTATGAGCGTGTGATATTTCAGCGCATTGTGCAGTTCTTTGAGGGGAGGCTTATCCCACAGCAGGCAGGATTCCGGCCAGGTAAATCTTGTACAAGCCAGATATTGAACCTTACTGAGCAAATTGAGAATGGGTTTGAGGAGGGTGTCGTCACAGGCATGGCTCTAGTAGACCTAACAGCAGCATACGACACGGTCAACCATAATCTCTTGCTCTCCAGGGTGTACAAGATGACGGGAGACAAGCACCTCACAGGTACCATCCGTACCCTCCTTCAGAACCGACGATTCTATGTCTGCTTGAATGGAAAAAGAGCCGATGGAGAATTCAGAAGAACGGTCTACCCCAAGGGAGCGTTCTGGCACCGCTGCTCTTCAATGTGTATACAAATGACCAGCCCATCACGCCAAATGCTCTCCACTTCTTGTATGCCGATGATCTGGCTATATTGGTCAAGGATCGTTCTTTCGAAGGAGTGGAACAAGGACTGACTCATGCATTGGAGGAAATATCAACCTACTACAAGGAGAGTCACCTCAAACCAAACCCAGGGAAAACACAGGTATGCGCCTTCCATCTAAGATCTAGGGAGGCTAGGAGAAGACTGAACGTCACCTGGGAGGGCAAGGCCCTGGAACACACCAACTCACCAAAATATCTTGGCGTGACCCTGGACCGAACTTTGACATACAAACAGCACTGTCAGAATACATCATCAAAAGTCAACTCCAGGAACAACATCATCAGGAAGCTATGCAGCAGCCAATGGGGAGCAAATCCCAGCGTGCTCCTGACATCAGGAAGGGCTCTCTGCTTCTCTGTTGGGGAATACGCCTGCCCTGTCTGGTGTCGGTCAGCCCACACAAAGAAGGTTGATACATCCCTTAATGAGACGTGTCGCATTGCAACTGGTTGCATGAAACCAACTCCCATCGACAAACTCTACAGGGCTGCAGGAATGAACACTCCTAAGATCAGAAGAGCAAACCACGAATACTTGGAGAGGTTCAAACAGACCTTCGATGAGAGGCACGTAATGTACGGTCAGCTGGAGCCATCGCGCAGCCGACTCAAATCCAGGAGAAGTTTCATGAGGTTCACACAGCCAGAACCTCCAGACTGGTACCCACTCCGGGATCCTGAGACTACTGGAACCAGTCTGCCATGGAAATCCTGGAGGGCACTGAATAGGATAAGAACTGGAGTGGCCTCTGTGAAGACCAACCTTGCAAGGTGGGGCTACTTAGCGGAGGACGACATCTACTGTGACTGCGGAGAGGCACAGGACACCGACCACCTCACACAGTGCCCACTGTGCCCTGTTCACTGCACAGATGATGACCTCTGGAGGGGGAATGCACCTTCAGAAGACCTGGCCCACTTCTGGGCTGGAAAAATTTGAAAGACCGGACACGAAAAAGTAAAAGTAAAAAAAAAGTATCAACCATTCTTTTAAACGTCCTTTGCTCTATCCTTAGAAAATAATTTGAAGGAAAAAATTGTGACAGTTTTTGATATTTGCTTTTACAATTTGCGTTAATTCCAAGCAGAAATTTTGCAAAAAACGCTAGTTTAAATAAATATACATTACCTTTTTTACAGATTTTTTTTGATCACATTTAATTTACGACAAAAATCTCTGTATTCAAAATTCTGCTTTTGCAATGGTAACGTTCTTGGAATTTTCAAAAAAAAAAAAAAAACAGAGGTTGCGAAAAAATGGAACCGGCACTAATTTTTATATCGTCCTTTGATAAATACGAGAAGAAAATTTTTAGGAAATATTTGGAGCCGTTTTTGAAACAAATGTGGTTAAAATTTCTAAGTAAAAATAACTCGACTACCACCCGTGATTTTGCACGTGCTTCTTAGTACGAAATTCCCACTGTAAAACGGAACATGTATTTATCGATTGTTGTTTATTTCTTTGTACTTTGTTTATTACTTTGTAAAAGGAAAATACATACATTTCATTTTTTTTAAAATTCAGAATAATTGCATTTTGATCAATAAATACGAGAATAGGCAACATTTAGGCATTTAAACACAAAATAGGAATTTATTAGTGAAATAGACATTTATAAGCACTATAAAATGCGCATAAAATGCTCATAAAGCCTCAAAATGAGTAAGTAACCTAAAATATTGCATTTTCCATGCAAGGAAAAAATAGGCAAATAGGCAAATATCCGTCGCTAACTTATTACATATATGAAGACAAAATTGAAGCGGTATTTGAGAAAAAAATATCTATTTATTAAAATCGTGTTTCAGTAAAATTGCCTGAAAATTACTTATATTTTCCGGAAATTGAATAGTCTTTGAAGATTTGTTCTTAAGAAACAGATTTTATTTTGGTAAAACCATCTGGCTTCAATAATATAGTTGTAGGGAGACGCCGAAAACATTTTCGATGTGTGCGATTTTAAAAAAATCAGGGATTTCCTTGACAATGAGACCTGCACCATTCTCTTTAACGTCCTTTGCACCATCCAACAACAAAATTTAATTAAAAAATATTGAAAGTGTCCGAGGGATTTCATGTAAAGTACCCCTGAATTAAAATATCGATTTCAAATTTGAAGGGCCGCGACATCAGCCAGAACGATTGTGGACTATCAATTTTCGAGAAAATCGGCTGAATGGTTTATGCGCTAGCATTGTGTACAGATGGGCAGACGTTGCCGTCAACCAATTTTTCGGTATCTGTTGCGCACAGAACATGGCTACACCATGTGTTAGAGGACTTTTTTCTATATTTAGCAATTGTATTTATCAACTTTTTTGGTATTAGGGCCTGGCAATAAGAGTTTTTGGGTAAAAAATTAGCCGTTTTCGGCGCACGATAGCAATACTTTCTGTCCTTATGTTAGTAAGTGTGAGAAAGTAAAAAGTGTTGAAGGGATGATTAGTTTTTCAGAATTATCTAGTACAAATGGCAACTAAAGCACTATATGCTCTAAAATATATATTTGTCTTTTATACTCTGTATCACTTATATTTGTACAGAAACAAGCCGTAAAAAATTGTTTTAAGCTTGTGTATTAATTTTTCTATATTTTTATATCAAAAATCTTCCTTATCTACATTGAAGAGCTAAAAAAACTGATTCTGCCATGCGTATTGAAATAAAGAGATCTGGAACCAACTTGATCTGCTCCGGTCGCCAACGACTTTATAAGACAACCAGAGCCTGACACAGTTGTTAGATTGGTTACTGCTGCACCAAGACCGGTTATCACGATTGAAGTGTAATGTTATATTCGGCCTAAGAGAGATGGGGCATAGTATCTCCGAGGTTGCGATGAAATTTGGATCTTCCTGTTCGACCATTCCACGAGTGTACTGTAAATATTGGAAATTCGATTAAACATAAAAAACCTCCAGCATCGCTGCGGCCGCAGAAATATCGTTCAAGAACGGGACCGACGACTGAGGAGAATCATTACACGTGACAGAAGTGCAACCCTTCCGCAAATTGCTGCAGATTTCAATGCTGTGCAATCAACAAGTGTCAGCGTGCGAACCATTCAACGAGACATTTTTGATATGGGTGTGTGGAGAAGGCCTACTCGTGTACAATCGATGACTGCACGATACAAAGCTTTACGCCTCGCTTGGGCCCGTCATCATCGACATTTGACTGTTGATGACTGGAAAAACATTGCCTGGTCTGACGATTCTCGTTTCACTTTGTTCCGAGCGGGTGGGCGTGTACGAGTATTGACCGTAATCACCTCTATCCAAAACTCCATATCTTCACTCTTATATAATAATAATAATAATAGTAATAATAATAATAATAATAATAATATTAATAGCAACGGCTGTAAACTGATTCAATGGAATAACCTTCATGAATTGGATTGCAAATAGTATTGCTAATAAAAAAATAGAATTTACGCAATTTCTCCATACCTATAATGTTGACTTTGCTTACTTTACGGAAAAACATTTAAAACTCAGCATTAAGTTCTACTCAGCATTAAGTCCAGACTTTATCATGAACAGAAAAGATAGATCACCGAACAAGAACCGAGGAAGAGTCTTAATGGCAATCAATTCAAACATAAAACATCTCCTCCTACCTCGAAAACCATCGACTTTTCGGAAATAATGGTCCTATATGAAATAAGAGGAGATAAAATTTACAGATTTAAAAAAAGTAAATTTTGTGTTTGAAGATATTATTTCTCTAACCTGCCATTTAGCCGGTAGAGCAACGTGAATTTTGGTGATTTTATGAAGAAAATTCTGTAAACGGAATTCATCCAATTTTTGAAAAATGAAAAAAACAACCTCAAAGCGTCAAAATTGAAGATAAAAATGTTTGCCTCAGACAAAGTCTGTTGAACAAAATCAGGTAATGTACTATTATTGAAAAAAAAAACGAAGTTTTTGCGTAATGTATGCTTGAAATTAATGAAATATATTTTCACTAACTACGGGCCGCGAGAAAAATTGAATGAACGATATGAAAAATAATTAATTTGATTTACTTTATTATTGATTTAATTATACTTTACTATTAAATATGCGTATATTAATTCTATTTTTGCACTCTCGCTTTTTTATTTTCTACTCAATTTGCATTCTCAATGTATTTCTTTTTAAGTATAATCTGCAAAGCTTAATAGAAATATGGCAACAATGTGGCATCGATATTTGAGAAGCGAATTGTGGTCGAATGTCGAGATGTTGGGCATGGGGCTGGCCTTCGCCCGCACAACCGCACGCGCCTGTGTCAGCGCTACCGCTCACTGCGCCCCGCCCTCCGCCGCCGCCGCCGCCGCTTCCGCCTTCTCTGCCCTCCGTCACCGCGTCCGTCACCGCCACTCGCCGCTGCCGCCGTCCGAGGCGAAGGAGGTCGACAGGCGCGGCGCCCGCCCGCCCCCCGCTCCCCCCCGCTCCCCCCCGCTCCGCGCAGTGGGGCGGTGCGCACGGCCAGTCTCTCTCCATTGCCCCCCCGCGGGGGGAAGCGCGTCTGCGTTGGGGAGAGTTGTAGACGACCACCTGCACTCCGAGTTTCGCGGCGACACTCACGTCGTTAGCTGCGAGGTGGAGGCGATGCTGAGCTCCTGGTTGCCGGGCCTCGCGCCTGGTTACCCACTATTTGGTCCCCTGACGCGTCGCCCTTCGAGCAGGATTGGGCGAAGGACGTTCATCGGAGTGCGCTGGAATCCACATGAAGAAGGCCGGCGGGAACTTGATACCACCCGTCAAGTTGCCTAGGTTCTGGCGGTACACACGTCAATAGCCTAAATGTGTAGGCAATAAAGGGACGGGAAGAGGGCTCCAAGCCACCCAAACCGTAGTTCCCATGTTGGGCTCTTGGCTTCGTCGTGGCACTGGCCCAATGCTCTGAACGTCCTTGTATGTCTGAGGGAGGGAGGTGAGGATAGAGGCTAAAGGCCAGGTGCCCTCCTCGGGGTGAATTCCCCCTGGTAATGCACACGTGCGATGTAGGCCTGCAGGTCACACTACTATGTCAATTGTCCAGATAATTAGTGCCATCTATTTGTAGTGTACGGTGTAATCTTCTCTACATCTACAAGTGCACATTTCTTACAGTTTGCTCCGACTGGGGCGATGCCCCGCTGGTGGGAGATAACTGATTTGGGAAAAACTAGCGCGCTGACGTGCAGGTCAGCGACGGATCTCGGCATCCAACTGGAGAAGATCACGCCCCTCCCGCGTTAAATATGGACTATATTTACTTTACATCCGAGATAGTCCGTTAAGCCACTTCGCGTTATCTTCGCGAGCGCGCACCCACTGTGCGTCTGGCGGCGCGGCCTGGTTTCCCGGGGCGAGCGGAGGACGGGCGTCGCGCCGATCAAGTCTGTCCACGGCCTTAATGAGAGCACGCAGGGGCTCGGTGCCCACTTCGCGTGGATGGGGAAGGTTTTGGTCTACAGCAAACGATACACGTTAATGAGACATGTGCTGAGTTCTCTGCCGTGTTTTAAGTAATTCACTATTACTTTCTCGCCCTTAAAAAGTACTTCTTAAGAAATGAAAGCTATGTAATGCTGAGCGAA
Organism: Gryllus longicercus; assembly: GCA_038098605.1. Lineage (NCBI taxonomy): Eukaryota > Metazoa > Arthropoda > Insecta > Orthoptera > Gryllidae > Gryllus > Gryllus longicercus. The sequence goes on along the minus strand of JAZDUA010000005.1, from coordinate 245,050 downwards.
AAAAATGCGGATTTACGACAGAAAATATGTTATTACATGGCCTTGGTAACGAAGAAGTAGATAAATCCAATTGCTAAATTTAGAAAACAAATCCTCTAAAACGCTGGGTAGCCAGAATCCATGTTTTGTGAGTCATTGACACCGAAAAGTCCTTTGCTGGCAAAAGTCTGTCCGCCTATGAACAACGCTAGTGGCTAAACCGTTCAGCCGATTTTCTTCAAAATAGATGTACCCCACCTGATATGGTTAATGCCACGGCCCCTTGAATTAGAAACTCACATTTTAATTTTGAGAGGTACTTTACATGAAGACCCCCGGACATTTTCAAAATAAAAAAAAAATGGCTCAAACGTTTTTGACTAAACTTCATTATTTGATAGTGTGAAGGAAGTTTACGAGAATAGTGTAGGTCTCATGTTTGTTGTAAACTCTGATTTATCGAAAATTAAGAAAATTCAATTTTATTTAGGCGTCTTCCTACAATTACAATTATGAATTTGTTTCTTAATGAAATGTGTTCGTTAAAAGCAGATCTATTTTTTTGCCAAATTTTGCAAATAAGCATTCTTTCTTAAAATCGGCACAATTTTTTTTATGTTTAGACTTTAGATAGCATAAGGACGCTTAAGAGAATGGTGTAGGTTTCATATTAGTTGAAATACTTTATTTTTCGAGAGTTAAAAAAAACTTTTCGGCGCCTTCCTTCAATTACAATTGTGAAGATACACTTTTTCCCAATGAAATATGTTCGTAAAATACAGCTATTGAAATAAACACACGTTGAATATTTTAAAATGAGTATTTTTTGTGTAATTTGGCTACGAAAGTACTCGCTTATTACGAATTTACTGTGCTTCGTGGACGTAAGTATAGATGTGTTTGGAAGCTATTGCTGTTCTTATACAATAATGTCCATTGAAGGAAGGTAATACATTTAATTTGAAATTAGCAAATTACTTCTTTACTTCACTAATTTTTGTTCGGTAATTATGTTATTTTCATTTCTGAAAGTTAGAAATGACTGCTATTCCTGCCTAATGAACACAGGTCTCCACCATAGGCGCGTCTTTTGAATTTATTGGGTTTGGATTATAGTATCATTATTTCTAGTACTTTATATGAAAGAAAAATTGAAAAAATTGAATTCCAATGGTTTTTACGAACATTTTAATTTTATATTACTACCTACACTGCCAAGGGAAACAATGCAGTGATAATTGAAAAGTTAACTTTTAACGGCAACAATGTAAGATAATGAAATTTAAAAAAATTGAATTCTTTTCTTTTCTGAATATTGGCATCCAACCATTACGAGGCTTTATTTTATTTATTTATATTTTTAATTTAACTTAAACCTCAGAAAAACTGATTGTGTCGTACGGGAGAAATGTATTCTGTGAACGTTTTCGTAAATTCTGGTATCCCTACCATAACCCATTTACTTGTTGAACCCTGAATGAAGATGGAAACGAAACGTTTGTTATTCGATTAGAACAGACTATTTGGGGAAATTTTCTCAGGTGTGAAAACGTATTGAGAATTTAGCATTTCATATTGAGACATTGCTTAACGTGTAGTTCATGATAATACAAGCATATTTGGGAAATATTACAAATCAATTATGTTTAATAGTTACTATTAATGTTTTTCGATCTATTTCCATTTCTTTGCCAACCCTATCAGTATCGTATTATTTATTTTTAATTATATTACTTTCTTGCATAGTGCTTACGCAGGTGAATGCTAAAAATTCTTTGGTTATTTTCATGAATGCACTACATATTTTATACAATGCATTCTATGCCAGAAATATGTTTTCTTTTAAAGTTTTGAATAAAAAATCTATTGCTTGAAACTAATTAATTTTCACGCCAAATGTTCTACGATTTCAAACGAATTGTACTAAAACTGATGACTGAGATGTGTTAATTCGAAGAAGAATTGTGGTATAAATAGTATTTTATTACCATTACTAAAGGTGAGAAAGTAGGAGCTGTTTTAGTACCACTAGTTTCATTTTTTACGACGAACGCAATTTTTGTTGAATGCACTCCCTCGGCGGATGCTAGCTCAGTTGGCTGCAGGATCCTGACTGGGAGGCGCTAGGATTTGAGTCCTGTCAGTGACGGATTCTCGCCACATTGGCAGGTCGAATTCAATCGCTGCTGGAGGAGAATTCTGGCGGCCGGTTGCTGCGATCGAGAGTTTTCCGTTATTTCTCCGATCAGATCAGGTGAATAACAAATGGCCATCAGATGAAAAGCGCACGTCCGCACACTCGAGAGCGTGCTGTACTCGGATACTGTGCACTGATTCAACCCGCTCAGATTCAAAAACACCGCAAAATGCAAAATTCAACTTTGGAGTTTACAAGAATTCAAACTGGGCATGTCTTTACTGAAATTAGAGAAATGTTCATTCTCAGAAGAACACAAGATATCTGCTCCCTATGATTTTGCTGAGAAATTTAACTCACACCCTATTATTGGTATCAAGCCCATTCTTGAGATTGACGGTACGGAGTTAATGTGTCCTGCTGACCGCAGCACTCTGTGTACATTCAAATCGCACCTAAGCCTAACACCTACGGGTTTATACAGCATCATGCATGCTCTTAAGCTAGTAAAAGAACTTAGCCCTTCCATGCTCCGCTTTGCACATGTTCTAAGCGATCTTCAAATTGATTTTAGAGCAAGCAAAGGACAATAAATCCTCTAGCGCCCTTATTTGATGTTTCATTAAATGTTTTTCTAACACTGGATTAACGAATTAACGCACAATATGTCCGTATGTGTTCTCAATGAGCTCCTGACAATGACTTCTGAGTGCATCTGTATAGTGGTATATTAGATAGTTGGTTTTGTCAATGCTATATGTTGACGTTTCAGGGTTAGTTGGCGATTGCAATTTTTTCTTATGTGATGAGTACTTGTATGAGCTCAACGAGTGTAAAAACACTATATATGTCATGTGTGACTTATACCTCTGTAGTTGTCACAGTCCTGCGACAAATACAGAGGTATTAGTTTATTACCCGTTATGCACATTTTAATAAAGTATTAATGGACTCGGCAATGCTTCGCTATTGCAATTTATTCCACTTGACAAGCTACTGGTCTCGTGATTGTTAATCACGTTTTACGCTACGCTCTGCTAACATTTCAATAGATGAAACACTTTCTTCCGAGTGTAGTTCTGTCTCTCCGTGTCTTTCCGTCTCCGTCTCTCTCTTTCTAAGACTCTCTGTTTCTGTTTGATTCTCTCTCTGCGTCTGTCTTCCTCTGTCTCTCCCAGAAGACATTTCACAATCGCAGGAACAGAATACGCAATGAAAACGTCTCAATAATCGGACTTCAATGCGCGGCGGGTTGCGTAGAGAGCGCCGGGGCGCAAAGCGCCCTCATCAGGACCCTTCAGTTTACACAAAGTCATCATCAACGCGCGCAGGCATATGTATTCCCATAGCACTATGCATATAGTCTTCCCGGAAGTGCAAGCAAAAAGTTGACAAAGTTTTATCGCAATCGGATGAACTTGGCAGCGTATTAAGCACAAACCAAAAACGAACATTGTATTTTATTTATTAGATATGCAAAAATTTAAAATAAAAGACTTGTAAATATCTCTGATATTTTAATAATAAAAGAACAAAATGCCGCGGTTTTAGAAAAGGACGCTCCTATACAGATAATTTTTTTACAATCCTACAACTAATAGAAAAAATCTAGGGATTTACTCTAGAGACCCATTTAGCTTTCATCGATTACGATAAAGCTATCGATAAATTAAATCGCTCTCCTATATGGGAAATAATGGAAAAAAGGCTACTCACACCACGTAATAATGAACGTCAAATCTCTGTATCAGAATACTAGCGTTATTTCAGAACTAGAATGTAAATATTCAAAAGAAATGTAAACAAACCATGGAGTTCAACAATAATGTAGCCTTTCCCCAACGTTTTTAACATATTCATGGATAATGTCATTCGAGAAGGGAAGAACAAAATTAGCTCAGGAATTACGCTTAATAATTGGAGTGTACTTGAATAGGGACACTCCTATTCGCTGATGATTAAATTGTCCTTGCTATGCCTGGTAGAGGGTATTGCTTTAGCATTCTCCAGGAAGTGATTAGAGAACCCACCTCTTTTGATATTTTTAAGGGTTCAGAAGATAAAAGGAGTATTATGACTTAGATCACTCACCTTGCATTTGTTCAGTTCTTCGAGCCAACAACATAGAGAAAAGAACAATCAATTACGCTGATTCTAAGAATATGAACGTTTATTCAAGGTTCACCTTGTTCATGACTGTTTTGAAAGTAAAGTGAATGATTCATTTGAATCAAAAGATCCTACGGAATAATCTCCAACTAATTACACTTTCCGTACCTCTCTGCAGATAGATGAAATATGTTTTTCTGAAAACTAAAATTGCAAGTAAGTAAGGATACAGTGATGCTAATACATATAAAAGGAAACACCACAACGCATTTTATAAGCTTTTACATTTACTATTAATTAATTATTACTATTTATTTTTAAAATAAGTTTATTGTATGTTTATATTATTCAAACACATGTACACTCTTGAAAACATAAAGTTTCGCGTCGAAAATGCCTTGGCGCGATAGGTTGATGGCTCTGGACATCCCTGCTTGCCGACAGCTCTATCTACCGTTTATTTCCGAAACTACGTTCTGTAGATCGTGCTATGAAGATTTAATTTATCTTATTGGAGAGAGTTTAAAATATTTTAAAATCCATTGAGAGCAAAACAGTTGTAGCACTAAGGAAAAAGACTTTCGTGATTCCTGCCAGTAAAACTCAACTGACATAAATTTTTGTAGACGTAATGTTTCTTTTAAGTTTCGTTAATATAAAATGTGTTAGTATAAGAGGGGCGGTACAAGGTCGCAGAATGGCTCAGTATCAAAGTGCTGTTCTAGCACTCGTGAAATTGCGAGTTCGGTTCCCACCCTACATAGATATTTTATCCATTCTACAGTGCAATAAAATCCACTAAATTATAACATTTTACATTTGTCGTGACAATTTTATGCATAAAACGGTGAAAATTCGCTGTCGCGAAGAAGGCGAATATTTCAATTGTGAAGAAATTAGAAAATTGATCCATTGTATTAAAAATTAAAAATTGTGCACAATGTAGTGTGGAGATAACAATAATATATGTTAGTCCTGTACCACTCGAGCATTTTTATAACGATTTCGTTATCGCAGCGGTGTTTGGACCGCCCGTAACGTTTTGGAGATTTCTAAAAGTTTTCAGCCAGCATGAACAGGATCAATAACACCAAAACATTACATAAGTATTTTATTTGAAAACTAAGCCAAAAGTCCCCAACTCACGTGGAACAATCAAAATATGTAAAAAGTAAATGTTGGCCGATAACACTTAATTCAGGGGTCTAGTTTGAAAATGGGACTGCTCCATTCCAGTCTTTTGAGAAAAACAAAAAAATGTCATATCTTTTGTTTAAAACATTCTTATGCTAAATATTTGAGATTAATTCCCTTGGCTAGTGGAAGTCAAAACAATAGAATAAGATAATTAAGGAATATCTAGTCATTACGAAGAAAGTTGAGCTAAAAATTTAAAAAAGACTAATTTTGAAATTTAATTTAAGTATTTTTGTATTTTTTGTGAAAACGTATTTTTGGTGAAAAAAATTTGTTTTCATTAAGTATTTTTACAATAGTGTTAATTATTTCATTTCGATTTTAATATATCATGTGAAATTTTTTATCAAATATGAAGATCAGCAGACCGTAACTGCTGACATTCACAACACTAATCATTTTCACTATCAGCTTAATCAATGCTTAGGCCAGTTTGATTTCTACAGAATGATACATGTTCTGGATTGGAAAGATCGTACTGTTCAACGAAATGAAGATTATGGAAAGATCGCGTTCTGATATTTACACATTATTATTCATAACGCGATCTTTCCATGATCTTCAGGAGCCCTCTGGAGTGAAGAAAAAACGCGTTTTGTTACAAATCATTTTATAAAACGACGCGTAATTGCAACGGACCCCTATTGAAAGCAGTATATAATTTTTCACCATTGGTGAAAATGTTGCGTTTTGAAACTAGACCTCTCAATTCGCCAATTCTCGATATATTAGAACAATTTTGCATTTATTTCTGTAGAATTGACATTTGATGCATTCGGAGATAACGCTCGGGCATTGCCTGCGTCCGTTCGTCATTCGTATTGGTTCCGTGAAAGCAAACAATCTGAATATGTTTTCCGCACCCAATACGGAGGCAGGTATTATAAATAACATCGTCAAGCAACATGAGATATCTTCAGTATTTTTCTAAATGCTTTGAATCCTGTAATAATGCAAAGCCAACTTCTTAGATAAATGAACACATAATAATAATAATAATAATAATAATAATAATAATAATAATAATAATAATAATAATAATAATAATAGTAATAATAATAATAATAATAATAATAGTAATAATAATAATAATAATAATAATAATAACTACAACAACATACATTTGAGGAAATTAGAGTATAAATATTGGTGAAATATAGGATTGAACAAAAATGCCTAAATTTTTTTGCGCTGGCCAGTGTTAAGAAAGCGCGCCACAAGTGTTAAGACTGTTCCTGCAAGTCGCTCCTGAACTATTGAATGCAATCACACTCTACACACGAAATTTGAAAAAAGGCACTATGTGATAAGTATATATGTCCCTAATAACCTGGGCACTGTCACTGGCTAAACTCAGTTGACAGATTTTTCAGGCAAAAGTGTTCAGAAAGCGATCCAAATACCGCCCGCGTGCGCGATGCATAGGTAAATCAAGAAGAAAATAAACTTTATTGCTCTATTATTTTTACTTTTACAAAAACCATGATTTTTATCTCGTAGAGCGCCAAAACTGACCATGAAAATGCGCTCGTAAAATAAAAAAATCACCATCAATAGGAAGACAAGAAAAGATACATCAGGAAGGCAATCACGCATCAAGAAAGAATTCTAGCAACTCGAATTCATTTCCAATTTGTTCATTAGGATAAGTTCAATTGTTGTGGGGCAAAAGTATATTCAAAATTTAAACTAAAACAAACCTTATTTTTTGGCCGGGGGATGCACAAACTACATTATTCTTTTTTATTTGTTATCTGTTCAACAGTTGTGTGTTCAACAGGGAGTCTCACCAACTACGGGCCATCCCCATAACGTCTAAACGGTTCACTATATCGAAATGTAGTTTTCGCCCAAAAATGTGAAATCATGAGGCAAGTAACGTTCCTTAGGAATATTGTTCAAAATATTGTTAGTTTCCGAGAAATTTAATCATCTTTAATTTTTTAAATGGAACCAATCTCACTAGCAATAGATAGATCATAAATAGACGAATGCAATGATGTAACACATGTTAATGCTTTGATAGTATTTTGAGAAGAAAATTATACTTTCCGCCATGTGATTTTAAATTAAATATATAAGATTTCAACTGTAAATATACAACCCTTTCAACTGTCTCCCTTTGGGAAGGTTGCCTTCGTGGTGCGGGCACTTTTACGAGGAGAGGGAAAAGGCCGCGAAGGTCACGTTCGCCAAAAGCGACAGTTGCGACGGCAGCTACAGAAGAAATTGCAAGTTTAATTTAAACTCTCAGTCCATAAACTATAATTTTATGCACAAAACACAATGAAAATATTAGGAATGTTACAGCATTGCATTCCTCTTTTTAAGATCTATCTATTGCTAGTGAGAAAAATACATGGTTCTATTTAAAAATCAAAGATGATTAAATTTGTCAAAAACTAAAAATATTTCAAACAATATCTCTACACCATATTACTTGCTGCATGATTCCGCATAGTTGAGTGAAAATGTAAGCCGATATCGGGAAGCGTTTAGAAGTTATGAGGGTTGCCCGTAGTTGGTAGGACTCCCTGCATGCAAGCAATATATATGTATTTCAAAAATTCGTGTTTTAATTCCGTTCGATAGAAGACATGCATTTTTCAACATTCTTTGTAATTATCGAAATATGTTGGAGACATTTCAAACGTTCCGAAATTTGGCCCAATAATATTTATGTAACTAATTAAGTTACAAAAGTGCTTGTTAGGCTCATTGGTAGTATCGTTTCTTTCTGAACTCTATGCAGTAGGATCGAATCCAGTGCGTGTCCGTTTCTTTTTTTGTTGTTTTTTTTCTTATCCGCGATTTTTTTGTCAAATGAACTGTATTATAGTACTCTCTCTATTGTGTCAATAAAGTATTATTTTGATTTTAAAACAAAATAACTCTGAAAAGGGATCTTTATCTTTCTATGAATTTTTCTTTTTAATTCTCCAAATTACATATTTGTCAAAATTTTATTCTATTTTAACATTAATTGTTTATTTACAAATATCTTATTCTAGCAAATGTAAGGAATACATTAATAAGGAATCCAAAACCCCCCAGATTCTACGACCATTCTCATCCTACGTGGGAGAGAATCCACAAAACTCGCCGCATAGTTTTCACTGTGAGCGACCTCCTCCCAGGCATCATGGATTATTTGCCAGAGCGCATCGGCATTGTTAGGTTCCGGATCAGGCCAGTTTTCGGCCATGGTGCGTCTTGTCTCTGCCCAAACATTTTCAATAGGGTTCAGATCTGGTGCACATGGTGGCCAGTCAACAACCTGAATATCTTGTTTCTCCGCAAAAAACGATTGAACCAAAGCCGACTTATAAATCGGTGATTGGCTCTGTTGGAATTGAATTATCCCCACAGGATGCAATTGTCTTACTGATGGAATCATGATATCTCTCAGTATGTGGATGTACTGAGGAGCATTTAAGTGGTCTTAGATTCTATGGATCATTCAAATCCCACGAGATGACATCGAGCCCCAAACGACTACTGAGAAACGACCTGACCTGGGGACTTGCTTTACGTACCGAGAATCATAGCGGCTTTCTTGGGGCCTGAAAACGCGAACGGGACCATCATTTGCGGAGGAGAATATACTCCCATCAGAGAAAATGATATGAGCCCAGTCTCGAGGTTTTTTTTCCTCCGCAAATGCCAGCCGATAGAGCTGGTGTTCTTCTGTCAGCTTCGGTTTTCGAGCTGCATTTCTGGATCGCAGACCAGCCTCCGAAAGTCTGTTGCGTATTGTTCTGGAGCATCCAGGAAATCTGGTGATTCTTTGAAGTTGTGAAGAAATTTGAAAAGGGTTTTCCACCGCTGCTTGTATCAAAACTTCATCTTGGTCAGCATCTGAAATACGCCAAAGCCCCGTTCCTAGTTTCCTCCCGGATTCTCCCGTCTCTCGATAACGTTTAAGCCAGTATTGCGCTGTTCTTGCCCCAACGCCCTACCGACTCGCCGCCTCTGAAACAGAGAGGTGACCCTCTTCTACTAATGCGATAACTCGCTTTCGTGTGGCTTGGATATGTTGAGCAAAGTCGAAAAATGAATGCGGAGACGTTCAACTAGCTTAGCCGCGATTTTTCTTTTCTTACGAAGTGGCAACGCTGCAGAGCCCTTTATCTTCTTTTGACCTGCTGCGAAGGTCAGATTCAAGTCGGTAGTACCGTGAGGCTTACGAGAGAAAATCGATAATCTCTCTCAACAAAAGAAAGATTTTATTCCACTGTCTTATGAACGAGAATATTGTAGCAAGCAAAATGACATCGCTAATATGGCTAATTGGCAGTCTGATGTTCAATTAGAAGCAGTCATATTTTGCGTTAATTTTTGGTAGAAATTGTTTTTGAAATCGCTATTTTCTGCCATTATTTGTTTGTTACTTTCTTTGTTATTTACAATTTGTATTATATTTTTGTGTTTATAAAAAACGTTCAATACACATAATGGATTTCTACTTACATCTGAAATAGATGTTTGTATGATATTGTAATGAACTTCAATAGCATGACAAACTCTAGGAATATTTTCCCTTCAAAATTCGTTTTCGGCAAATTGTATTTTGAATTTTTTTTACTTCACAGCTACGAAATCTCAATACCCACATAACTAAGGCCTCCCACATGAAGGCAAAGGATCTCAGAAAGATCGCATCATCAGAATCAATGAGCCACATTTATCATCAAAACCATTTTATTTACTTCAGTGTAGACATTGGATTTCAAAGCCTTGTCACACTAAGAATTATTGTAATTACAGAACATCAACAGTTCCATCATCTTTATTCACATTATATATCAATAGCATAAGGGAGTCTATGCACAGAATTTTAAAAAAATATATTTATATATAGTAGTATAGTAGAAATAAAAGTTATATGAAGGCAAACAAGAGATGTCCAAACGGGATTTAATGAATTATTTACAGATACAAACCCAAGTCACATTTTCTTGTCAGTATATCACTATAATTTTGTGATATTGTTAAACGAATTGTCTTTCCGAGCTTTTAGGAGTTCCATTTCATGGTTTTATTCGAGTAAAAATGAAAATAATACGCAATATTTTAATGTTCTTTTTATTCGCAATTTAAGATTATTATCTATAAGATTATAGAAGCTTATTTTATTTTGGTCTCTTACGAGTATTACCGCTTTTTGAGAATTGCTTGTTTGCATTCCTTATTCGCAATCGAGAATTTTGCTTAAATTATGCATAACATTGACACGACATATATAGCATGTTGTAATTTAGTGGATTATATGGCACTGTAGAATGAATAAAATACCTACGTAGACTGGGAACCGAACTCGCTACTTCACGAGTTCTAGAACACCACTTCGACACTGAGCCATTCTTTCGCCCTTCTAATACACCTTATAACAACACATTTTATATTAACGAAACTTTAAAGCAAAATCACGTTTACCAAAGTTAATGTCAGTTCTGTTTTACTGGCAGGAATCACGAAAGTCTTTTTCCTCTGTTCTGTTACTATTTAGCTCTCAACGGTCATTAAAGTATTTAATACGCTCTCTAATAAAATAAATGTAATTTTAGTTCGATCTACAGAACGTAGTTTCGAAATAAACGTTAGATAGCGCTGTCGGCAAGCAGGGATGTCCAGCGCCATCAACCTTTCGGGCCAAGGCATTTTCGACGCGAAATTTTATATTTCCAAGAGTGTACAACGAAACGCGTCGACAGCAGGGAAGTTAGCTTGGCATGGGGCACAGAGAGGCTTGGTGCAAATAAAGCAAGTTGCAGAAAAAGGTTTAGAGAATATAAGACGCAGAAGTTTCGGGCACAATAAAGCGTAGAGGTGTATATGATTTATAATTGAACGAGGCTTAGGTCAGAATAAGTTTTATGACGGAGAGTGGCAGCACTGAGTGGCGCCGCAAGGCGCCGACCTCCCCTCTTCTCCCAACGACGTCACACCCAGCTCCCGACTGTATCCATACGTTGTGTGACGTAGCGCGCGCGTGGGTGTAAATAACGAGAGAGGACACGGAAGATGAAGCAAAGATAGAGTAGTTTTCGCGCAATATTGCGAGAAATTTGTGGAATTTAAAAAAAAATACAAAAACTAGATTTTCTCAAAAACTGCACCAAAATTTTCTTTAAGCTTTTGTTAGGAATAGTGTTAAATACACTCTATAAATTGACATAAACGCCGTATTGCTCTATTATTTTGTTTTTTCAAAAATTCAAAAAATGTAATTTTTTGACTTGTCTTTCATATCGTTAATATTTATATTTTCGGCAATTTGTTCCCATTATTATATTTATCAGTGCTTTTACTGTAAATAATGTCATATAAAGTTTCTAGAAAACTCAACCATTTTCTGTGAAAACTACCTCAAAATTCCGCATTTAAAATTTGTTGCCAATGTCACGTGACGCTCCCCTTCACAGACTCAAGAACACCGCCAACAATAAATACTGCAGCATCTCTCTCATATGAGAGATGAACTAAAGGTACAATTATTAGACTATTGTGAGAACAACTCAAATTACTACTCAAAACTCAAACTGCTACTATTCAAACTACTATTCAATTCTCAAGCTACTATTCAATACACAAACTATTCAATATTCAAACTATCTCAAACTAAATTCTCAAACTACTACGAGTAATATTCACAACTACTGCTCAGAACTACAAGCGGAACTAATAGACGCAAAATTCAATTCACAAACTAACGCTTCAGCCTACAACGGTGCTACACTACAACTAAGGGCCAGTTACACGAACATGAAATAAACTCGGAACACATTTTATCACACTGTTAGCGCATAAATATGCTGTACTAACTCGGGATACGGATTAACAAGGTGTTTAATTACCCTAAGATATCGCACGTAGTTAACGAGTGGTTAACAGAGTGTTAACCTTTTCACCGCATATTACCTGCCGAGTAATTGCGCAATCTGTAGCACATATTGGCTGGAGTGTACGAAATCGTGAAGTATTTGTTTTCTGACGAGAGTAAAGAAGAAGATACACTCCAGATGTATTTAAAAAGTCGAAAGTTGAGGAGAGTGCGGAGGTGAGTCTTGCTGAATGAATATGACGATTATGATTTTTTTGGCAATATTCAGGTGAAGTTAAATAAGAAAACTGTACTTGAGTTGTTGATGATTATAATGAAATTGAACACAAAACAAACAGGAAAGTCCACGAAATATTAGTTTTGTATCAAATATATTCTATTGTTCATTATACTTGCAGGAATCAGTATGTACCTTCTATAATCCAGCTTCTACTGACTTTGAGGTATGCTACTGAATCATTTATAATTTGCATTAGAGATTTTTGTGAGCTGGATAAAATACCACAAGTAGGGTAATTTAATATTTAGCCAGGCAATAGTCAAAAAAGCCCCAACATTTATATACTTCCCCAAAAGTGCACAGGAGTCGAATCGTGTGCGACAAAGGTTTTTACGACAAAGCGACTTCTCCGAGAGTAATTGATGCCATTGGCTGCACCAACATTAAAATGCTCAGTTGGAGACAGTTCATAAAATTACACAGGGAGGGATGGTGCATTTTCGTTGAATGTACGAACTGCGTTCAGTGCTGATTTGAAAATTCAGAATACTGTTGCTCGCTCGCCAAGAGCAGTGCATCACTGAACTATTTTTAATAACTCAACACAAAACAATTTTAAACTTTAAGGTCGACTCTGTCAGGCCACCATAAGAGCCCGAGATAAATTTACAGTTTACCTAGACGGTGAAATCGATTCAAACTCTACCAGAACATAGAAGAACCTCTCATCTTTCTATTAGTACATAAAAAGGACGTTAAACACAGCACGTATCTCACTCTAACCATCTTAAATAAATGAAACACGACAGATAAAATAAAGTTTTTGCTTCAACAAACGACAATGGCCAGTTTTTCCAACAAACTTTCATTCTGATTTTCAAATGGTTATTTGACACCGATGAAGTAAAGTGTCGTACAACTGGCCGGCCTATATAACCCAGGGTTAAGCAATATTTGAGAATTACTAACCACAGTTTTATCCTCATTTCGTACAACCGGCCGTAAGACGTAAACGGCTATTGTTGACTCATCTGCGAACAAGAACGGACGAGTGCATCAATACTCGCTCCACCTGGCAGAGAGCCCGCGAACGAGTCGGCTGCTCCTGCTTCGCCTCCCAAGACGTCTCTGTCAAGCAGCGCGTCCACCAACAGACCGCCAGCTCCCAGTTAGGACCACTCGTGAGCTTCAGCCGTCACCTGCCCAAGTCTACGACAAACAACGCAATCGGACAGCGCCAGCCTCAACCGAGTCCGTTTGCGTTGTCCCATCCAGTATCGACGTGAGTGCCGCCAGAACCTAGGCTTCATGACGGGGGCTTCGTTGTCCCCGTCTGGACTTCCATATGTTGAATCTGGAACATTCCCAAGAACGTCCTGCGCCCTATCCAGACTACACGTGCGCACCAGGGGCCCCACTGGTGTTTTACCGGACAAGCCCGGCACTATGGCGCCTATCATGTACCTCCTCACTGCCTCCTTGAAACTCACGATGTGAATTGCACCGTAAAAGGGGTCCGAGTGGCCTATAATTTTTCGCAAGAAATCGTGATCGCCTATGTGGCCGCGATACCCCCTTGCGGGGATCAAGTTCGTACAAACGTAAAAATGTTATAACACGTTTTTGTCATTTAAATACATTAGAATTCCAGTTAAGATAAAATATTTATATTAATAGCTATTGCCAAAGAATTGTGGAATAAAAGTTTGAAGCACAGATTGGATATTTGGATTGGAAAGATGGGATAATGGATATAATGACGAAATTATTTTATCTACTATGTTGGATAATTAAATGGGAATACACATTTGTTTGCGGTTGTTGCCTTGTAATGTCTGATTAAGAAGTAGTGACAATATTTAAGGAGTTAGGTAAGTGACGTAATAAAGGGAAATGTTAATCATTTAAAGAAGAAGGAGGATTAGTAATAAGTATTGGACACCTTTTATCTATAATAAAAAACCGGAATTGACTTGATTGTAATGTTTTTTAATGATTGGACAACCCTTGTAATTTGCAGTATGTTGTCCATTTCAATTTACCCAAATTGAAGTATTGTTTTTTAAATAATATTTTATTTTGGAATTTGTTTGGGTATAAACATTTGGCAAAATTACATACAATTTTAATAACATGAGAGGAGTAAGGTTGACCGTACTCCTAATATTACATTTTTTCAGATTAAAACACACTAAACATATTTGATAACTAAACTAACATACTAAAAATATACGATGATAAGCATATATAATAATAAAACAGAAAATAATATAACAATTTATAGTCGATATGTCAGGTCTAAAGAATGATATCGTTTAAGTCGTCTGGTAGTGTCACTATTGTCTAGTAAGTTAATGGCAAGAATATTTTGATGGTTATGTAGTCGTTGTAAGTATTTTGCGCTGGTCTTGTTAATTTCTTCTATTATTGTTGTCATTTGTAAGTCTTGGTGTATTGTGGCGTTCGTTACGTACCAAGGAGCATTTACAAATTTTCTTAAGCTTTTAGATTGGAAACGTAATATTTCAATATTTGAATTTTGAGCTGCTTCCCAAAGTTGTATTCCATATGTCCAGACTGGTTTTAGTAAAGCTTTATACAGAAGAATTTTGTTTGCGATGCTTAAGGATGAGTTTTTTCCTAATAGCCAGTTTAATCTAATAATTTTGAAATCTAATTCTTTTCTTTTATTCTTTATATGTGTTTTCCATTAAAGTCTTCTGTCCAGTGTAATTTCAAGATATTTTGCTGAGTCGTTTTGCGGAATAGGTTGTGATCCGATTTTTATAGGAGGGCATGTTTCGTGCTTCAGAGTGAAGGTAACTTGGGCGACTTCTTGTCATTTGTCTTGAGGCGCCAGCGTTTCTGCCGCTTGTGAATGGATTGCAGATGTTCTTCTACGAGACGTGATGCTTCTGCTGGATCTTTGTGTCGAGCTAAGATGGCTGTGTCATCCGCGTAGGTTGCTGTTAATGCGTTTTCAGATGTTGGAATGTCAGCAGTGTATAATGAGTAAAGGAAAGGTGCAAGCACACTTCCTTGAGGCACCCCCGAATTTATAGGGATAAGTTCTGAAATTACACCATTAAATTTTATTTGAAAATATCTCTCCGTGAGGTACGATTTTAATAAGAGATATTAAGGATATGGTAAGTTTTGCTTAATTTGATACAATAAACCTGGGTGCCAGACCTTATCGAAAGCTTGGCTTATGTCGAGAAACACAGCAGAGCAATATTCTTTATTTTCTAGCGATTCACTAATTTCGTATACTACTCGATGGATTTGTTCTATAGTCGAATGGCTTTGTCTGAACCCAAATTGATGATGGGGTATTGTTTCTTTTTCTTGTAGAAGTGTATTCGTGACAGAAGTAGTTTCTCAAAAACTTTGGATAGTGTTGGTAGAAGACTAATAGGTCTGTATGATACTACTTCATGCATTGGTTTGCCCGGTTTAGGGATGACTATTACTTGGGCTATTTTCCATTGCTTGGGAAAGTGTCCTAATCTTAGAATGTCGTTGATAATGGAAGTAATTAAGGCTATCAATTTTCTTGGTAGATGGCGTAGAATGTTATAGAAATCATATCATATCCGGGAGCTTTTTTTGTTGGTAAACTTTTGATTAATGTTTCAACTTCTCGAGCACTTACGGGCTTGATTTGGGGAGCTAGTTGCAACGGTGAATCTAGGAAGTTGTAAATTTCTTCCTCTTCTGCTGCAGATATTTGTGGAGGAAATGGTTGAAAGACGTTAGAGAAATGGGAGGCAAAGCATTCAGTTTTCTCTTCGTCGCTTTTAGCCCATGTACCATCAGTTTTTCTGATAGGAGGAATAGGTTGTATTGGTCTCTTCAAGTATTTGGTGGTTTTTCAAAGAGAGTACTCTGAATTTGAATTTGGAGTCAATCCTATAAGTTTATCTTGTAGAGCGTTGTTTCGGTGTTCTCGAAGTAATCTTTTCAAGTTTTGTGAAGCAGAATTTAGTCTTCATTAGTTGCTGGATATTTAGTGATTTGCCATTGTTTTTTTAATTGGCGTTTTGCTAACACCTTTTCCCTTATTAATTGTGGGATATTTGTTATTTTATATTGATTAATTTGTGGTGTAGAATACCATGCAGCTTGATGAAGTTGTCTTGTTACGTATTCTAATGCTTCATTTACATCGAGAGCATTTTTCAATGGTAGATTAGCGGTGCTGTTATTAATTAGCCATTCTGAGAAGTATTTCCAATCTGTTTTATTGTTATAAATTGAGCTTTGCTTGTTGTCTTCAATAATGAATGAGCTAATGATTAGTAGAACTGGTGAATGGTCAGATGATAGATCTTGTGACCAGTAGGTGCGAATGTAACTTTGGTTTACTCCCATTACAATAAAGAAATCTAAAACATCAGGAATGTTGTTAACGTCAGTGTGTTGTCCAGAAGAGTAAGTGGATAATATTTCGTTTATTATAGATTCATAGAGAGATTTCCCTTTTGGAGATGTTAGTCTGGAGCCCCACAAAGGATGCTTAGAATTGTAGTCACCGCCAGAAATAAATCTTGGTCCGAGTGTTTTGAAGAAACTTGTGAACTGTGAATTCTGAATTTTAGGTTTTGGAGGGCAGTATATAGCTGCAATATTCAATGTTCCGAATGCATCGCTTACTTGAATGGATGTTGCCTGCAAATACATGGTGCTATATTGAGAATGTAAATGATGCTTAATTTTTTCCCGAACAATTATGGCTGTTCCTCCATGTGCTGTACCATCTGGATGGTTTGTGTAATATATGGTGTATCCTTGAAGCGAGAAAAAGCTCTTATTAGTGAAATGAGTTTCTGAAATGAGCATTATATCTGTATTTGTTAACTGAAGAAAACACTTAACTTCATCTCGGTGTTGTAACAAGCCATTGGCGTTCCATGCAGCTATTTTATATGATTTGTTCATAATTTAGTTCGCAGTTTTGACACAAGATTTAAAAGTGCATTTATCTGTTCTGCTTGTCTGTTTAGTATAGTTTCAAATCTTTCGAAAGACTGCTGTATTATTGAGAATAATTGATTATTAGACTCCATGTTTAGTGCATTATTGTTTAAGCTATTCTTCTGTTGTGAACTGTTCAGTGCTTGTGCATAAGTACCACGCTGATGTAAATTATTTGTTGAAGTAGCTCTCAGTTGTGAGACGTTTTCTTAATCTGTATTCACTTTAGTTTGTAAAGCAATATAGTTTGAATGTTGTGGAGTTTTTGTTGCCTGTGGATATTTTTTTATTACGTATTTTTTGATAAATTTCACATCCTTTATAACTCGCCGTATGTGGACCATTACAGAGAGCACATTTTGGGATAGTTTTTGTTTTGGGATTTGTTTTTCTTTTTACCGCAGTTTTTGCTATCGTGATTCTCACCGCACACTACACACCGATAAGGATGATTGCAGTAGTGCTTCGTGTGCTCCCAGCTTTGGCAGCGATGGCACTGCACAAGATCTCGCTTTACTCTTGGAGCTTCAATTATTATTTTGGTATTTTGAAGGTACTGTTCCGTCCACGACACAAAGCCCTCGCGCAAAGGCGGGTGGTCGCTCCCTCCCTCCGGAGGCGGCCGCTCCCGCAGGATGCGCCCGCCGCACCCATGCCGCACCCGCGCCGCCGGCCCCTCCCCCGAACGGCGCCCCCTCCCGCTTTCCCGAAGGGCTGCAGCCTTCTGGCTTGCAACGACACTTTCAATTGTGCGAAGAGAGCCACCGCGAGAGCCACCGCGAGAGGCACAGGCGAGACCACACCTTGGCCGTTTCGTTGAGCAGTCTCCGCGCTCACGAACGCATTTTCATGTTTTGCGCTTCGCGCATGTAAACACGCTGTCCTCGGCACGTGTACCAGTGGGTTGAGTGCGCTGCTCGATCATCGACGAGCAGCCACTCCACAGGTGTACGGACGCCACCCGACTCCCACACCTTCGGTTGCCTGCTGGCGAGAGACCGTGTGTGCCGCGCGCACATTCTTGCTGTCACGGCCCACCTAGGGCCCGGTCCGTATTCAAGCTGCGGGACATTCTCTCCCCACAACCAGAGAACTGTGTGGGACGCCTGCGTTCCAGCTTCGCCCGGGAGAGGAGCACCGCGGGTCCACGCATGCCGCAGCCACCCAGCAGCAGGTATTCGGCAACACGGTGTGCCCATGGACGTGTAGTGCGACAAAGTTCACGACGTCACCTTCACAGTGATAATTAAAGACGAACGTCCATTTTATATCATTCATTCAATTTCATTTCTGTAAATTAACATTTCATTAGTCATATCGTCCCTTCAACATAGAATAGTATATCAGATAAATAAACGTATGTGCAATGAAATTCTTATAAATTCGTCATCCTCCGCCTCCCTTCTTAACCAGCGCCATCCCTCTCCCCCCCGGGCACCTCACGGCCCGGTGCGGTGTAAAAATATACTTTGTATAGAGAAGGGCCTTTCAGTCCGCTAACGCCCCCCTCCCCGTTCCAGGTATTCTTCCCCCTTCTCTGTACAGGTACATCAATTTATAAACGTCTTTGTTATTATCTTTTGGTTCTAAATCAATAAAAAAACACCGGTAGGGGAATTTTTGTTACACGGTGTTTGCAGTTGTGGATGTTTCTTACAGTATACCGTTTTCGTCTATTTCTGTTTTGAATTCATCAATATTTACTGTAGGGTGGATATTTTTTAATACTATTCTAAATGCCCTTTCTTGTTTTAGCTGATAACTGTGAAACCCAATTTCTCTTTAATAAGGTATTTAGTAAGTGATCGATAACCTTCTGGTGTTGCCGGTAAAACTTTAATGTATCTTGGCCCACAAGCTTGCAGCAATACTCTTCTTTATTCACAGCTTTTTGTAAAGTTTCTGTCATTGCGTGGAAGTCATTTACCCCAGGGAGAAATATTGGCGGTGGCTTTTGCACCTTTTGAATGTTGTTAGATTTGTGATTGTCATTGGATGTTTTGTTATTGGGTTCGTCGTCATTAATTAGTTCGAGATCTGAAAATCTATTGTCTGTTGGTATGTTAGTTACGTTTGTACTTTGACGTTTCGGTTGTTTTTGATTTTCAGGACTGTTTGATTTACATCTCTTGCGTTTGCTTACAACAACCTGCCATTTATGGGTGTTGTTATCACTACTTACATTACTGTCAGATCGATTAAGTTCTGGATTTATTACATCGGCTGTCTTCAGATTAAATTTGTGTTTTAAAAAAAATATTTCAATACATAAGTTTTATTTCATTTGACAAAATTTGCAATTAACTAAAAATATTTAAAGAGTTTCCATGGGAATAAATGAAATAAAAATTATAGTAAAATCTTCCATAAACCAAGATGACTGTCCGTGCTGGGCTTGTCCCGGGAAGTCCTGGGTCGCGTAGAGCGCGTTGAGGGCGCTGCTGTGCAGTCGTGCGTATCCGCACGTATTCCGCGAGCTTTGCTCTCCCCCACGCGCCTTATTCAACTGCCCTCCCCACGGAATGACAAGCAAATGGCGTAATCATTTCTTCTCCACCCTCTCTCATTTACTAAGGCCTTCAGACAGAGTGTAACAGGCAAATAACAGGGCTAAAACTATCGTAACGTACAAATAGTTTCAATAGTGAAACGATATTTGCTCTGTAGCATTTTAATAGTATACACATTCATTGTTAATGGGCTTTTTTATTATCATTATTATCATTTCAATATTATCATTTATTTCATGACATGTATCATTGTTTATTCTGATACAAGCTCTTCATGTTTTCTATTGAAAACTGGATATTTTCCTTTTATGTACTTTCTGTCTCTCAAATATGAGCGATTTTAGTGTTGCACAGGATACATTGGAACATAAACATAAGGATAAAGTAGTGTTGTTCTAATTGGAAATTTTCTTTGAAAAACTCGGAGCTAAGGCATTTAAGAAATTGGCACTTAAGCTCTATTGTAAATTCGAAATTTAAAGATCTTTTTCACAGTAAAGTTTTGCGTTTTGAAACAACTTTATTAAGTCATTTGAAGCACAATAACAATAAGTTCTATAGTGTTTACAAAATGCCGGAAATGTGCATATTAACGGCGTGAGAGATTTTTCAAAAAAATACATTTTGTGTCATTTTTTAAAAAACAAAAGAATACAGCAAAATGTACTTTATGTCATAGTAATCAGTGCACTTAGCATTATCCGTACAAGAAGTTGGAAGAAACCAATTGGTGCCGTTTTTGAGAAAATGGCGTTTGAGCGTTTCTGAAAATGCGGAATATTGAGCACAGAAAACTTCGCGTTTTCAGAGAAAAATCTCAGACTTTTCACAGAAAACTTTTGAGTTTCCGAGAAACATCATCAGACATCATATAAAGTACAAATACTCATAAATACAAAAATGTAAACAAATCGCCGCTAATGTAAATATTAACGACGTGAGAGCTAGTCAAAAAATTACTTTTGTAACCAAAGAATTGGTAAAAAGGCGTTTATGTCATCTTGTATGGTACATTTTGCACTATTCTTACCAAACGTTTAAAGAAAAAATTAGAGCCGTTTTAGAGAAAATCTTGTTTTTTTATATTGCACATATTGCACGTAATATTGCGCAAAAATTACTAAAATGTTCAAAAATACCTACAAGATCTTAATTAAAAACCTTTCATCTTTCATTTTAAGCGAAAATCTCTATCTTCAATTTTGTAGTTGCCGGAAGACGCCAAAAAAAATGAAATTTTTGCACTTTACGAAAATGTAGAGTTAACTCTGAAAATCGGACCTATGCCACATTTATAAGTGTATTTTATTCAATTTCTTTTCAGATATTTAAAGAAATAATTTGGAGCCATTTTGAAAACAAATTGAAAATGTCGTAGGTTTCGAAATCGCAGAGCTTCGACTCAGAGCAGATCGACATAGGTTTGTTCAATTTGGAAAAAATTCTACACATGGTCTAGGCGCTAGTGTTGTTCACATACACCGTCACACGGACGGACGGGCGGACGCTTAAAAAATCACTTTTTCGGTATCAGAAGACCTCTAAACGTCTATTTCCGTTGAAATCTGCAAATAGATTTTCCGCAGCATTACATAACTTTCCGTATAGTACATATATTACTCCGTATATAAATCTAATCGTATCTTACGTAATCGTATCATATCTAATCTAATCTTACCTATCGTCGTACTAAAACTACTTAATCGTATTTATATGGGAAAGTAAAAATGATTTCATGTTTCCAATATTAAATCGTATTTGTGTAAACAGCAACATAATTGCTCCACAGAATTTTGAGGTGGCTGAAAAAACACTTCTCTTCAACGCAACAAACGCTTTTCCCTGTCAATGAAACGTTCAAGAAAGTTCTCCTGTTGGAGTTAATAAAATGTGTACGTGGTTTTGAGCAGATTAAATTTTTTAAATCCGCCATTTTGTTGCAATCAGCTCATCAACACATAATGCTTTCAAAGTGTTTTTAGACAATCTCGATTCCCCTGCCAGCAAATAGACGTAAGTGATGATCTCAATTTAACGCTATCTTATTTTTTGACGAGAAGTTCTTGACGATATAGGCCTTTTATCTAATAATTTGTTAAAACGTTTCGACAATGTGTATTTTAATTATACTAACTAAAATAATGCAGAATCTGTCAGTTATTTGAGGTTTGATGTAACTGTTTCTCGAAAATGTTCGGTTTTTGCGAAAGATACTCTTCTTTCCTTGTTTGGGGCTCGCAATTCTGTGCAGACCTGTGTTGATGAATAGAAGACAGAATAGTTTGGGGTTGGAGCAGTAGTGAACAAAGCAATATCTCTTAACAAACATCTCACCATTACGATTTCCGCTTGCCCTTTCTAACTAAAGGCTTCTAGAACCAAAATAAACAAAATCCAAACCATACAAAATAAATACCTCAGAACTATAAGAAAGGACCTATTATCTTTTGTCAAATTTAGAGTTACATAAAGAATTGAATATTCTATGCTTAATACTATTCATTACCAAGATCTCTAACAAATTATATTCAAGCGACAACCAAATGAAACAGCTATCCCAATGTAACCTTGCTCAAAGCGCAGATGTCCGCACAAGAATTAAAAACTGGTTCCCAATTTTGAACATCCAGCCCCAGCAGGAGAATAAGTAAGTCACTATGAGCTTCCTTATCCATTGTTAGATTTAATATTAAGTTCGTATTTTAGGTTGATCTAAGCTGACAAAAAGTACATATGTGAAAGCACTGTAGTACTGATCTATGCTGGAGCATACCACTTTATTCCAATAAATGAAATTAAAATAAATATATGAAATGACAGGTGCAAATGCGTAAAAGAGGAACCAACATACCTTACTCGATCAGAGCCAATGTCAGCAGAAGAAGGAAGAGTTTTTTATTCTTCAAGCTACGTAGTTGCTGCTTCGCGGAATGCAATTCCTCGCGAGGTCGCGTGTCTCTAAGTTATGTTTTCGCAGCCTGAGGGCAGTCGCCGGAGGTCAGGTTTTTGTTTAATATTCTTGTCGATCTTTACAGAGAAAGCTCTCTTTTCCAACGAAATGAGTAATGCCGCATAGACTGGAGCTCAATTTTCGAGCAGGAACATGATCTTGTAAGGAACGCGTCATCCACATGCTGCCATTCCCTTGTTCCTAGGTCTGCAACACGCTTCCTTCCTGTTTCCATTTCAAAGAAGGGTACGACAATTAACAAGTTTTGGCTTGTTGAAGACTTTTGGAAATAAGAATACTATAATAATTTTCATCCTTTGTTGCCAACAGTAATAATGAAATTCAAAATATTACTAATGTAATCAGTCTTGAAAGTAATTGTTTTGATTCATAATTCTGCAGTTGAG
Organism: Gryllus longicercus; assembly: GCA_038098605.1. Taxonomy (NCBI): domain Eukaryota; kingdom Metazoa; phylum Arthropoda; class Insecta; order Orthoptera; family Gryllidae; genus Gryllus; species Gryllus longicercus. The sequence goes on along the minus strand of JAZDUA010000005.1, from coordinate 221,720 downwards.
GTATATTGACCATCAAAATCATTGCTTGCCGATTAAAAATTTAAAGAGGCGGGGTGAAACAAGAAATACATTTTTTGAGGTTATGATGCCATCTTATAAAGCAATTCAAATACTTCCATGCAATTGTACATGCCCAGAAAAACTATTTTTGTAGGGAGATAATTAGGCAAACAAATTTGATGCTAGGGAGAGTAATAAAGTCAGTTACCAACCCAAAAAATTAATTTTCCAAAAATGTACAAAACTTAAAATATACAAAGGTATTGACATAATACATACTGTGGACTACTTGAAGAAGAAGCGGTGTTGAATCTTCAATTGCAGAATTTTTTATTTCAAGTGAAACGATCTCTTTTGTTCACCCTCCCGATCCTTCCTCTAGATTATTAAAGTTAAACTTGACCACGATCAGACAATAATCATGTAGCCTACTGTCTTTAAGGGCATTCGTTAGTTCGTGTCTTCGGGAGTGGCAACTGCACAGGTCATTATTCCCGTAAGAGTGGTGAATGCTTTTCCTTGGGAGGTGGCGGTGATTTTCCCCCGAATGGTGAGGTCTGTCGCCGCCTTACGTCGGTTAGCGGAGTTATCCCCAAGAAGGTACCGGCAAATCATCGCTCTAGCCCAGACAAGTTCCAAGCACCCGCCTGGTCTCCCGAGAACGGTGATAGTGTGGGAGGGAGTTTTCAATTTTGTAGGAATGCAATAAACAACATTATATTCCATTGGATACTTTATAGTTTTCTAAAACACCATTATCTATTTTAAGAGAACCGAAATTAATTTTTGAAAACCACATTATTGTGACGTCATGAATATTTCACATTTCATAAAAACGGTGGTGAGCTGTTTTGCTTCCACTACTTCTCCACTATTCTCTTGATGCGATTACATGGAAGTCTGATGATCTAATTATTTGTGCCATGAACGGCGATTACGTCATAATCTATGGCGTAAGATGCCATTTTCTGAACGATTGTTGGTAGTGGAAAAGGTCGTTAATAATAACGAAGAACCAAATAGTTATGAGGGTTCTAACGGTAGAGCAGCGACAAAACGCCGAATGGCTCAGCCCTCGGGGCTTTCTGCCGCCGCTCGATCACAGTTGACGCCCGCAGCACCTGCCAGGTTTCATTTTAACCTAATTTTAATGAACTAGATGTTAACATGACTATCTTTATATTTTCTTATTTTTATCCTAAAATTCTCTCTCAGAATTCCCTCCTTAAAATAAGATGAAGCATTATTCAACTGTTTTCATATTTCCCCCGTAACCACCATCCTCTTGATCCAGGCATATCGAGATTCGTATCGAAGGCAATAACAAGGAATAAAGTAACAGTAAAAAATAAAAGTACTTTATTTGTTGCTTTTAGGAATGGTGCCCACTATTTTATGGAAAACTGTTTTCTGTGGTTTCGTTCAGCAGCAATTTTGCTGCTGCAGGCCACTACCTGCCACTAATTAGGACTGATTATTTCTTCCATCACTGAGTTTCAACGGTTTCTCAACATTTTATAGGGAAACAAATGCCCGTATAACCAGTTCTTGGCGCTTTGAAGCAGTCTAGCGGTATAATTTAGCTACACAACAATGAATCAGCTCTAAAAGTTGCAAAACCATGCTACTAGGGAGCTCCTGCAATGACTGCGCGAACAGGGACGCGACGACAATGGGAAAGAACTATGTGCACAAAATGAATTTGGCAATTAATGGGTTAAAGGAAGCATTGTTGTCCCGGCTCCGAGTGGCGCGAGCTCGAACGCGAGCCTTGCGGAGCGCCTGGCGTCGTTACGTGGCCGCGGCTCCTAATGCGCCGAGCGGCCGCGTCTCGCGTGGACTTTCAGGTCGCCTGCGCCGCCGCCGCCGCCGCCGCTGCGCCAGATCCCCGTGCGACGCCGAGTCGTGCAGCGCGTGGGCCGCTTATGTCACCGCTTGCGTAACGCTTCGCTCCATTTCCGGTAACAGTGAGAACCAGAAGATTTACCCTGGATGCCTTTAAGATGAAGTTATTTCCCGGTAAAAGCACGTTGTCTCCGCCCGCGTTTAGCTCAGGGCACCATTACCGCTGTCTCTCCAGGCACTAGGACCAGAAGGCCCTCGTGTTCGAATCGCGACGGAGATGAATTTTCTACACAAGGTAGAGAGCTGGGTTGAATTCAGCCGCTGTCTGGAGGAGAATTCTAGCGATCGGTTGCTTTGATCAAGTAGTTTTCCATGGGTTTTTCAATCCACACTAAGCGAATGTCGAACTCGAGGGCTACAGACCGCGCGCGATCTTTCCTTCCCTCTCCTCACCCCTTACATACACACGCTTACACTTGCACGCGTTACATTACCACACATGCGGAAAGGCCAGTCCCGTATGCCGTGGTGCTCCGCTGTGGAGATACCTCATGGGGAAACCTTTCAAGCTGATTCATTGCGCTAACGGAAGTAATTACCAGAGCAGTTGACGTGCTCCCAGCGAGCAGGCGGTTGAGGGGCTGTCACGGCACGGCGCCGCTCGCTCGGTGTGTTGAGGTTCCGCTCTGCTGCTTTTCGTCGAAGAAGAAGAAGAAGAAGAAGAAGAAGAAGAAGAAGAAGAAGAAGAAGAAGAAGAAGAAGAAGAAGAAGAAGAAGGCTAGACGACGTCGAATGGAAAAGGTACATCGCCTCCTCCCTCAGTAAAACATCCACTACAGTGAAGGGACTAAAGACCGGATCCTCGCGTGCTTGCGTGTTGAGAGGCGGTGTGCATGTGTGTTCTTCCGAATCACTTCAGACCAAAGCTGGAGCACACCTCCCTCTAGATGGTATCACGCGTGTTTTGAAACGTGCCGCTCCGTTTGCGGTGATAGTTGGTTAAGCCATGTTTCCGTGCGCATCAACTGCTATAGCCATTAGTCCCAAAAGTCTAGTACACGTTTTTTACCGCGGAATATGGTGTTCTTCCCCCTGCAGGGCAGGATCCGGCTCTGCGTCAGCTGGCGTTTCCCCATCAAGGTATCTCCCACCAGCTGGATCAGCCCTGCGCTCTAAGCTCTCGCCCGGTCTCCCGACTTGTGCGTTGCTGAAATGCACGTGAGTGTAAGCGAATGTAAGGGAGAGAAAGGGAAAGCATAAGGAAAACGAAATTTCGTGCAGGGTCCGCAGCCCTTTTTTACCCTCTCGCATTTACTATCGTAAGAATCATGTAAGAATCGTGCGCTGGAAAACGGCGAATTTTCGCCACAAAAACTCTTATTATTTATCTACTTTTTTCTTTCCAGGGCCAGGTAAGGAAAAAGTAGATAAATCCAGTTTCTAAATATAGATACACATTTCTCTAGCATGTGGTGCAGTCAGAATCCATGTTTTGTGCGTCCTTCATACCTAAAAATTGATTGACAGTAACACGTCTGTCTATCTATCTGTGTCTGTCTGTCTATCTGACCGTCCGTCTGTGCATAACGCTAGCGCATAAACCGATTAGCAAATAAACCGATTAGCCCATTCTATCCAAAATTGATATTCCCCAATCGTTCTAGCTGTTGTCGCGGCCCCTGATATTTGAAACTGAAGTGATTTTTTCTCAACAATAATTCGGATTGACTGCAATTAGTTGCATATCAATGTCTGTCGTGGTAAACTAATTCATATATACTTCATACTAAACTAAACATTCCAACTAACAACTTCCCCCATGTTATACAAAACAATCATTTGTCCAAGTCTAACATACGCTTTCACAATTCAGTCTACAGCATTTCTTCTGACCTCCATTCCAAAACAACTTCCTCAGGAGAATTACCAGAGCACATCATTTTTAACGTAATTCACTAATCCCAAAACTCCGGCATTCTTAGACACATCCAATAGACACATTTATGCTAAGAAATGGTGTGGTGTTTATGACATTAGCATTATTACAATATAAATTACAAGGTTTTATTTTGTCAAATACATTTATGTCAGCGTAAATAGTTTTCGGTCGCATTGTGACCATCAGTACTAAAAAACAAAAATATCTACATTGCAATTTGTTTGTTAGAAAATATAATTTATTAATTTTACTGACCAAATAAAATCTGGGAACAATTGAATATAAGGATAGAATAAACTACGAAAATAAATTACGTAGTTATGAAGGAACAATACTGGAAATGAAATACGATATTTACATAATGAAATAACTTATTTCAGTTAAATGAAATATTGGTAAAATAAAAATGTAAATATTAATTTTGAAATTGACATCAATTATTATGCTGAGATAAAATAAGAGTAATTGGCATAAATAAATAAATAAATAAATAAATAAATAAATAAATAAATAAATAAATAAATAAATAAATAAATAAATAAATAAATAAATAAATAAATAAATAAATAAATAAATAAATAAATAAATAAATAAATAAATAAATAAATAAATAAATAAATAAATAAATAAATAAATAAATAAATAAATAAATAAATAAATAAATAAATAAATAAATAAATAAATAAATAAAATTAGATACTCATTTATCCACCAACCAAACTGGTTTGTTCCACCTACCCCAAAGACATCGTCTGTTACACACACTACTTCCCAGACAACTCCATCTATAAACACTTTTATCTGACAATAACCACACCTGTTTCTGGTATTCACCATATCATATACTTGATCCGCAACTAAATAATTCGCAGCGTCGAAAGCATCGACGCCACGAGTGCTTTCCGTAGTGAAAGGGATTTGCAACGTCACCAGACCCACATTGTATTAGATAAAAGGTAATACGAGTTAATAAACTTATTGGCATACATTTTCAGGACAGAAATTTGCCGAATCTAAATCTATTTTTTGTTATTAAAAGACAAAATGTTTAGTAAAACAAAATAGAATTTAATTTAAAAAGATTCGCTGCATTAAAGGAACCCATTTCCTCTGTAACGCTTACAACTAAATATCAGGTTTTCTATCACGTTTGAATATCACGCTATCAAGGTCGGACAGTACTGAACCCTCCCCAGTGACAGTCAAGGAAAAACGTCCATAGGAACCGTGAACTCAGTATCCGTGTCAAATAACAGACTGCGCAAGGATTACTTTTTTTCTTGAAAAATAACACAAGATTGTGATCGAAGAATTATGGTAATCTACATTGTTTCCAATTCGCTCAAGTTCACTCAAGAGAAAGTCCTGAATAATAGTTTCATCATCGTTCTGTTCTTATTCGAGAAAGAATACGTATAATGTTCACGTCCTTTTGGAGCTGTTACAATAAAACAAAATGTTATATAAAGTTTTGGATTATCAGCTTCGAAAAAAAAGTCCTGGCAGCTAAACATTTTCATAGGAATTGAAGTTTTAAAATTAAAAAAAAAAATACGTAGAAAACCAAATGGGCTAGGGAATTTCCTGCTAACTTTTAGTGATCATTTTTTAAAACTCCACAAAAGAAATACGCGGCAAAATTTATAATGTACGAGAGAGGTTGTAGAAAAGTTCTGCATTTACTGAAAAGAGAATAATTCAAAACAATTATTTCATGTGATTCAGTATTAAGTCTCGAAAACTTGTGAAAGTAGAGAATGAAATAATTTTCGCACTAAATGTTCTACGATTTCAAATCAGTTTTACAAAAAATTATGGCTGAAATGCGTTACTTCGTAGAGAAATTGTGGTATTAAATAGTATTACATAACTGTTACTAAAGGTGAGAAAGTACATGCTAGTTGAATGGCAAAGGCAAGAATATCTTTTGAACATTTCATTCCGACGTAGGTGGCTCTGGGCATCAAGGCAGTGCCTCTGACCCGGAGATCCTAGTGTTCGAGTCCCGATGGTGGTAGAATTTTCGACACCAGCTATTTAGCTAGGTTGAATTCTGTCACTGTCTGGAGGAGAATTCCAGTGGCCGGCTGCTCTGATCGGTAGATTTTCGGGGTTTCTCCGATCAACACGAGACAAATGCCGGAGCAGCATCGTCAAAAGCAAAGAGCTTGTCCTGGCTGGGGCAGTGCCCTGCTGGTAGGAGATACCTGGTTACGCTGGATACGCTGTTATGTGAAGCGGCAAACACTAAAATAAAATTGCAATCACTAATAGATCACGGGCAGGCCTGGTTGTCAGAGAACGCTGGATCCAGCTCTTACGCATTGCGACGGTTTCGATGTGTCTGTAAACCTCCTATTAATTTTGAAACACTAAAGTATCACTTAGAATTAAGAAAGGTTCTAATAACAAATGTCCTAAACCAGGCATGCCAAGGCCATGGGAATGAAACAAGCTTACTAGAGCTCGCTGACACTGGGTTCAAAGAATTTGGCGCAGGATTTAAAAGTAAGCGTTGTAGAAATGTCCCGAAGTGGTGGTCACTGGATACCTCGGCCATGACAGTGGGAAAAGTTACTTGACTGTTATTGTCCGAATTTAGCTACATTAATTCCCATTTTCTTTGTAAAGCAAAGAAATTATTCATTAACCCTTAGTTACTCGAGGTCACGTACTTTGTATGCCATTGGAACCGTTACCGCCGTAGGTGTCAGATAACTTCAGCGCGCGTTCTGACATTTGACCTAACCCCGCAGAATGCATTCAGCATCCTCCTCCTCAATAATCAGTTGCGTAAAATTTACTACAGTGGCTAGACGATTGTATGTCCGTTGGAAAGTGTTCGTTGGTGTACTTTCTAAGCCGTGCAGCAACCAATGTGAATTTTCATTTTCTTTTAATTATCACAGATTTTTTTAAAATTTACTGATTTATTTAAATTAATTTATTTTGTTATAAAGTAGCAACAATACAGGGATGAATAATTTATCAGAAAAGCAGATATGGGAATTATTGCATGAGGAATCATCAGAAGGCGAAATGTGCGATGCTGCAAGTGATTCCGAGGAAGTTGTAATGGCCAAACATGATATGTTTGTTCTCAGCTTGATTATCTGAGTGATCATTCGAGCAACGATTTCGAGTGTCCATAAATTTTCATTGGCAAAGACAAGATTACAAGATGGAATAAAACATCGCTTGTCACAAAAACTGCACAAAAACTGGAAGTCGGGATGATCAAGAATAACCAACAACAAAATTAAGAAATCTCTGCGGTCACATTTGCGGAAGAGCAAAAAACCGCACAACTACACTTACTACTAACTGTTGCAACAGTTTTGCATGCGACAAACATATTCTTAAAGAGATCAAATGCAAAAATTGTTCTGAAGGCTAATATGTTAAATTTATTATTATATCTAACTAGCGGACCCGACAGACTTCGTTCTGTCCAAAAGATTTGTACTGTGACAGTTTTTTGTTCCTACATATTTTATAGTCTGGGCAAAAAATCTCCTGAACAGAACCGTCACCCTGGTGATAGGGCGTTGTGAATAAGAAATATAATTAAATAAAACATATATAAGCATTTAAAAGTAAGTAATCGCTTTATTGTTAATCATGTGATTCATAATTATTAACAAAAAACAGTTTTATTTTCATTGTAGTGCTTTGTGATATACAATGTTTTTTGTTTGATTACCTGGCGCATAGATAAACAAATCTGATGGTTTTCCAACACGGGAACAGGCAACATACAATTGACCATGTGAGAAACATGGGTTTTCCAGATTAATACCACAAACACTTAATGATTGCCCCTGGGACTTGTTTATGGTCATAGCAAAAGCAAGCCGAACTGGAAACTGTAGTCGTTTAAAGTTAAACGGCACATCAGTCGGAATCATTGGGATGCGCGGTATGAGAACGTCTTCTCCTTTATACTTTCCTTTCAGTATAGTTGCTTCTATCACGTTGTTTAGTAATTTTTTTATCGCTAACCGTGTGCCGTTGCAAAGACGTGGTTGGTTGATATTTCGCAACATTATAACTACCGATCCAACCTTTAATTGAAGATTGTGAGGTGGCAATCCTGGTAAATCCAGCGAGTTTAAAAATTCCGGTGGATAGTTCACTACATCATCTTGGTTAGTAGCCAAATCAACTGATTTATATATCCTCGATTCGCCTGTAATTTGTTCTTGAATTTTTAAATTTAATTCATTTACATCTATGTTTTTTGCAGCCAATATAGCTCGTTCGCTCAACCAATCATGGTTTCTGTAATTTTGAGAAACATCTGGAAACACCTTCTGAATAAGTTCATCTTTTGATCGAGTTAACTGACAAAAACTTTGAGGAAAGTTAATGCAGCCAGTCAACATGTCTATAGGAAATTTGCCATCACCAATGTCAATGAGTTGTTTAGAGAATATGTTTCCAGATTGGTCATTTTGCAACTCGACACGCATATTCTTGCTTAAATAAAGTACTCTGACATGTTTCCACAAATTGGAGGACTTTAGACATGCATTGAGTTCATCAGCTGGTGTTGATCGTGGAATCACTGGCAATGTTTGACGAAAATCTCCTGCTAATAAAATCATTGCACCACCAAATTGGTTATGATTGCTCCGTAGATCTTTTAAGGTTCTGTCTAAAGCCTCCAAAGATTTTTTATGTGCCATCGTGCATTCATCCCAAACAATTAATTTACATTGCTGCAAGACCTTTGCCATTGCAGAGTTCTTCGAAATGTTGCAGGTCGGAGTTTCATTGCTTTGCATATTTAATGGCAATTTTAATGCTGAATGTGCTGTTCGACCACCTTCAAGCAAAGTTGCTGCGATTCCCGACGAAGCGAGTGCAAGTGCAATTTTATTTTGTGAGCGAATCGTTGCTAATATTAATGAAATCAAAAAAGTTTTTCCTGTACCACCAGGTGCATCTAAGAAGTAAATCCCTCCAGTTTCATCATTTGTTACTTTCATAAGAGTATCAAATACATACTTCTGTTGTTCATTCAACAATGGAAGATTTGTTTGAATTAATTCTTTCAAAGTGTTATGGTCATACAGTTTTTCTCGATTCAACTCTTGGTTAAAAGCATCATGCATTGGACGATTGGGCGCGGCCAGGCCTAATTGAATTAATAGTTGGTTTGACATCATCAAGCACATGTCCTCAATTGAAATCAATGCTTCATTGTATATTTCTTCACTGATTTGTATATTTGGATTTCCCATTCTATTTCGTATTTGATACAAAATATCATCACACATATAATCTTTGTACTTGATCCACAAATCAAGTGGGTTTGATGGGAAGCATGTTGATATGATTATAGAAAACAATGTTCGTATTTGATGAGCGTTTGATGATATTACAGCATCATTGAGAGTTTGATCCCAATGAGCGTCATTTTCTAGCAATTGCAAACGTTGACAGGCTTCTCTGTAAGATCCACACAATTCACCATCAACAGTTCGTAAATGTTGGAATGATGTTGGGCCACGTACGTTGACTAATAGCAGTCGTAAATAAAAACATTCATCATTGCTAGGATGTACTGAATAAATTCGACCAATGGCGTCGGTGGAATACACATCTGGGTATCCTGGAACTTGTTTTCCTTGTTTCCGTCGTATAAATCTCCTTGAGGATTGATTCCAAGTATAATATTTTGGCATTTCAGAATATAGCAATGTTTGTGCAAAGTCATCGTTTTGGCAGGTCTCAAAAAAACTGGTTAATGTAGTAGATGGTGGCTGAGCAGCTCTTTGTACTGCGTTCTGTGCTGTAAAATACACTCTTTGTCCATTTTCTAAATGCACAGCTAAGTGAACAACGGAAGGGTGTCTCTCATGAATAGGAAAAGAAAATATTCGCCATACTGCTTCATTACTACTAACATAGCGGCCCATTTGGTATTGGGTAACTTCATCATTGGAATTCTCTGCACCAATTCCAATCACAGCCATATCACTCCCTTTGGTTACATATTTGCAAATGTATTTAATAGATTTCACTGAATGGCAAGATTCAACGTTGATGTGTGCTTTGAAGGTCTTTGATAAAATGGGTGAATATGGAACAATCCAACGATTATCTATTTCAATATCTTCTTGATTTAATTTGACAATTGTTGATCGTCCATTGTCTGCTGTCGATCGTCGACGATACAGTGGATAGCCGTCATTACCAGTAATTGTTTCCGATATTAATGTCCGTGGATATCGTTTTGAACATTTACCATCCATCATACATGGTGAATTTTGATTAAGAGTTCCACAGGGACCATGTATCATATTTTTGATAACTACCTCATGCAATCCAGGATCTACTTGTACATCAGGGATTTCAGCTGATATCACTGCATCAACTTCATTTGGCCTTATCTTTTCAGCCAACCAAATCAAAATGTGTGCATGTGGCAATCCTCGTTTCTGCCACTCCACAGAATACTTCCAGCAGCGTGTCTCACCAAACACATAATGTTTTACGACGAAATCCATTAAAGATTTCAATTTTTGTCTAAAGACTCTGGCTGTAACATCATGACGATCAATGGGAGATTGCCCAGGGAATAACTCCTGCTTGATTTCTATCCAGTGCGGATTGCATGTAAATGTGATGAACAAATCTGCTGTACCATAATGACGAACATACGACATGGCATCTTGAGCATATTCGTGCATATGTCGAGGGCTTCCGATGTATGTTGCTGGAAGAATAGTCATCCGACCAACATTCTGTGCATTTCCATCAGTATTAATCGCATCTCGAAGGTGAATATACTCTTCAGATCGGAGTTTGGTCTGATTCAACCTGATGAATGTTAATCTCTCCGTTTCAATTTTAACATACATGTCAACAATATATTTGTGATATAATCGCCGACATTTCAATATGTGATTGTCTTCATTTTCCCGAATCATTAGGCGGTATGAATAATAGTTCATTGAACTGACTTTTTTGTTAGTTTCAGAACCTGTAAATAGATTTTGTTTTAATAACATTGCAATATAAAATTAAAATACATAATATAGTGACTGAGATAATAACTAATATTTTAATTACCTGTAATGGGATTTATCATTTTTATTGAGAAATCATAGCCATCTTCACCTTGCCAAAATATAATGGGATATTGCAGTGCATCATATGAGCGGTGTGTTTCCTTTATACGTTGTAGTTGATCATTCCGACGATGTAAAACAATATCACGGGATTCCAAGATTTCTCCAACTACAACGATAGCAACTTCATCAATAGTTGGTGCATTAAAACGTCTTGCATGTTGACCCGCAGGTGTTTTATCAGCTCTGATTACAATTTTGTGATTATCTGATGGCATCAGATCCAGGGCAGTTTTAAACAATATAATCAATTGATTGTGTTCATGAAATAAAGTTTGTAATTGTTCTACAATAGACCTCTTTACTAAATTGTTATGTGCACAACGCAGATTAGTTTCTTGTGATGAATTGCCCATAAAATAAATTTGCAGGAATTTGTAGTTGCTATCTGTCACTGGTAACAGTGAACCTGCTCTGTGATATATTTGGCCTTGTATCTGTAAATTTAAAAAAATATTGTTTGTACCAAACACTATAAAATAAAATAAAATAAATAAGCAATGTGGGGTATAAATTTATGGATTGTCAGTGATCAAACTTAAATAATATTTGTTCTTTAAAATTATATCTGTCTCCTAATTAGTTGTAACTAATATCTATCATCAAATATATTGGGTTTCAAAATAATAAAAGTGTCACTAAAACTGAATCACCAAATAATATGGGGACTAAGTGATGATTATGATCTTAATGATTACGTCATTGAAAATTAGTAACACATCTTAACTTAGGTGACAGAACATAAAATAATTATGTTTAACTGCTATAATACATACCTTGAAAGTTGGCATAAAATTTTCCCGAACTACGTTTGTTGACCCAAAGGAAGTCATTTGAAAGCAATTGTTATATTGTTGGATATTTGTCAAAAAGTGTATGGAATCTGTTCCTATTCCTGAAACCAATGAGTACAATGGCTCTGGTGGTGGTTCCAATGGTATCAATTTCACTTTACCATTTGCGCAACACAATCCATTAGCTTCGTTTTTAAATTTCAATGCCTTACAATATGAGCAAACCGAGTTCATAGAACCAATAACAACACATTGGTAGTTACTGTAGTCAATTGACACATCGTAACTGAAAGCAGCTCGATTCAAACTTGCGCGATTATTAGTTGAATGTAGCGCTCGCGCTTCACGCGTTCGTGATGCCCGAATTCTTTCACGTTCATTTCGGTCGTCACGTTCTTGTGCAGCATGATTAGATCGGTAATTAGCTTGCTTTGTAGCATTTCGGGTTCTTCTACCTAAATTGCTTCGTCTAATAGGAGGCATATCTATATTATTGTAACGTTTCTCCGTGGTGAATTAAAACCAACGAAATATTATACTCACTACTCACTTCTACTCTCTTCTGCTAACTCCTTTCTAACTCGCTTCTGCTGACTGACTCGCGGCCGCCGGCAGCGGAGCATTTATACCTGCCCGGCGCTTGCCCCCAGGCGCCCGGCACCTTCTCGGCATTTCCCCGCGGCTCGCGAATAGTCCGGAACCGTCTAGTTCGGGTGGAAGGGAAGGGGCGGCGGCAGATGACGCAATCCACGCGCAGCGACTTCGGCAGGTCGGGGGGAAGGGAAGGGGCGGCGGCAGATGACGCACCGGCTCTTATCTATCGCTTGCTGACGGATGGCAAGCCGCGGTGCTTCGGAGCTCCGGCCTACGCAATCAGGCAGGGATGTGTTGATGGAGTACGGTCTTGCGGCAGGAAGAGCGAGCGTGGGCTCCTCTGATATTTCTTGTTTTTACAGTGCGCCGCAGCTCGTGAGAAAAGGGCTGTTTTGAGGGTTTTCCCGGCAATTATTCGAATTTTTCTCGACGTAAAAACCATCCTTGGACTTCAACGAACATTTTAAAAAAAGAATTGCCCAAATTGGTCCAGGCGTTGTTGAGTTATGCGGTTACCAACACATTTTGCGATTCATTTTTATATTATAGATTGAAATTGTAATAAGTAAACATTAAAAAAATCATATTCAAATATTATTTCGGCCTTGCAGAGTTCATTTTTCTAACGAAATAGACTTGGCGTACAAAGTACGCTGCGCGGGTCCTAGTGGGCCAAATGAGAGTAAACTTAAAAAAAATAAGATTTGAAATAATCTAGATATTGTGCCGATCAGATGGCCGAGATCGCTAAGGCAGTAGTGCCGGAGTGGTCTCGGACCAGAAGATCGCGGGTTCGAGTCCCGCCTCGGGCATGGGTGTATTTGTGTGTGTTTGTATGAGTGTGTCGTCCTTTCACCCCTCATTATCATCATCATTTCATCTTTCATACCCCCAGGGCTAACAACCCTGGGGGATAAAAATCGGATTCAGTAAAAAATACTGATCCCCCCAAGTGGAGATTACATACACCTGCTACCGCGATATATGATACTGAGCCACGGTAAATGCAGTATGTATGTACGCGTGGTCCTAAGTTGGCCTATTCGCGAGCAAAAAAATCTAGATATTGTAATCCTCTTTACGTAAGAGCATATTAACTTTCTACGTTTAGGTTAGGAGATTGAACAGACAAGTATTCATGTCTATTAAAAGCGCTGTCCGTCCGTAAGCGAGAATTGTTAACTTATAGAGATATGTTAATTTATTTCACATTATTGCTAATGAATGATTTCATAAGGCAATACAAAACGAAAACAAGGAAAGAATTCACCAGTCAGACATATTCCTGTCGTAGCAAATGTGTGTTCTAAGGGAGAATTTAATAAGAAAATAAACATGAAATAAGTAGTAAAGAATATAAACATAATATGGCAACCATATTCGTATGAATCCACTTTTGCCGCCTCGCGCCGCTTCACCCCTCGGTGAACGTGGACACCCCTCGGTGGATTTGGAGGGAGAGGATGCGGAGCCAGGGGAAGAGGCCCGTGTCCGTAGGAGCTCCAGGTGGGCAAGGCGAGTACCTCTCCTAAACGACGAAACAGCAACTCCGTGTCGAACCAATGACGAGGAAAAATTCCGCTGTTCGTGTTGATCAGCCTTCATTCTTACGAGACTGTTTAGACCGACATAACAATCTGCTTCTTTGACATTACTAACACTAATTTTTTTTACGTAAAAGATGTTATTGTCCGGAGGCAGATTTTGATGACCTAAAACATTACCAAAAATTATCTTAATGAACTTAAAAGGATTTAAAATGCAGTAAAACAAAGAAAAATGACGAAATAAAATAATCCAAACCATTTCAGATGCAGCTCTTGGATATGTTACTTATGTAATTGAGGTTTCTTCCTTTTGATCAAGTGAACTCATCTTCCAAACGTTTGGGTTGGACGGTTCTTTAAAAAACTCTACCTTTATTTATTGTCTTTATTTGTTGTACCTTTATTATAAAGTCGCCGAACTGACAATGCCATCGATAGGCGTCACAGGAGCCTTAGATCACATAGTACTCACAACGGTTGACCTTTCGATACATGAGCGGAGGAATAGAGTAAACTACTCAGGAATTCTGTGAAGAACATTTGTTGCACTTCGTAAATAATATTTGATGCCATCGATGAAATCAGCGAAAAACGCATTACAAATTAGGTAAAATGGTATATTATATATTATTAATGGTAATTATAAAATGTTATATTATTAATGGTATGGTTCAACTTTTTAGTCGAACTCGACGAAAAATGCAAAAAAATGCCATGTAAAATGGGTCATTTTGTTTTGTCTTTACTTAAAATGAATTTCTATACTAAATGGCATTGTCGTAAAGTGAAAAGAAAAACATGACATTTCATTAAAATCCACCCTCTAGTTATTATATTAAAGAGTTAGTTTTAACTGACTGATTATAAGATTCAAAGCTTACGTTTTCACAAGGAAATGTACAGGTAGTACATACCTTAATATGAAAAATTCGATGTAATATATATATATATATATATATATATATATATATATATATATATATATATATACCTTCACGAAACAGGGTCGAAACAGAGGTGTCGTTGTGTGATCGTTGTGTAAGGCTGGGACCCCTGGCTTCCGAACGAAGGTCAACAGGGCGCCGGGTCGTGCCGTACCAAAACGGGGATTGATTAAACCGGAGTTGATGTTCGAAATTTGTGATTTTGGTAATAGTGTTTTTTGTTTAAAAAATGATGATTGAGTTTTTCCACTGTTTCCGTCAAACCATTAGAGGCCCATTCACGAATCAAGACTCCTGTCCCTTCTAAAAATAAATATATTGGATCGCACCGAATTGAAGGTACGTCACAATATATATAGTTATATGTATGTATATAGTTATCTCTAATTTGTTGGATTCGTCTCCGCCCCGAATAGCATAATAAGTAATAAAATATGGGAAAAGTTCATTTGAGCAAAACGTAGAGCAAAACGAAATATCCATGTGAAATGCAACCCGAAGCATTAAGTTAGATTTATCGTTAAATAATTTCTGAACGAAAAATTGAAGGGCTTTAGGCCAAAGCGTTCCACAGGACGAGATATTAAATTTTTGCTGGTTCAGTGCTTATCGATACAATCAATGCCACCAATATTTTAACCCTTGGTGACGGTGGCCATATTTGTGACGTCACGTTAAGAAGGCTCAGATTCTTCTATCTTACACTATTTACGCTTTCTGTGTACAGCGTGGTTTCCGAAGTCTGACATTTATTTGCATTATTAATTCAAGATTCGCTCTCGCAGTAACTACTAGGAGTACTGTTAATACGAAGGTTGCCTTTTATGTTTCGGGATTTGGCAACCCTGACGTTGCAATCTGCCAACTGACAGCTCTATCGTAAAGTTGGATGTTTTGAGGTTATATGTACTCAGAACGTTTTGACATACGAGCGCTATTTGTGTTGTTTACAGTAACTTAAAAGAATCATCTTGGCCCAAAAATGGAATTAAATCGTGGACATTTTCGTGCGATTAACTTTTACTACTTTCGACGTGGATTAACTCAGCAACAGTGCATGGATGAACTTAATTCAATTTTTGGCGATGAAGCTCCATCAAAGACCAGAGTTTATCGATGATGTGGTGAATTCAATAGTGGTCGTAGTTCACTCCAAGACGAATTTCGCGAAGGTCGTCCAAAATCAGTTGTCGTTCCGAAAACCATTGATGCTGTGCGGCAACGAATATTGCAAGATCGTCATGTGACCTATCGTGAGATTGATTCAACCTTAGGCATTAGTGTGACCAGCATACATTCAATATTGCATGAGCATTTGACTGTCAAAAAATTTGTTCGCACTGGATCCCACACAATTTGTCAATCGCTCAACAGAAGGCTCGTGTCGATTGGTCGAAAGAAATGCTCAAAAATACGATCGCGCTGCTTCGAAACACGTCTATGATATCGTGACAGGTGAAGAATTGTGGATTTACGCGTATGAGCCCGAAAGTAAACAGCAGTCGTCTGTATGTGTTTCAAGATGGGTGTTTCAAGACTATGGGTGTTTCAAGATGAGCAAAATCCAACAAAAGTTGTTCGCGCACGAAGCACATCCAAACAGATGGTCGCCTGTTTTTTTCGGAAAAACTGGACATGTCGCAACCGTACCACTAGAACAACGCAGTACAGTCAATTCTAAGTGGTACACAACGATTTGTCTGCTAGCTGCCTTCCAAGAAATCAGGAAAACCAACCGCCGAAGACGGATCACGCTTCACCACGACAATGCGAGCTCTGACACATCGGCTCAAACAACTGCATTTTTGAGCACCCAAAACATCGATTTTCCGACGTATAGTCCTGACTTGGCACCGAATGACTTCTTTTTATTCCCGTACGTAAAAAAAAAACTGAGAGGTCAACGTTTTTCGACACCTGAAGAAGCGGTTGCTGCATTCAGAATGCATGTTTTGGAGATATCTCAATTAGAGTGGAAAAAGTGCTTCGACAATTGGTTGCAACGCATGCAAAAGTGTATAGATCTTCATGGGGAATATTTTGAAAAACAATGAAGTGACTTTCGATGATTAATATTTGTTTTTGTTCTCTAATCCTGAAATATAAAAGGCAACCCAGGTAGTTGCTTGATACTGATGAAGATTGTTTCTTGTCATGCGTGGAGTGAAAACATTCATTTAACGTTTGGCGAGATCTACAAGTGCTGTTTATCTAACTGAGGACGGATATGTGTGTACAGTGAAGCTAGACGTGTATTAGGCTTGGTTGTGTTTTACCTGTACCAGTCGTTATCAGCAGTGATTCGGTGATTCTTTCAAGTCAGCGTGTTCAGTTACGAAACTTTCTCAAGAGTAAAAAGCTTTTTTAATATATTTGTGACTATCACGAAAAGCTAATAACTGTCAAAGAAAATACAATAAATGACTTAAAATATTTTTAAGGAAGTGTTGTGAACAGTTCCAAATAATCTCTGGATGTATTATCGAGATAAATCTTTATTAAAAATTTCTTCTCAACTTCAATTGCATTGTTCTTTATTTTCATTTGGTATTGTATTAGTACATTGCAAGTTAATTTTATACATTTTTATTGTCAGCTTTCCCTCTTAGAATGGAAAAGATGGATTGGGAATAGTGTGGGGTTGTTAAACCCCACACTATTCCCTATCCATCCTATCCATCTCACATGTTAATGTGAGTACTCGAACGGAGGTAGTAGGGGAAAACTTTTGCTATGACACAACACAAAGAACAAACTTTTTAAATTAACTAAAATAGCTTGAAATAAATGAACAAAAAAAATAAAAAAGCGCTAGCCTACAATACTACGTGAATTAATTTAAAAAGGCAACCAAATTTAAAACAATTGAAAGAATAGCGCAAATCACTCGACAACTGCCAACGATCAAAATCCAGACGCACGATTGTTGTAAATGTTGGCGGTATCTGGAAGTACGTACATCAGCTGTAAACTCATATTGTAAATAATATACAGTTTTATAAACTTAATGTGTTGGTTCACTAAGATACTCAATACTTAAACATAGTTTGTGTAACACTTCCATGTACCGAAATGAAGTCTAAACCTATTGAATTGTTTATAATGGTAACAAATTGTATTTATTACACAAAGGTGAAAATACTAGTTTTATTATTATTGGGCGCGGAATTGCTTTTCGTGAGGTACGTAAGTACGCAGAAAATAATCCAATACATTTTAGTATACAAATACGATAATTTTTCTGTGTTCGCACCCCAACAAGCTGACGCTACGTCCTCCCAAAACCTCCTCTGTTCCTCCTAACAAATCCAGCTAAATAATATTGCAAAAGAGTTGGTTTACACTTGCCTGATCCTGAATTTTCGCATGGAAAACTTTACTTGGCTTTCTCAAGAGTAAAAAACCTTTTCTAATATTTTTGTGACTATCAAGGAAAGCGTAAAGCTGAATGTCAAGGAAGTTTGAATAACTACTTCAAATGTTGTCAATGAAAAACTACTTCAATGTGAATTGTTCGAAGAACATATCCCTATATTAATGAATAAACGATGATTGAAAATTTGTTTCCAACATCAATCGCATTGTTTTTGTTTGATATTCTGTAAGTACGAAGTTACCTTTATACATTTTTTAACAAATAAACACGTTTCATTTACAACTTTCTTCTTAATGGAAAAGATAGGAAAAATATGGGGATTAACATCCGAGAGTTCTCGCACGGGAATGCTAGTTATACTAAAACAACACAGCGCGTGGTTAAGAAAACGCGTTTGATCATTGATACAGCAATCCTTTGTTAATTTATTTCTTTTATCACTAGCTTGCTTGCTAATTGTTCCTAATTTGTACTTTTGCCTTTTCCTTTCGTATTTAATGATTTATTGATTCTCTCTGGGAGGTCTCTTCGGCAAGGTTGATTACTTTAACAATATTATAAAATTCAGCCTTCTCTTCTTTGTGTATTCAAGGTTAGAGCTATGTGATTTATAGTTATAATTTACATTCTGTGCTTTGATGTACTTAAACGTGAGTTGTCGATAAACAGATTATGAAGAATGCCGTAGCATTCACGGTTAGTAGTCACGACTGATTCACACTTCATTTCAATTAGTTCAACGATCCAAATTTTGTAGTTGCTAGATTCATGGAGTACGGCTGTCAACACATTCCTTCCTTGGACGTGTTCACAGCCCTACTCCGGTTGTAAAAACATTGACCCTGACTATTCATCGCCGCGACGTGCAAGTTTTCAGTTGCGTTTCCTTACCTCAGTGAAGCGATTTGTGTGAAGTTCTTCATAAGTGATTATTATTCGGATTTGATCATTGCAATTTATCTGGTTCATAACAAGTTGCATAAGAACGTCCTTCACAATCAGACGCGTGAAGTCGTTGCAAATTATATCAATTTATGAAGAGAGAAGCAAAAGAAGTTATTATAAATACCAAAGCAGTTCTTAAGGGAGTAGTTGCTGCTTCGCGTGTTTCGAAAAGATACATTCGCAGAATTGTAAGGATATTAATTCTATTCAAACGGGAGAAAGGTGTTCACATTCAATTGTTAATGAAGAAAGGACGTCGAATCTGCGCTCGACGGTTTCAGTCCCACCCTAGAAACATTTGGCTGTAGAACGCTGGCGCACCGACGCCTGCATCGCCCACTGATAATCAGCGCTGCTCGAACGGCAAGGGCGCGCGCATAGAACGCATATTGGACAGTGCCAGGATCTAGCAGTTCTTCCTAGTACTTCACTTCTACGCGTGTGCGAGGTACGGACTATACATTTATCGAAATTATTTCCAAGAAGAAGATGCACATCTTTTATGAATTACAGAATATATAACAGAATAGTAGGGTACTGAATGGGCTTTTGGACAATTATGTTAAGAAAGAAGATTAACCAGATACAGACTGAGCGAGAATTATGAAGTGTGTGTGTTTAACAAATTACTATTATTGATAATTAAGACTTTGATAATTCTCCTAATAACGCTATTGAATTGGATTCACGTAACGTTACAAAGCAATGTACAGAACGAACGTTCAATTCATCACTTTTGGAAGATAAACTTCTTAAATTCGTATCAAATTGTGCCACTCACATAAATTGCTTCTTAAATCGTATTTTTGTTTAGTTTCTATTGATCGGATGGATTAATGTTCTACTCAATATAACGTTTAACAATACATAAACTAATATATTTGTGGTTATTGGAGGCGCTGACTCTACTGTGATTTATGCAACTCTGCCCTTGGCAGGTATCAGCTGTTGAAGGTCAAGGAATCTGGAGCTTGAACAACACCATAGTGACGTCAATATGATGACGTCGAAGCTCCCGATTAGATGAAACTGTGAGCAGCCGATACCTCCCAGAGGCAGTTGCGAAAATCGCAGTATAAGGCGAGGCTAAAGGGGGCGTGGCCGGCGGCCTTGGGGCAACGGGCTGTGCTGTGCCTCGATCGCCTGCTCCCCTTCGCTGGTCACGTTGCGCTCCACTCCGCGGCCCTTTCTCCGGCCGCACTTTCTGTTTCAGCGCTTGGGAGCTGCACCACGGTGAGGGCACGGCCAACTTTTGCTTCATTCTTTCGTTTCGTGGCGCGCAAATGCTGTGATTAGCCCCAGAAATGTAGGGAATGAGTTCAGGTTCCCGCTGGAGACCTGTCACCGACTTACACGTCACGTTGGGTTTTCCCCTTCTAGGTGTCTCCCACCAGCTTCCATGCTAGCCAAGCTCTAAGCTTTCGACATGTGTGGAAGTATAGTGCTTGTAAGGGTGTTAAAGTAAGGGGTGAGGGTAGGAAAAGGTCCGTGAGATATTTGTGACGGTGCTGCTCCGGCATTCAGTTGTTCTTGATCGTAGAAACGATGGAAAACTATCGATTGAGCATCGGCCACTAGAGTTCTCGTCACCGACTTAGCCTTATAGATGAGGAAAGGAACGCATTTTAGGGATTGGAATGCTCCTTCGCTCCAAAGTGTCTTACTTGGAACTTGCAGCTCTGGTGTTCGCATGCGTGTGCGCACCTGTCTCAATACTCTGTGTCTAATGCTACAACAAATATCCGAGAAGCTGCCATACCTAGGGACACTTTTCATCTTTAATGCTTTTCTCTCTGGTTTTGGATGTGAAATTGTTGATATTTATCGTTTTGAAATTCTACACGTCTGAGCATATTTGTATGCAATAACAATAAATTTAAAATCATTCTACAAGGTTATTTTTGAGATAATTTGTTTGAGTATAATGTGTCCCTAGGTACATCATATTCATGTACCTGGGACATATAGAGTAAGTAAAAAAATCTACACCTTAATAAATGTATGCTCTGTACTCATGGAGAGAATATCACAATAACATTATTGAACGAAAGGACTCTAACCTAGAATACAATAAATAAATAAATTAGATAAGGTTTATGGAATAAAAAAACAGTAAAAACTGTATGTGTCGTAGGGGAGAGAATATTATCTGCGCACGTTTTCTTGAGTTCCAGAATCTCTTCCCCTCATTTGAACTTTAATAGTTGAAAGATGGGTAAAAGTTAAAGATAAATAAATAAATTAATGAAAATAAAATTAAAAAAGCTCGAGCTTAGAAACATTTGAAAAACTAGACAATTTTAAATTCCGAGTAAAAGAAAACTTATTTACAACGGTAAAAAAAACTGCAGGTTTGATTTTTCTGTGTTGCTAACAAAATAGTAACTCGCTCTTTCCTCTACTCCTACCATTACAAGCAAAAGGAGAGTTCAATAAAACGTGCGCATAGTGAAGCAACATTTACGTCCAGAAGTAAAACAAGGAGTCATCTCAACATTTGCTCAATGAATCAGGGAAACTGGACAAAAACCTGATCGAGATGGGGGTCATTGACCCGGAAGCTGAAGTACATTTTTGTTACAAGCATATTTTAAAATTTAAAAAAATAGAACACAACACACACAAAAAATAAAACACTGTTTTCTTATAATAAACATTAATTCTCTTTTTGATGGTCAGTCTAGTCTCTAACTACAGAAACAGTTATGCAACAGAATATATTTCACTTTTAACTTAAATTTGTGTACCGAATTCAGTTGTTTAATGTCATCTGGCAATACGTTGTTACGTACATGTATTGTATATGTATTTCTGGTGGTGAGCTGTTGATACTAACATTTGATAAACGTGGTTTTTACGACGTGTGTTGTGATTATAAATATCAGTATTGCATGGAAATATGTTCCTACTGTTATATCGTGTAAAGATCACCAAGAGACTCGCCATAAAGAAAGACATTATTATTAATATCGTATAAAAGAAAAAAATTCTGCCCTTAAGAACAACCAATTAGATTAGTTTTGGAGTCTGTGATCTATGTCTACGTTCTAGGTGAACTTTTGAGTTCATGTTAACTTCTATGTTGCAGAAAATTCATCAATTATTAATAAGTGAATCATTATATAAGAATTTTTTAAATATTTCACAATAAGATTTTCAGATTCTGATCAGATAACTGAATTGAAACTATAAACGAATAACGAATTGACAATAATTTTTGAAAACAATCAAAACTGCCCTATTATTTGTTTCTTGTAGTGGATAGGCTTTTTGTCGTCTGCTTTGCTTCTAAGCAAAGCGATATTTTACCCTGAAACCAACTTTTTTCAATTTAATACATGTATATATAGTTCCCCACACAGGAACTAACAGGTGAAGTTGTATCTTCCTAACGTCAAGACAATCTTGGTCACCCATCGCTCCGGGGGAGGTGCGCGATGACCAACAGCTACAGTCAGAACCTTAGCGATTATCTGATTGACGCGAAATCCGATGGCGTGGGGAAGACGCTATCCTCGGGGGCGGACACCTTGGTTGTTTACGTATGTGACGGAAAATCTTCATCTTTCCTTACCGAAAGAGAGTTTTGCCTGCGCGTATGCCATGACGAAAAAAAATATTTATGACCGGGGAGGTGGGTTCCAACCAGAATTACTGTCAATAAACCAGTAAATATTTAGCATTTTTGGAACAATTATACTATCTTTCAGCAATCAATTTGTAACTATCAAACTGTTATATTAAAATGTTCATCTCAGGCACAATTTGCGGAATTCTGCCCGTTCAAGCGCGTATTTCGAATTTGTTTATAAAATTGTAAATTGTTGCAAAATTAATAATTCGTGGACATCAAGAGACTCTCCCCACTTTAGATCTTCAAAAGTTGGAAATTATTTATAAATTTGCAAATGTTGCAACTTTTATTGTCTCCTCTGAATTCTCTTTAAACACAACACAAAATTCCTCAATCCGATCGGTGCTATCAACTTTCGTTCTCAAGATATTTAATTGTTTATTAGAACTTAGCATCTCACTCTGACCCCGCTTTTTGCAGTCGTTCCATTCGCTCTCCGAACACAAGTGCACTGAAAAGAGAGGTTCGCTACGTCTGGCTCCGATTGTTTGCTTCATATTCCTCATACCGAGGGCAGAGGTGACATCACGACCTCCGTAGCCCCTCGAGGAGATAAATTGTGCGGATGGAGTGAAATGATTGTTCTTCGAAAAAGAAAAAAAGCAGTAACGTTTATTGGTAGTTTCATGGAATCATTGCAGTAAAAATTTCTGTCTTGCGGCATCTATGGCAGTTTTTTAACGATTCAAACTTTCCTTTTGATTCTTAACAGCCATTAAAACTTCCTTTTCAATATTTTAAGTCGCTTATGTATAATCAGTATATACCCAAATTTTCTAGTAAATTTAATAACGCCGAGAGCAGTTAAAAAGCGAGAAGCTATATTTCTTTTATTTTTATCTTCTCTATTCAATAGTACAACTTGCATTGCTATATATTTATAGGCTAGCAGAGAAACTGTTCATAAAGATATATTGCAAAGTTCATTACATCGAAAGGCTAGTTCGAGAAGTAATAGCGCCAATTATGTTTTATCTCTAGGACAAGGTGAGCTATGGATGTGTTCAGTGTTCATTTATTGATTCATGTGAAAAAAAAATTGTCCATTAAACTAATCGTTTGTCGCAAAAAGTATTACCATTGAATGCTGCCGAAATCATGAATTCATTTTGTATAATTCAATAGGAAATCATTTAATTAATTAAAATAAAGGGAAAGGCATCCCCTTTACACTTGCAAATGCTAAGGATGCATTTCATTAAATAAAATGATAATAAATTTCTTGTTGATGCGTCTTCAGTTTGCAAATAAAAAATTGAACTGAAATCAACTAGTTAATTTTTAATCAATACATGATTTTTTCTATATTATTTTGCGTATCATTCTGTTTAAGACCGATATAATTCATTCAAGATATTTAAAGTTTGTTACTTGTCCTATAGAGCAGTTTTCAATGATTATTTTGAACGAATCATTTCCTTCTCTTCGAATTCTATCATATTGTTTTTTTTACTACAAAGGTCTTGCAATTGTACGCCCGAAAACGGCGAATTTTCGAGAAAACCTCATATTGCCGGGCTCTGGTAACGAAAAAAATAGATAAATCCACTTCCTATATGTCAGAGCAAGCTATTTTTTATTCTTATAATTATATTTTTTATACATTTATAAAGACGCACATCTTTTGAAGCTCTTACACAATGATGCAACTCTTTGAAGTTCTAACAATGGTGCAACTTCTCGCAATCATGCTTCGTGTAAGCCTGCAGATTAGCACGTGTGGCAGAGCCTCATTCTTGGAATTTTCCTCACGCCACATCGATGCAACCGACTTGCTTCGCTGGAAACCCCCACCACCGCACGGCAGCATCCGTGCAGCTGGCATTCCTAGAAAATTCCTACTTACGCCATGTGGCGCAACATCTCTTGCAAGACGCTATCTTTCCCAACGGCTGCGAGCGGGAGCCGGCCTGCCCGCCGCCCCGCGCCGATGCTTCGTATTAATTTCTCCTCCTGTTACCAGAGAGCGCCACCTTACAGCATTCGCCTGCTCTGGCATGCGGCTGGTGACACGAGTTGCCGCCGCACGGCTGCGCTGCCCGCGCGCTCACGCCAGGCCAGCGCCCCCCCACCACTGCCAGAACTTTCCTTTGTGCAAGAATTTTCTGGAAACCTAACCGACGCCTCGAATGGTTCAACCGCCATTAGTCAGTTCTCGTCTGATCTCCGAGCTGAGCGGATGGGCTCCGCACTGCCTTCCTTGCGGTGCGCACTCAGTACTTGCTCTGCCGCTAAGATGGGCAGACGTGTTTTACGCCGCTCTCCACCCAAGTCGGGCGGACATGTCGCGCACTTGTAACTCTTCCTTTTGTGTAATGTCCAAGTTAAACGGACACGTTGCGCGTTGCTCCGCGACGTGCAAAAGGCACTCATAGTTATGGACGCCTCTCAACAATGGTGCCTAGCTGTTATACGTGTGGAACCGGCTTACGCCACACATGTTCAGTCCCCGTGCTGGTAACATTAGTGCAACTTACTAACGCTCACGCCATGTGGGCAAACAGTGCATTGTAACCATGTTCATATGTGTTATTTCCATGTTACGTGCATTCAGTTACTACTTACAAGCTAATGCACAAGGCCACGTGCGCTAATTGCTTTCATATGTGTTATTTCCATGTTACGTGTATTCAGCTACTACTTACAAGCTAATGCACAAAGCCACGTGCGCTAATTACTTTCATATGTGTTATTTCCATGCTACGTGTAATTAGTTACTACTTAACAAGCTAATGCACAATGCCACGTGCGCTAATTATTTTCATATGTGTTATTTCCATGCTACGTGTAATTAGTTACTACTTAACAAGCTAATGCACAATGCCACGTGCGCTAATTACTTTCATATGTGTTATTTCCATGCTACGTGTAATTAGTTACTACTTAACAAGCTAATGCACAATGCCACGTGCGCTAATTACTTTCATATGTGTTATTTCCATGCTACGTGTAATTAGTTACTACTTAACAAGCTAATGCACAATGCCACGTGCGCTAATTGCTTTCATATGTGTTATTTCCATGCTACGTGTATTCAGCTACTACTTACAAGCTAATGCACAAGGCCACGTGCGCTAATTGCTTTCATATGTGTTATTTCCATGTTACGTGTATTCAGCTACTACTTACAAGCTAATGCACAAAGCCACGTGCGCTAATTACTTTTATATGTGTTATTTCCATGCTACGTGTAATTGGCTACTACTTAACAAGCTAATGCACAACGCCACGTGTGCAAATTGTTCTCATCATGCATTAATCTCATGTCAAATATGTAACTTAGTTCATAGGTTAAGTTGTATCTTTATCATAGGTCAAATATGTATCTTTAATTTATAATATACGCTTATATGTTTTCTATTCTATTGTCTTATGGTAACAAGCACTCTCCTTCCTCCCCCATCCTTGCAGTCCCAGATCTGCAAGAGTGGTTACAACCTGTTCTCTCTTTACAGGAATCTGGGTGGTCCTTCGAAATTAATCTAATTAATCTAATTAATGGGCTATGGTTGGAATGTTTGGGAGGAGCCGAAGTTTCATTA
This sequence comes from Gryllus longicercus, assembly GCA_038098605.1. Classification (NCBI taxonomy): domain Eukaryota; kingdom Metazoa; phylum Arthropoda; class Insecta; order Orthoptera; family Gryllidae; genus Gryllus; species Gryllus longicercus. The sequence continues at coordinate 195,421 of JAZDUA010000005.1, read as the reverse complement.
TTTCACAAACCAGTCCACTTTGCTCGATTCTCCCATCCATTTTGGTCCTTCGAGCCGGATATGAACCAGCGACCTATGGATACTTATATATCTATGCCCAACTTCTATTTTTAATGCCTTCCAGGTACCAAGCTGATATTCACATCAGCACATTTTTTTTTGTACTTCCATTGTCAATGTCTACCAGGCATTAAAGCTGATACTTACATCAGCATTCACTTTGTATGTGCTTTCCGAGCCATCATATTTTGTCTTTGAGTGTGCTTGTTACTATATACAAACTTGTGCTAATTGCATATCAATGTACTTGTTTTTTGTGTAACATACTTGTGTTAATTGTACTTGCTTTGTCAATGTGCTTGTTTTTCATGCAACACACTGATGCCTGATTTAAAATGTTACATGTACTTACTGTCCTGTATCGTGTAACGAGGCTGTGCTCCTGTATCGTGTAACGAGGCTGTAGGCTGCACCACTTACTGATGCTGTACTTCCACTACTGATGCTGCACCACTCAGCTGTTTTTTCAACAAATTTGTAAGTGTAATAACTTCATAGATGTGCGTCTACTCAGGGGATTAGCTTGCTTGCTTGCTTGCAAAGATATTACAATCACTGTGCTACTTTGATTATACATTTGTGTATTTACATTTATGTGCTTCCTTAACTTTATGTCCACTCAAGTGTTTATTGTGTCACATACACACACATTTGTGCCTTTATTGCAATTTTCAAATGTCTCATGTATACACATCAGTGTTATTACTTGCTTCTCTTATGTGTCATGTACATACAGTGTGCTTTGTTTAGTGTTTATGTATTTTGGGGGAAAGTCCAGTGTTAATTGCTATTAGGTTAGGGCTCCCTTCTGATCCCTCAGCATTCCTGTTCTATCCTGTGCCCATCAATTGCCGATTGAGCTTCCAAGATGGCATCACAAACTCTCCCTAAGAAGGTTGTTAACGTAATGGCCAAATTGAAACGTTATTGCACCTTAACTTCAAATTTTCTTGCAGAAAATGAGAAACTCACTTCACTTGCGTGCCAACAGTTAATCTGCAGAAAGGAGACGCTGATTAAAGCTTTCAATAAGTTTGATAATTTAATTGATGACATTGATCTAACTGATGAGATTACTTCTCAAATAAACGATCTCTTTGATGTATATTATGATGTTCTCGCTGCAGCTGATGTGGCAGCATCTAATTACAAATCAGCTCCCGCTGACAATGATTCTGTTTCCAACAGAACAATCTCTCCAAAACATACTTCTAGGAATTCCAATTCTCACGTTAATGACAAGCCTCACACCGCCAGGGCAGGCAACGTCAACAACACGGGAAGGAATATACTACCAATTTGTCCAAAATGCAATTCGGAGCATCCAATTAAGGACTGTCCTTCATTTTTAGAATTATCACTTAAAGCACGCAATGACTTTACTCCTAAACAAGGTGTATGTTCTAGATGCCTTCACCCGGAGGCCCATGGTCATTCTTGTCTTACAAAATGTACCATCTCTAGTGAAAGTCACCATAAACCTCTGCATTTTGGTGATAAGCCTTCTGCTAATCAACAGGCTGCATCAGCTGTTGTAACCAACTCAACTACCAAAACTAGAATTGTGCTTGATGCCTCAGCCAAAACCACTTCTGGTATTGCTCTTAATGATGCACTGTTAAATGGTAGCAAAATTCAAAACGATCTCTCTGATCTTTTACTCAATTTTAGATTTAACAAAATTAGCATTTCCGCTGTTCTTAAAACGTTTTGTCAAACTAATGTAGACCCACCTGACTGGAACCTACAACGTGTTTTATGGAGAAATTCTCCTGAACCCATGCAGGGCTTTGCCTCAACTACGGTGACATATGGTTTAAAACCAGCCACCTTTCCTGCTGTTCGCACCTTGCATCAGCAAACTACAGACGAATGCACTGGCCTCCTTACAGGCTCACATGTGCCAATGTCTAATTTTTGTGATGATGATTTTCTATATTCATCTCCTAACCTGCATGCTGCCAAACAATTCACTTCTGAATTAAATGGTCCATTAACAAAGGGTGGTTTCCTCCTACGCGAATGGGTTTCAAATGACAAATCTGTTTTGTCAGATCTTTCAGATCACCTGCTGGCCAAGTCAGGCCACAAAATTTTTGAATCTAAAGCCCACGGAGCAGCAACCTATGTACGCTCTCCACATGAATACGGTACTTACACCGTAAACACCTTTGGCACTGTGGGGGTGGACCATATGTTATCTGTAATATGTTCTTTAATTGCTCCACTCCGCCCATTGGCCACTTGCATAGTTACATGTGAATTGTCATTTCAAGGACTGTGGGACTATTCTCTCAATTGGGACCAACCGCGCCCACCTGACATTGCCCTTAAATGGCAAGTAGTGTTCACGTCACTAATTGACAAACCTACAATTAATGTGCCACGATGCATTTTGCCATCTGCACACTCATTAATCGAATTTCATGGCTCTTCTGACAGCAGCCTGATACCCTACGGAGCAGCAAGCTATGCACGCTCTCCAGGTGAACACGGTACTTACACCGTAACACTGCCTTCTGCCAAATCTAAAGTATTGCCCTCTAATGTGAAGTGTAAAGGTGACACCTTTTGTGTGTTAATCACCTCTGGCATTGTGGGGGTGGACTATTACATGTCAATTCAAATTTAAATATAGGTAATTCCTAGTTATTTAGTGTTAGTTATTTAGAGTCATTTTGTTTATTATTTTGTTAGCTGTAAAATTAATTCATTATATTGTAGATATGTTAGTCCTTAAGATTTTTGCTTTTGCAACCTCTCCGAGGTACTTACATCTCATCCGAGATATGCCTTATTAGCTTCGCTATGGCAACATTTTGCATTTTCGCATTTGCAACCTCTCCGAGGTACAACATCTCATCCGAGATATGCCTTATTAGCTTCACTATGGCAACATTTTGCATTTCTGCATTTGCAACCTCTTCGAGGTGCATTCTCTCAACATCTCATCCGAGATATGCCTTATTAGCTTCGCTATGGCAACTTTTTTTTGCATTTACTGCATTTGCAACCTCTCCGAGGTACAACATCTCATCCGAGATATGCCTTATTAGCTTCGCTATGGCAACATTTTGCATTTTTGCTCTTGCAACCTCTCCGAGGTACAACATCTCATCCGAGATATGCCTTATTAGCTTCGCTATGGCAACATTTTGCATTTTTGCTTTTGCAACCTCTCCGAGGTACAACATCTCATCCGAGATGTGCCTTATTAGCTTCACTATGGCAACATTTTGCATTTCTGCATTTGCGACCTCTTCGAGGTGCATTCTCTCAACATCTCATCCGAGATATGCCTTATTAGCTTCGCTATGGCAACTTTTTTTTGCATTTACTGCATTTGCAACCTCTCCGAGGTACAACATCTCATCCGAGATATGCCTTACTAGCTTTGCTATGGCAAAATTGCTATTTAGTGTTAGTTATTTTGGGTTATTTTGTCTATCATTTGTTAGTTGTAAGATTCACTGTATTATATTGCAAATTTGTTAGTAGTTAGGATTCTGTATCACATTAAGATTTTGCATTGTCACACTTACGCCTCTCCGAGGTCTTACTATGCCGCTTACATGTCTCACTATGTCGAGATTTCGCATTATTGCATTTACAACCTCTCCGAGGTGCATTCCCTCACATCTCATCCGAGATATGCCTCATTAGCCTCTGCTATGGCAACATTTTGCAGTCATTTAGTGCTGATCCAAAACTATTGTATTATTATGTATTATGTCATTGTACTTTATTACATCGTGTGCCATCGCACTTGCCATCTCTTCGAGGTGCTTACTTGTCTAAGGTTAACCATGCCTTTCTAATACCAATGCCACATTCACTATTACGGCTACATTCAATATCCCTACCACATATCTCCATACACCCTACCCCTCCCATCTATACCTAACTACCTAGCTTGCCCTAACATCTTTTTTGTCGAACGACCTAATCGTTCTGTGGGGGTGTATGTCAGAGCAAGCTATTTTTTATTCTTATAATTATATTTTTTATACATTTATAAAGACGCACATCTTTTGAAGCTCTTACACAATGATGCAACTCTTTGAAGTTCTAACAATGGTGCAACTTCTCGCAATCATGCTTCGTGTAAGCCTGCAGATTAGCACGTGTGGCAGAGCCTCATTCTTGGAATTTTCCTCACGCCACATCGATGCAACCGACTCGCTTCGCTGGAAACCCCCACCACCGCACGGCAGCATCCGTGCAGCTGGCATTCCTAGAAAATTCCTACTTACGCCATGTGGCGCAACATCTCTTGCAAGACGCTATCTTTCCCAACGGCTGCGAGCGGGAGCCGGCCTGCCCGCCGCCCCGCGCCGATGCTTCGTATTAATTTCTCCTCCTGTTACCAGAGAGCGCCACCTTACAGCATTCGCCTGCTCTGGCATGCGGCTGGTGACACGAGTTGCCGCCGCACGGCTGCGCTGCCCGCGCGCTCACGCCAGGCCAGCGCCCCCCCACCACTGCCAGAACTTTCCTTTGTGCAAGAATTTTCTGGAAACCTAACCGACGCCTCGAATGGTTCAACCGCCATTAGTCAGTTCTCGTCTGATCTCCGAGCTGAGCGGATGGGCTCCGCACTGCCTTCCTTGCGGTGCGCACTCAGTACTTGCTCTGCCGCTAAGATGGGCAGACGTGTTTTACGCCGCTCTCCACCCAAGTCGGGCGGACATGTCGCGCACTTGTAACTCTTCCTTTTGTGTAATGTCCAAGTTAAACGGACACGTTGCGCGTTGCTCCGCGACGTGCAAAAGGCACTCATAGTTATGGACGCCTCTCAACAATGGTGCCTAGCTGTTATACGTGTGGAACCGGCTTACGCCACACATGTTCAGTCCCCGTGCTGGTAACATTAGTGCAACTTACTAACGCTCACGCCATGTGGGCAAACAGTGCATTGTAACCATGTTCATATGTGTTATTTCCATGTTACGTGCATTCAGTTACTACTTACAAGCTAATGCACAAGGCCACGTGCGCTAATTGCTTTCATATGTGTTATTTCCATGTTACGTGTATTCAGCTACTACTTACAAGCTAATGCACAAAGCCACGTGCGCTAATTACTTTCATATGTGTTATTTCCATGCTACGTGTAATTAGTTACTACTTAACAAGCTAATGCACAATGCCACGTGCGCTAATTATTTTCATATGTGTTATTTCCATGCTACGTGTAATTAGTTACTACTTAACAAGCTAATGCACAATGCCACGTGCGCTAATTACTTTCATATGTGTTATTTCCATGCTACGTGTAATTAGTTACTACTTAACAAGCTAATGCACAATGCCACGTGCGCTAATTACTTTCATATGTGTTATTTCCATGCTACGTGTAATTAGTTACTACTTAACAAGCTAATGCACAATGCCACGTGCGCTAATTGCTTTCATATGTGTTATTTCCATGCTACGTGTATTCAGCTACTACTTACAAGCTAATGCACAAGGCCACGTGCGCTAATTGCTTTCATATGTGTTATTTCCATGTTACGTGTATTCAGCTACTACTTACAAGCTAATGCACAAAGCCACGTGCGCTAATTACTTTTATATGTGTTATTTCCATGCTACGTGTAATTGGCTACTACTTAACAAGCTAATGCACAACGCCACGTGTGCAAATTGTTCTCATCATGCATTAATCTCATGTCAAATATGTAACTTAGTTCATAGGTTAAGTTGTATCTTTATCATAGGTCAAATATGTATCTTTAATTTATAATATACGCTTATATGTTTTCTATTCTATTGTCTTATGGTAACAAGCACTCTCCTTCCTCCCCCATCCTTGCAGTCCCAGATCTGCAAGAGTGGTTACAACCTGTTCTCTCTTTACAGGAATCTGGGTGGTCCTTCGAAATTAATCTAATTAATCTAATTAATGGGCTATGGTTGGAATGTTTGGGAGGAGCCGAAGTTTCATTATTTCACAAACCAGTCCACTTTGCTCGACTCCCCCATCCACTATATATAGTAAATTATTTCCTCTAATCACGTGTTGTCTTCAGCTTCCATGTTTTGTGAGCTCTTGTTACAGAAAAATCGATTGACGGCAAAGCGTCTGCCTGTCTAACATGGTAAACGCTAGCGCGTAAACCATACTGCCAATTTTCTGTAAAAATAGATATTCCTCCTTCCATCAGAACGAACTCGAGAATTTGGGAGTTTCAAATGGATATTTTGATTATTGAGGGTACTTTACATGAATTGTCAACACGTTATTAAGATGTGGCAGAAAAACACAAATATGCCTGCATACGCCTTCCTCTCGGCAGTGCCTCAATCCAAGACAGAACACCTACATCTCTTACTACGAAGTAATCTACTCAGTGAGGCACAGTAAAAATTACCAAAATCATGTTTGTGATCCTGTGTTGAGGCTGCGAAATATTGCTTAGATGAATTGAGAGAGCATTAGCAGAAACTGCAATGAGCATAGTCTTCTGTGTTCTCATCAGACGAGAGAGACTTGAAAAAAACGACACAATTGGCAAAGATTATTACTTTGCCGATAGAATAAATGAGTATTGAAAAGATTGTCATGGTTACCTCTGTCTGAACGAAAATAAACGTTTTCCTAACGAATTTCACCCATGGTGCTTATGCACGACACGTTTTGGTTTTGAGATCATGGAGAATGCAGAAATACGCTGTGAATTGCTTGGCAGCATACCGAATTAAACTTTGCATGCGCCCAATACACATTTTACTTAGCTTCTATGCACGATGGCTAAGAAAATGGTCGCGGCTCCTCCGATTTTCAAATAATACAAGCTGCATCTGATGTGGCAAAATTGGATTCTGGGAAACCTGAGAATGGGTAAATTATTCGTCGCGGCCGCCCAGGAGGTGGTGGGATCTATAGAAGATTTTTCGAACTACTTGAAAGCAGTTGACTATCGATTTCTAAGAACTTGTACAAAAAATGAATATTTGGTCAATTGGGAAGGAATTCGCGCGGTGTTTCAACACGATCTCCGCGGCGGGAAGTTTGTAATGTATGATCTTCTACAACGCTTTCAAAGAGCAGCGAAACTGAACTTCGAAGCGTGGCGTTAAATTTAAATTAATTTGGGGGTCCATGTACCAACATCCTGTTTGTCTTATTAATACCATGTGATTCCTGCTATTGACATAGATTAAAATTATTAGTTGCCAAATAGTTATTTACATGCGTATTGTAAGATATCTTATTTCTGTGGTTAGGTGGAAGGTCAACCATTATGGCCTGAGCCTTGCCAGAAATAGACATTATTATTATTATTATTATTATTATTATTATTATTATTATTATTATTATTATTATTATTATTATACATTGAACTTGTACAAAAAATGAATATTTGGTCAATTGGGAAGGAATTCGCGCGGTGTTTCAACACGATCTCCGCGGCGGGAAGTTTGTAATGTATGATCTTCTACAACGCTTTCAAAGAGCAGCGAAACTGAACTTCGAAGCGTGGCGTTAAATTTAAATTAATTTGGGGGTCCATGTACCAACATCCTGTTTGTCTTATTAATACCATGTGATTCCTGCTATTGACATAGATTAAAATTATTAGTTGCCAAATAGTTATTTACATGCGTATTGTAAGATATCTTATCTCTGTGGTTAGGTGGAAGGTCAACCATTATGGCCTGAGCCTTGCCAGAAATAGACATTATTATTATTATTATTATTATTATTATTATTATTATACATTGAACTTGTACAAAAAATGAATATTTGGTCAATTGGGAAGGAATTCGCGCGGTGTTTCAACACGATCTCCGCGGCGGGAAGTTTGTAATGTATGATCTTCTACAACGCTTTCAAAGAGCAGCGAAACTGAACTTCGAAGCGTGGCGTTAAATTTAAATTAATTTGGGGGTCCATGTACCAACATCCTGTTTGTCTTATTAATACCATGTGATTCCTGCTATTGACATAGATTAAAATTATTAGTTGCCAAATAGTTATTTACATGCGTATTGTAAGATATCTTATTTCTGTGGTTAGGTGGAAGGTCAACCATTATGGCCTGAGCCTTGCCAGAAATAGACATTATTATTATTATTATTATTATTATTATTATAATTATTATTATACATTTTTCACAGTATCTACTGGTCGGTATGTCAATCACACACAGGAATGATGACCAGGTGTCTGGTTGCTTTACTGAAGGTTCAGATGGCTTCTGACAATACGGCATGTATTCAAAATTACACACTTTTGCATATTATATACATCCCTGGCATCCAAGTGAAGACACTCCAGTGCCCGAAGTGTCATTTTTGGGATCACTCCTGTAGCTGATATTATTATAGGCACAGTTGTCACTTTACTGAAGTGCCACTGAGATGCGACTTCATGGGCGAGATCGGTATACTTCTGGATCTTCTCTTGATATTTTCCCGATATGTTGTGGGTATTGGGTATTGATATATCGATAAGGAAAACCTGCTGATGGTTTCTATCAATGCACGTTATATCGGGTCTATTGCCGCCGACATGTCTGTCAGTGATAATGGAACGATCCCAGTAGAGTGTGTGCTCACTACTTGCAAGCACATTCTGAGGCACATATTTATAATACGGCACGGAAGTGGCGAGTAAGCCCGTTCTCAATGCCAATAATTGGTGTACCTGCTTCGCCACTTCATAATGCCTCTTTTTGTATTCCAACTGTGCGTAGCTGCTACATCCACTTGTCACGTGTTGGATAGTTTCGCTTGCAGCCTCACATCTTCTACACGAGTCGGAATGAATGGTAGAATCTCTCAGAATGTGTTTTCTGTAGTTCAATGTTGGTACCACTTGGTCCTGGATAGCAATCATGAAGGCTTCTGTCTCCAGAAAGAGATCCCCGTGCTGGAGCCATGCGTGCGACGCAGAGATGTCGAATTCTGGTTTACTCAGCTCGTGAGGGTACCTTCCATGCAGTGCCTTCGCTTTCCATAAGGATATCTTCTCTTCCGTTTCAATGATTGGTTGAACAGGCGGATCAAGCTTTTTCAAGTTCAGAGGGCTGTAGTTATTATCAACTGCGCTCACTTCTTTCTGAACTCTCCCACAATGTTCCAAGAAGTATCTTCTGAGTGAAGCAATTTGAGAGCTGTGTAGCTTTATGAGATCTACAACACCTCGCCCTCCTTGCGACCTTGGAAGGGTAAAACGCTCAGTACTTGAATGGGGATGATGTTTTCGGTGTTGAGTCATAGCGGTTCGAATTGTCCTCTGGAGGTTGTCGAGGTCGGTATGGCTCCATTTAATAACGCCAAAGGAGTATGTGAGCACTGGAATAACAAATGAATTGATGGCCTGCACAAGGTTTCTAGCAGAGAGTTGAGTTTTTAAGAGTCCATGCAATCGTTTACACACTTCATTTGTTAGTATGTTCTTAGTAACAGTGTGTTTGATTCGGAGTGACTGTTGGAAACCCAAGTATTTGTAAGTTTCATGGGGTTCCATGAAGATAATCTTTGGTTCATTATCACTTTCCAAATTTATAACTTGCATATGACCCCGAATGATATTCACTCTCCTGCACCGAATTTCATCTTGATATCGTCAGTGAACTTCTCCGTCACGTTTATTAGTTGCCGCATATGACTCTCAGTGTCTGCATAGAGCTTCAGGTCATCCATGTAAAGAAGATGTGAGATCCGGAGAAGAGTTGAGTTCCCCTTTTTAAGAGCGATTCCATAATTAGCTGAATTAAGTAGAGTAGACAGGGGATTCAAGGCTAAGCAGAACAATAAAGGGCTTAAAGAGTCACCCTGGAAAATCCCTCGGCGGATGTGTATAGTATCTGTGTGGACGGAATTTTTTCCATTAGAGAGATACAGTTTTGTATTCCATCGACTCATCGCGGTTTTCAGGAAGTTTTGGATAAACGGGTGGACCTTGTATACATCCAAACATTGAAGGAGCCAAGGATGGGGCACGGTGTCGAATGCTTTAGCGTAATCTATGTAGCATGCGTACAAGTTTCTTTGTTTTGCAAGCACTTGCCCCATAATTACAGAGTCTATAATGAGTTGCTCCTTGCATCCCTGAGATCCAGGTCTACATCCTTTCTGTTCATTTGCTAAGATGTTCTGTTCCTCAATGTGTGTCATCATCATTTGTGAAACACAAGATGTTATGAGTTTGTAGAAAGTTTGAAGGCAGGTTATAGGCCTGTACATCGAGGGGTCTTTAGTGTCACCCTCCTTTGGTAACATGAATGTTCTACCTTCAGTGAGGAAGTAAGGTAGATTTTCTGGATTGTGAAGAAAATATTGAATTATACTAGCTATATGATGGTGAGTGCTTGTAAATTTTTTCAGCCAATAATTGTGCAGGCCATCACTGCCTGGTGCCAGTTATGTGCTTTGTTCAGGGCTGCTTGGACAATTTCTACGGTGATGATTGATTCACCCATTAGAGGAATATCTCGGTGTCTGTCATATTCCATTTCAATCCACGTCCTATCTGGGTTGTGGGACACAGCAGATGACCAGATAGGCTTCCAAAAGTCCTCTATTTGTGCCTTTGAGGGAAGCTTTGACTCATTCATATCATTTACAAGCCCTTTACCCTTTGACATATTCCTGTAGAATGCTTTCTGGTTTCTGTTAAAAAGATAATTCTGTTGCTTCCTCGTAGTGCAATTCCTGTAGCGTCGAAGGCGTTTTGTTAACGCCAAAAGCTTTTGTCGTAGGGTGCCAAGATGTTCTGTTATTGTTGAATTCAAGGGCTCGTGCTTTGTATGTATTTTTGTATTGATAAGGATGTTATTCACCTTTATTCTCAGTTTTTCTGAGGTATTTCCTTTTTTAAATTGCGTGAGTCTCCCAATATATCTCCTAGTGCTTTCTATACGATTCACCAGCCGTCTTTCCCAAGGTGGCATTCTTTTTTCACTTCGATCATTGTGGGCAGTTGCTACGCGGCTGAAAAGCTTGGAACCGTTACATCTTGAAGCCACAACCGCAGCACAATAAATTACTGTATGTACTTCTTCGAAAGCTGGTCTTTGTTGTAGATGTTGTGGCAGTACTTTCTCATTCAAGACGCTGATTGCTCTTGCTAATTTCTTCGAGCAATTTTGTCTGGGAATGAGATAGCGGTTCAGTGGGTCAGTTCCCTCAAATTCTGCAAGTACGACTGCAAATTCATTGCGAATTTGCACCTCTTCACAACTCTTATCATCCGTACTTTCTGACATGCTTGTCCCATTGTCATCCTGAGTTTCCACAGCTGATATCTCCACTGCCCTCAGATTACTAGGTTCTGAGGAGTTAAGCATTTTTCTTACTTTTTCCTTGATTGCTTCCAAAACTGGTGCAGAGAGGAGATTTTTCTGAACAATTGCTCGACGCTGGTCCGCTATTCTTTGCTCACTAACTTCAGAATCAGGGAAACGGTGAAGAAATCTTAGGTGTAACTTTTGTCGGTAGGCCGTAGTGTCAGTCTCCATTTTGGTAATGGTGTAGTATTCACGCATGATGAAGGTATTAATATCTGTAGTCCACTTCATCCTTCTGCGTTGCCTGCCTGCGGCAGTGGTCTCTGGAAGCAATAGATTGCTTCTCTGGGAAGCACTTGCGGCAGGTGCATCTGTAAGTGGAGATGGATGGGTGCTGCTATGTTCGGCTGTAGTATATTCGGGGTTATCCCCGATCAGGGCCCGCCTGTTCAGCTCCTGATCACCACCGGCTCGCATGCTGTCACCTCCAGCGGTGGCTCCGAAGGTGCCCTGGCGCTCCCCAGGCAGCGGCTGCTTTTCCGAGGCCTTACGCGCATATTCCGTGTCTCCATATCTCTATGGGTGTGCCATCGCCCTGTTTGCCGCCAAATTTTCTGACGTTGCCCGTCTCCCACGTGGCTAAATTGTCAATTGCTCGGTTGTAGGGCTGGACTTTGGGAGACGTATTATTATTATTATTATTATTATTATTATTATTATTATTTAATGTAAATGAAACTTTATTCAAAGGTCTTTTTTTTCACTTTTCAACAATGCCGTTTAGTATAGACATTAATTTATGTGACATGGAAATTATCCATTTTTATACGTCTTATTTTGTTTTTGTGTTTTCCGTGCATTTGGACTGAGGTAATTTTTAGCGTTTCCGTCATTTTTAATTAATTTTTAGCTAATTTCATTGACTTTAATACAACTTTTTGACCTTGCGTCAAATAATATTTACGAGTTCACCCAAAGAGTATATATCAGAGACGGCACTCAATGTTGAAAGGAAAAGCCTTATTTGCCCAACTTCCGGTGCCGCCACATTGTTCTGTATAATTTCTATTGGGTAAACGGACAGCCAATAGCGAAGAAGTAAACGGTGAATTTGAAATAAACCAGCGACGCGGGAACTTTAAAATTTCATTCCCATACTTCCCACGCCTTAATTTATTAAAAAATTCACAATAATAATTGTAAGGATTTTATGGAAGAAAAAAGTCAAATTAGGGTAGTAAAATCTAGTATTTATTGACCATGTTGATATTATACAATTTCGTAATTTCATTAGTAATAAGAATTTTGAATTACAGAAAGTAATAAACAGTACACCTGCATAATTGCAACTTTAGTATTTGCTTGTAGATATGCCAAATTAATACTATGGAATACTACATTATTACAAGCATTATGAATAAATAAGAACAGAATTGAAAAGAAACAAATGAAAATATTACCGCACATTTGCCCAGGTAAAAGAAATAGTTATGATACAAGGGGTAAAAGTGCCATTTTATTTTGCGAATTACTTAAACCATTAAGAACACGAATCACATAATTATGTACTGTTAAATTAAGATCAATATTATCTGATTAGGTCACATGAACGTATTTTGTTTTCTTTGTTGCTTTCAGTTTTATCAGAACATATGAGCATTGTCCCACTTTTAGCAGTAGTGCAAAAAATTGAGCTTTTAGCAAGCTCTGCATGCCTTAAAAAAAACACTTTTACTAGTTGCAACCTAAAAATGTTTTTCATTAGTCAATAAATATTTGACAAAATTATTTTATTTACCCATGCTAAACTCACACATGCACAGTTCAGAGCCTGGCTTTTTTAAAATGGGATCCACTGTGAAAGTACATTCACTTTTAAAACAATGATTTACAAATAGTGGAATTCCATCAATGCTTATGCACTACAATTTAATTCTAAAAATGGATTGTCAAAGTGCAAATATTTGATTGCACCAGGAGCCAAGCCTGGGACCTTCTGATAACTGGGCAGATGTCCTAATAACTCAGCTATAGAATCAAGCATTGCATTCACAACTCACAACAATTCACAATCCAATAACGATCAGCATTCAAATCCAGAATGTAATTGGCATGACGATGAACAAAACACAATGATACACACATACTAGAATATAAATTGAATAAGGATTGTGTTTGTCATGAGAAACTATTATTGTCAGAACAGTATAACAATACATAAACAACTTATATCAAAACTAATAATAAAAATTAATACTAATAAGAAAGAAACAAATTGCAGACTAGATAATAGACATTAAAGAAATTCTAAAATTGCATGAAAATAGCCTCTGAAACTCAAAACCTTTGTATTCATAATATTCAAATAAAGTGTCTTAACTTAGCAAGAGGCATTCCAAAATTCAGAAAATAATCATGCTTTACAGAATTAATTTTATCTTTAAATTTTATTTAATTAGAACTTTCCAAATCAGATGTGGGAAATACAGTTTATATAATGGATCTGTTCCCAATGACAGCATACACACTGATTTTAAAACTCTCGTTGTTCATAACTGTCAGCGTAAAAGAGATATGTTCAGAAACTTTGTGCACAATGAAGCAAGTCATTCACTGCACATAACAATAATTCTTTAATATTATCTCTCTGAGTTCTGACTCCTCAAAGTGAACATTAATTTAAAGCCACTTAGGGTCAAACTCGTAGGGCCTAATATGCATGCTTCAGAAGCCATATCTGGAAGAGGATCTGAAAAGCAAAAAATGCCGTTAAGAAAGATAGTATGTTCTCAAATGAATGTTCTGAAAACAAATCTGTATCAAAAAGAAAGATGTTTCTTTTAATTCACCATCTAGAATTACGAAATTAGAAAGCACAGGAATATCTTGCACTTACCACACACCGAAGGCGCAGATTCATCTCCCAGAATGGCTTCTTGCACCTGTCCAGTAGTACAAGGATCTGTAATCACCAAAAAGAGTTTTTTATTTACTATAATTTTGCCCTCAATTGGCACTAATAACTGTATATTGAAAGGAACATACTATGAGAGACGTCCATAAAAACTTGAGGTGACACCTCACATGGGTGAAAAAGATCTGAAAATGGAGACAAACTTGAAATCTATCCCATCTTCAATAAATGCAACAAAGTAATAATTGAGATTCTTAAAGATTATAGCAAATTTTTACCTTTCACAAGGCTAGAATAAGCATCTGCTGTACTTGCTGTAGCAGCATGTTCAACAGCACTAGAACCTGTATTAATCAACAACAGATTATTTCCAATACATTATGCTTTCAATAGCATGCTTCTTTTTGCATTTTACAAACATACAAGAGACTTACCATTTTCAGTTTGAAAAGCTGCCTGTGTACAAGGATCTGAAAATTAAAAAATGCTGGTATCATAGCCTCCCATCAAACTATATATTCTACTAAAACTAAAATAAATATATTCTAGTAATATTCTATTAAAAAAGTCTTACCAATTACACCCATAGCTGCAGAGGGTGTCACCTCGCTTGGTCCACATACGGGATTTGCAACTGAACATGAACATTAAAAAAATTCCACTATTTGTTACGCACCCATCATCTTCTCGAAGCCAAAATGCACGCTTCAGACTTCAAACAGCAGTAAATCACTTCATTTCTCTAATTCACTGACTGCGATATGGCGTTAACAGCCCTACGAACAGCACGTGAATATACAACGATAGGTCGACGAGGAAGGAATCCAACGGTAACCAACCGGCTCGTTTGCGAAAAAATTTCAAAATGAATAAGTAGTTCACATATTCTCCGCTAGAGCGAGTTGCTGTTGTACAGATGTATATGGCGTCGCTCTGAACTCTGATTGGCTACCATATGGAATTTGAATAAGGACCGGATGTGCCCTATCTAGTGTCACACAGTAACAGTCACAGCACAGTAACAGTCACAGCAGTAAATCACTTCATTTCTCTAATTCACTGACTGCGATATGGCGTTAACAGCCCTACGAACAGCACGTGAATATACAACGATAGGTCGACGAGGAAGGAATCCAACGGTAACCAACCGGCTCGTTTGCGAAAAAATTTCAAAATGAATAAGTAGTTCACATATTCTCCGCTAGAGCGAGTTGCTGTTGTACAGATGTATATGGCGTCGCTCTGAACTCTGATTGGCTACCGTATGGAATTTGAATAAGGACCGGATGTGCCCTATCTAGTGTCACACCACTGAGTTCACCATAGAATTCCTGAGTAGCCTATTTGATTTCATCGCTTAGAAACTGTAATGTCAGCCGTCTAAGGTTCTCGTAAACCCTATCAGCGCCATTGTCGTATCGCTCAATTTCGGGAAAACTAAAGAAAGTTATTTCCTGGTAAATAACAGTCCAAACCAAACGATTGCAACCTGAGTTCATTTGAAAACAATGGAAGAATAAATAAACATGGATATATGTATCGTAATAACTCTTATTACGATACTGATCTCAGTTTCATTAAGTTTGGTTTTATACAATAAAAGTTAATGGTTTCAATTTACCCATTTAAATGAAGTTTTTATGATTATTAATATTTTAAGACAGTGTGTTACGTTCAAAATTAGTGCCGCTTTAACAACATATAGTTTCACGCCTTATTCGTAACGGCAACGCAATATACTCGTACAATACTATTTGAATTTACAAAAAAATTGCTTTCCAGCAAAAACTATTTTCTCCGTTCTGGGATTCGATATCGGGTCCTTAGACTTAACACGCCTGTCACGTTTCCCCCCAAGTCACAGCTACACTCTTTACCCTTTCCTTCCCGACGCCAAACGCAAGTAGAAAGTTTGCATTTGCTGTTTTTAAAAAATTGAATGTGTTTGAATTACATTAATTCAAGATCTAGTTTTAAAAACAGGTTTCATTCTTAAAAATCTCTATCGTCAGTGTCGTATTTTGACAATGTTAATTTTTTTCATATTTCGAAAATTCAGGTCGTTTGCCGAAAATAGAGCCTGACCATTTTTATACGTCTTTTGCTCTATGCAAGGAAAAGATGAAAAAAGATTTAGAGATTTTTTTAGAAAACTTTGACAATATGTCAGTGCGTGATGTTAAGCTCCCTTAACATTGGAAGATCCCTTTCAAATTCCAAAATTCGTGACATCAGGCAGGATGAATATCCATTTTAGTGAAAATGCTGTTTACACTTGAATTACTCATTCGTAAACGAACTGACTAAAAGAGGTATTCGAAAACCACTTTTTCAGGTTCAAGAACACTCAAAACATAAATATTTTGACAATCGTATGTTTAGAAATTAATATACGAGCAGGAAACAATCCACCCTTTTGGAATGAGCGACATTGAAAACGTGTTTTCTGAGGTAATTTTCACACTTTCTTCTGCAGCATTGTATAACTCTCTCTTTAGATAGGATACGTGGAGGTAAAACCTAGCAGGCGTTGTTAGGATTTTAACTCACGTCCTTCTAAACTGCAGTTCTTACACGACCTATGCACTGCGCTACCGCAAGCATCGGCCATTGCTGAGACCAACAGATCTTATTGCGAAGAAAAAATTGATATTCGATTTTTTAGTCTTTTATTACAGAATGTACTCCATGTGTCAAAGATATGAAATTCACGATAACAATGCAGAGGAATTAAACACGCGCATCTACGTATTTCATTTTATGTTAGAAATATTTTCATTCAAAAGCTCAGTTCTGTAGGCTTCGTTGTGCCGCCAGTTCCAAGCGTTATCTTTCGACGCCTACTTTTAATGTTGAAGCTGCGCCATAGATGAAAGTTGCGATAACGCTAGACGGGCTGAAATATTGTCGGTCTGAAATCCAGAATCGCAATGGCAGTAAATTAATACCTCATTGTTAAAGACATTACCTCACTGAAGTCAAAAGCGCGTACTTTCTGTCATATGTATTAAGGTTACCAATTATTTTAAGTTTATAATTAAACACAAAAGTGTTCTCTACCCGCAAAAAGTATTCGCCACGGATGAAATTCGAACTTAAGTGCGTAATAATACCCAGCAGTTCTCTTGCTAATTACACAACATGCATCGCTGCATCACAAACCTGTAGCTACGCAACAAATTAAAGGTCGACTTTCGCAATTTTGGAATTTTATAATAGTCATATGTTAGAAACACATCACTAAATATGTTTAATAGAACTTGATGGATATTTTTAATAGAACACTTTCGTCGATAATTTAAGAAACCCTAAAGAGTAAGCGATGTCTTGACTGCGTTTTTATATTGCGTTTCTTGGGGGTCAGGGTATTAATTTTGTGCGATGTAACGATTTTTTTGCCAACAATTGCCGAATCTGTTACTTTTTTCTGTCTTATACCAACATATTAAAATATTTACTAGTTCCTTTTTATTTAATGTTACGATTTTCATATACAAAATTGCGTGTCACTTCTCTACTAGATCACATCTTTAGTAGCCGAAAACTAACTATCCAAAAATTGTACAAATAACTCTGTCAGATACGAAGTGTTTGCGCTCTAACTTGGTAAATACGTAGGTGAAGTAAATTCAAAATTTGAATCTCTTTCTAACTGATTCGCAGCTGCTTGCTTCCGACTACTTATACTGACCGACTAACACTAACTTACACTTGACTTACTCTGACTGACTTCTCTGTTACTCACTAACTGACAGACTTCTTACTAACTTGACTGCTACTGACTGCGCGGCCGCCGGCAGCGGCGCATTTATACCTGGTCGGCGCTCGTCTCGATACACCCGGTACATTCTCTGCGTTTCCCCGCGACTCGCGAATAGTCCGGAATCGTCCAGTTCGGGGGGAAGGAAGGGGGGCCGGCAGATGACGCAATCCACGCGCAGCGAATCCGGCAGGTGATGCAATATTCGTTACAATATTAACGACTGAGAGCTACGTCAAAACATCACATTTTTGACATTTTTGAAAAAATAAAAGAATAGAGCAATGTGACATTTATGTCTTCTAATAGAGTACATTTAGCACTATCCCTGCCAATAGTTTAAAGAACGAATTTGGAGCCGTTTTTAAGAAAATCTTGTTTTTGTAAGTTTAATTAAGTAATAATTTGTTTTTGTAATTTAATAAGCTACCCACAAATTTTTCAACAAGAAAGTTCTTCAAAATCTCAAAGCTTCGACTCGAGCGATGTCCATAGACAGGGGTGTCTTGACTTTCAAAACAACAACAACAATGTTCGTATGGTTTAGGCGCCTGTGGTCTTCACAGTCAGATGGACAGACGGACGTTTTGCTGTCAATTGATTTTTCGATAACAAGGACACACAACACAGGGATTCTGCCTACACCACGTGTTAGAAGAATATTTTCCTATATTTAGCAACTGGTTTTATCCGCTTTTTCGTTATCAGGGCTCAGCAATGAATTTGTTTATTCCGACAATCACCGTTTTTTGCACAGATTACATAACTTTGGCTAAAGTATGTTTATTACTCCGTATATACGTATGTATACGAGAAAGTAAAATTGAGATGCCTAGTACCTATATGAAATTTATAGCGTAGCTGATACCAAAAAATTGTTTACGGCAAAACGTTTGCTCATTTGTTTGTCAGTCCGTCCGTCTGTAGGAATTTTCATCTAACTCGATATAACTGATGTTACAGATCCTTAATTCTGATACATTTTTTGGAAGATACTTAACATGAAGCACCAACAATATTCAAATGTTTTTCTCGGAGCAAACTTCGCTTACAAAAGGGGGCAGGTCCTTTTTCATTGAATGCTCTAAATTTTCACAATTGCAAAAATTAAATTTTGTCAGTCTCCTTAAAATAAAATCTATTTTTCAAAATTGGTCCTTCAGATAATTTCATGCATAGTTTTTTGAAAATATAAGTGGATACCGTTTAATTTTGCTTAAGATAATGGCACATTTTGAAGGAAGATAATCACAAAAATGGCTTCAAATCACTTTTTTGAACGTTTTGAAGGGAAACAACCAAATAAGCTGAATAAAATAAAAGTTGTACGGATGTTGCCGTTTAATTGATCAAAAAATATACGAAGTTCAAGAAGTAATAAATTATCACCAGATGTAGCTCATGGCATCAACTGTTGTCACAGTTGTGCCTGTTTCTGGGCTCTAGGGTTTGATTCCTGACAGTGGCAGGATTTCGACACTAGCTACTAGAAAGATCAAATTGACCCGTTGTCTAGAGGAAACTTGTGGGCAGGCGACTGCCATGATCGGTGTTTTTCTGTGTTTCTTTTTCGATTAACATCAGGCGAATACCGGAGAAGTACCCTGACAAACGGGCCTTAGACCGCGGGCGATCTTTCGCTTTTCTACTTTGTCCCACCCTCTCCCGTAACACGCACGCACTCATGTGCTCTGCACTACCTCACGTGGCGAGAGATTGCACCCCCTCCTGCGATAAATTATGCACTACGCTCACGGGACTAACAGGTCGTAGCAACTGACTCGCCGGAAAACACCAGATGACCACTGAATGAAGCGTCTCGAACCAGAAGATTGCGGGTTCGAGCCCCGCCTCGGGCATGGGTGTATTTGTGCAAGTGCATGTATGGGTCGTCCTTTCACCCCTCACTATCATTATTTCATCTTCCATTCCCCCAGGACCAACAATCCTGGGGAATAAAACTCGGATCCAGCTAAATGCTCATACCCCCAGATAAAGTTACTTGCACCTGCCATCGAGATAATGATTCTTTTTTTTTATTTATTTCCTCCTGTACGGCATTGCTACCTTTCAGGGGTGTTAATATTTTACAAAATAATGCTTTGACATTCGTTCTCACGCTAATTGTCCCGAATATTACAGGCTGTGTTCAATGTATAATTTTGAAAATTGATTTGATGTTAATTTATTTTTATATTCATTGAATAAAATATTTATATGTTATTATTTTATATTAATATCTGTTGGGAATTAATGACGTTGAGTATTTATGGAGGTACGAGTTTATCCTTGGGAAATCGTGAGCATATTCTATTTGCTTTTGTATAGTTTTTGCCGAGTTTGAAGTTGGGCGTAGCTGGAGATCCTGAAAGAGTGTCAAAGAACTTGTGAGAGGATTTTAGGATGTGTTCTTGTATTGACTCAATTCATAATTCTCTGTCAAGTTGTTTGTTACTAATAAACAGGGAGCCTTAGTTTTTTTTAAACATTTATTTTGAATGATTTGTAGTTTTTCGATGTGTGTTTTTGCTGCATTACACCAAATTGGGCTAGCATACGTGGTTGTTGGCAGGGCCGGATTTATGCATGTGCTGACAGTGCTGCAGCACAGGGCACTCCACCAAAAAGGGGCCTCCACCAAATAAAAAATAATTTTTTTTATTTTGGTCTATTTTTCTGCAAAAACTTTTTAATTTCATTGTTATGTAGTAATTTGTATTTTTTGAAATTTAGATTTCATGATGCATTTTTAGTCTCAAGAATATCTACTTATTTAGTATGTATTCAAAGTTATTTATGATTTATTCAGTATTAAACGCACATAATCTAACTGAATATCGTGTTTCAAACATGTGCGAAATGTTACTTCTAGGCTGTATGTAGGCTGTACATGTGCGAAATGTGCTTCAACGACTTGTAAGTGTCATCAAGTTTATATGCCAACGAGGATTAGCATTCCGTGGGGACACTGAAATTCTTGGATCACCTGATAATGGAAACTATTTGGGTTTACTCGAATTAATAGCTGAATATGCCGACTTTTTAAAAAAACATATAGCTGATAAAGCAAACCGAGGAAGTGGTCATGTCAACTACCTTTCTTCAAAAGTTTGTGATGAGATTATTGAACTAATGGGAAAACGTGTTTTTGCAGAAATTATTTCACGTATTAAACAATCTCGCTACTACTCGATATCAGTTGATTCGACACCTGATGAAGGCCACGTGGATCAGCTGTCAATAGTATTTCGTTACATTGAAGATCCCACTCCTGTTGAAAGATTTTTGATTTATTTACCAAATCAAGGTCACAAAGCACAAGAGATATATGACGGGTTAATCAGAATTTTAAATTACAATGATCTTAATATAAAAAATTGTCGTGGTCAGTCATATGATAATGCCTCTAACATGAGTGGTAAATTCAATGGTTCACAAGCTTTTATTAAATTGGACAACGAATTAGCAGATTGGATTCCATGTGCAGTACATTCGCTGAATTTGGTTGGATAAACAGCTGCAGAGTGTTGAGCAAATGCAATCATTTTTTTTTGATTTCTTGGAAAATATTTATGTATTCTTTACTTGCTCAACAAGTCGCTATAAACTACTAAAAGAACAAGCTTCAAAATCGCCTGAGTCTAGTGACAGTACAACCAATTTTTACATTCCTAAAAGAATAGATACAACGCGGTGGTCCTGTCGAGCGGATACTTCTAAAGCTTTAGTTCCAGGATATTCTGAAATTAAAGCTGCACTTCTAAAAATCTTCGAAGATGATTCTCAAAATTCTAAAACTCGTAGTGAAGCACAAGCTTTATATAACAAAATTAATATGTTAGAAATCGCAATTTATGCAGTATTTTGGAATGATGTCTTGAGCAGAGTAAATGACACAAATAAAGTACTTCAGAATTCCAAGTTAGATTTGAATACTGCTGTTGCAGCTATTAAATCGTTGAGATTATTTATTCAAGAAAGGTGCGACAGTTTTGAATATTATGAAAAATTAGGAATGGAAAAATCTGGGACAACAGAGTATGTAATACGTAGAAAAGGACAACGGAATGTTCGTTTGGTTCCATTAGATTATGGAAATTCTGCAAACGTTCAGTTAACAGCTGCTGAAGAATTTCGAGTGAAAAGTTACCTTCCAGTAATTGACCAGTTTTTAGTTTCTTTAGATCAACGTGTCTCTGCGTATGAAATAATTTCTTCTCGGTTTGGTTTTTTATCAAAATTAGACAACCTTAGTTCAGATGAAATAATCAAGCACGCAACAAACCTTAGTAAAATTTATGTAGACGACGTCGATGAAAATCTTGGAATTGAGTTGATCCAATTCAAAGAATTCATTAACCAATTCATACAAGATGAGGAATCTAAAAGCGCCTTAAGTCGGGAACATTTTATATATAACTTAATAATTGAGAAGGGAATACAAGACGCGTTTCCGAATGTAGAAATTATTTTAAAAATTTATCTTGTGTTAATGATAACAAATTGTACAACGGAAAGATCATTTTCAAAATTAAAACTTCTAAAAAATAGATTGAGAACTAGTATGACAGAAGAACGACATAATTATCTTTCTATTTTGAACATCAATTTTGATGTAATTGAAGAGTTTGCTTACAGAAAAGCAAGAAAAGTTCCTGTAGTTTAGTTATTATCATTAAGTTGTAATGTGTTGTAAATATTCGGTTTATAAATAAAATATTGCACGCAAAAATTATTTGCAAAAATTTTTTTAAATTAAACATATTTGACACATAGATTTTATTTTGTCAGCCGCCAACTGCATATAATATATGTGGGGGGGGGCTCCACCAAAAATCAGCACATGGGCACCCACCAAGTTAAATCCGGCCCTGGTTGTTGGTCGTAATATCGATTTATAAATTGTAGTTCCACATTCAATACTTAAAGCTGATTTAGAGTTTAGAAGAGGATAAAGTTTAGCAATTTTTGTGTACGTTTTGTTTGCAACTGTTTTAATGTGGTCTTTCCAAGTTAATTTTGCATCTAACATTAGTCCTAAATATTTAACTGCCGTTTGTTTGGGAAGCCATTTTATTATTGAATTTTGAATTTTAAGGGGGGGAGGGGTCGGTGGTCTTCGAAGTGTGAAGATTTTTGCTTGACATTTGTGCGAGTTTATTTTGATTCTTCACTGTTCAGACCAGGTGATATATATTTTGTTAAGTCGTTCTGAAGGTTGTTGTAAGCCAGAGTATATCCTCGTGGGCTGTGAATAAAGCGGTATCGTCAGCAAAGAGGGCGATTTCTGAGTCAGCTGGTTTTGGGATATCCGATAAGTATATGCTGAAAAGTAAAGGTGATAGGCATGATCCTTGAGGGACACCGACTGTCGGTTGACATTGATTAGAATAAGTAGAATCATAGGTGGATTTACGCATAGGCACAGTAGGCACGTGCCTACGGCGGCAAGTTTTCAAGGGCGGCAAATTTTCAAAGACAAAATTTTCTTGATATTTTCTGAAACAAATTTCGGTTCTCTAAAAAATATAAGAGCATAAATCATATTTTTATTTTAAAAATGATTTAAACGAGACTAAAGCAGGACAGGATACAGGACTTAAGGTTAAAGAGTTAAAGAGAAATCGAAAAAATGCCGTTTTTTCGTGCCTCGCGGAGTTAATCACTGCACAGGGTCTGAGAAATCGAAAACTTAAGGTTTTAATTAGTGCCTGAGTATGGTACGTAAACATACCAAAAGGAAATGTTTTATGACCGTTTTCAGGCACCCCTCCGTTTTTCAGTACCTTCCGAATGATGTAAATTTTTTGAATATGAATTTCATGAACTGACATTTTTTGTCTTATTCATTATAATTGAGGCTCGCAGACCAAAAACCAGGTAAGTGGCCAGAGGTGGATTTATGCATAGGCACAGTAGGCATGTGCCTACGGCGGCAAATTTTCAAGGGCGGCAAATTTTCAAAGGCGCAAAATTTTCTTGATATTTTCTAAAACAAATTTAGGTTCTCCAAAAACTATGACAGCATAAATCATATTTTTATTTTAAAAATGATTTAAGCGAGACTAAAGCCGCCCCCTCAACATTTGATTTATAAATTAAGTTTGAATTTCAAATGGAGACATTTTCAATGTTACAGAATACATGAAAAGAATTCGCCAACGACTTCTGATTGGTTGATTGAGCAGAAAGAATTACATTCTTAGAGTAAGGAGTTTGAATTAGCCAATCAGAAATCGCTGACGGATTTCGTCATGCATTCATTTTGCGCTATATAGAAAGTAGCGACATCTATTACTTCTTGAGTTAGTTTTAGAAGACGGATATGGAAATAAACCTTTTCTTTCTTTTGTTACTATTGTTGTGTATCGTTTATTGTAAGAGCCTGCTGAGTAAAAATAATATTTTGAAGTTTTAAAGTGAGTGGTTATCGAAAAAGTCTCAGCGGAAGTCAATATGCAAAAATACGAAAAGAAAAGGAAGAGAAATGTCAAAATAAAATTGATAAGACAAAAAATAAATGATTTCTTGAAACCTATATGGGAAACTGATCACTGCTGCAATTCATTCGACAATTCTATTACTGAGTTAGTATAAACATATAGATTAGATAACATATTCAGTTTTCAGCTTGTATATTTTTTCCATGTACTAATAACTTGTGATAAATAAATGTTAACATTAATATATTTTAATGCAAATGCTAAAATATTCTCAAAATGCAAAAAATGTTTCGTACAATGATTAGAAATTACATATTCTTGACGTGTTGTTGTATTCGTTAAAATGAACTATATCTTAATATAGAATTTAAATAAATTAGCATAAAATATGTTACTATAATTATATTACTATTTATTTGATACAATATGTAATAATACATATATTATTTTGACTCTTATTTATTCAGGGTTATCACTGAATCTAATAATGAGACTGCAAAGTTCCAAACAGCTAAAAATGAAATGGTTCCTCAAGCAATTGAAAATATAACTGCGACTGATTATGAGTCGACGATTCAACCGATATAAATAGTTTAAGCATTTTTTTGTATAATTAATTATACCTTTATATATATATATATATATATACATATATATATTATAATCTTTCTAGAATATTTGTTTATAATATTAC
Organism: Gryllus longicercus; assembly: GCA_038098605.1. Taxonomy (NCBI): domain Eukaryota; kingdom Metazoa; phylum Arthropoda; class Insecta; order Orthoptera; family Gryllidae; genus Gryllus; species Gryllus longicercus. The sequence continues at coordinate 170,310 of JAZDUA010000005.1, read as the reverse complement.
ATACATTATTATAATAATTTATTATTTGCTTTTTTAATTCAATAGGATTTCTACCGAATGTATACAACTGCAAGAACATAAAATTGATGAAACCATAACTTCGACTGATCGGTTTTGTTGGAAAAGCGATCCAGCTTTGTGGTCTATTAATGAAGCTACACGTGATTATGTTGCCAAGCATGGGTTCGAACAAAACAAAAACGCTGACTTTTCTAAATCAAGAAAAGAGTACAATGATGGCAAAGTTCGTTACATAACTTCGAATATGTTTGAGTATACGCATATCAGTGAAGAAAAAATGCCTCGCAAGTGGCTTGTTTACTCTGAGAGCAATGGAACTGTTTTCTGCGGTGTTTGTCTATTGTTTCCAAGCAATTCAGAAGTAAGAACAAAATTATCATCGGAGGGATTCAATGATTGGAAAAATGTGCATACCAAATTAAAAGAACATGAGAATTCTACATGTCATAGAAAATGTACGCCCGAATTGAAATTGACAGGGGACTGAAAACCCATTGAATAAGCAGCTCTTTGAGAGGACATCTCGAAAAGTTTTGAAATAATCAAAATGGTAATTACACGATGTTGCTTGAGTTAATATCGAAATATGACCACTTCTTAGCAGATCACATACAAAAATTTGGTAACTGCGGTAAAGGAAATACATCGTCTTTATCCACCACAACGGTTGAAGAACTAATAGGTATATTAGCTAAAGCAGTTAAAGATGATATTCTCCGAAACATTCGAAGTGCCAAGTATTTTTCCAAAATTATGGACTCTACACCAGACATAGCACACGTGGATCAACTCGCTATAGTTATTAGACATGTGGGAAAAGATGGTACACCAAAAGAGTCATTTTTGGAATTCCTTCCAAACACAGGCCATAAATCAAAGGAGATGTTCGACGCTGTATGTAATTTTATGGAGATTAACAAACCGGACATTAATAATTATCGTGGTCAGTCCTACGACAACGCGTCTAATATGTCGGGTCTTTACACAGGTCTTCAAACCCGTATGAAAGATGTAAATGCTCTAATTGAATTCATTCCGTTCTGCTCATTCTGCACTGAAGCATGTACTTATTTTCTACTTCTTCAAAATTTATATAGTTTCTTTAGTGCATCTACATCGAGGTGGGGCATACTTCAAAATTTAGTAGATGAAGGATCCAGTACATTATTTTTGAAAAGTCTTTCAATTACGCGCTGGTCAGCTCGATTGATGATGCATGTCAGGCTCTAAAACATCGTTAGAAATCAATAGAGAAATTAGCTATAATTAATAAAACGTTATTTCAACTGTATAAAAAACCCATCCAAAAAGTTAAATGTTATATTCATTGTTTATAATGGTAAATCGAAAAATATAAAACTTTTACAACTTCGTAATATTCTAATCGTTCACTTGTTGTAAATAAAAATCTATCATATTAATATTTAATACAAGCTATTTATTTGTCTACTTTATTAGAGTATACCTTGTGATTTCAAAAGTATATGAATCTGAAACTAAGGCCCGTTGACGAAAGAAAACGTTGCAATTCTAGTTGTCATGTTTTGGTTTCCTTTTAATGTAAATGTCAGTGTTGAAACGTTAATAATGTTGAACGTCACTTGCTATAAAGATACAGTTTATATCCAAAATTAGCTAATCCCAAAAAATTATTTAATTTATGAAAACAATGTGCAAAATGTAATGTTACTTTTAAAGTTAAAGCGTTCAAATTAATGAGGAATTGTTACTGAAACGTTGCAATTTGAAATGTAACATTAATTTTAAACAGGGGGCGGCAAATTTGATGTGCCTACAGGCGGCAAAAATATTAATCCGCCCCTGAGTAGAATTGATTCTTACCAGGAAATGGCGATCTGCCAGAAAGCTGTCGATAATTTTATAGAGGTAGTTTGGTAAACTCAGACGTTGTAATTTAAATAGTAATCCGGGGTGCCACATTTTGTCAAATGCCTTTTCTATGTCTAGAAATATTGCTAAGGTGTGTTTGTGTTGATGGAAAGCATTAGCCATGAATTCTGAAAGTCTCAGGAGTTGGTGCGTTGTTGAGTATTTATTTATAAATCCGAATTGAGTATTAGGTATATCCTTTATTTCTGTAAGATATTTATTTATACGTGTATATATTAGCTTCTCGAATAATTTGCCAAGAGTTGGAAGTAAACTTATCGGTCTATAATTGAATGGATTTTGGGGGTCTTTCCCTGGTTTGTTGAACGGGAGGATAATAGCAGTTTTCCAATTTTTAGGAAAATGGCTTAATCTTAATGCCGAATTGAAAATGGCGGTTAAATCCGCGATTGCCTTTGTCGTCAGTACTTTGAGGGCTTTATTGCTAATGTTATCATATCCTGTTGCCTTTCTAGATTTTAATTGATTAATGGTTTTTCTATCTTTAGAACGTGAGATAAATTTGATTTTTCCTGGGACAGTTGCAACTTGTTTTGCTGATTCAAATAAAATGTAGTTGTTGAACTGGTTGTTGCTAATTGGATTAAGAGTGAAGGTTTTCTGAAAATGTTTGGCTAGTAAATTAGCCTTGTTTTTGTCTGAGTACGCAATTTCTGTATCGCTTTTTAAAATTGGAATTTCTGCTTTTTCTTTGGCGATTCGTCTGATCGTAGTCCACATTGATGTCCCCAGTCTGCTATTGGGGTGAATTTGTTTTATTATATTCTGATATTCAGAATAACGAAATTGTTCTAGTCTGTATTTAATTATTCTGGAAATTTTATTGAATTTTACTTTAAGGTCTGGTCTCCTGGTTGTTTGCCAATATCGTCTAAGGTTATGTTTAGTTTTGATTAGGTTTACTATTTTCAATGGAACTGGTTTTCTAGTTTTAATACTTGCGGAACATTGTGTTGTTGTCTGTTCAATTGTTTTCTGTATCGATTGTGTTATATGCAGCACTTGCATATCTAATTCCTCGTTGGTGTGAATTTTACTAGGGTATATTATATTGTTGTCTATTAGTTCCTTAAACGTATTCCAATTAATTCGTCCCAAGGTTTCGTTACGTTGTAATACTTGAGCTAACGGCGAATTGGAGCAATTTATTTCGATAATTACTGGGGAGTGATCCGAGTCTAATTCCGGCAATACTGTTTGAATCAAGGGCAAATTGAAATTTTTGGTCAATACTATCTAGTATACTGGGAATCACATTCTAAAGTCCTCTATATCGGTGAAGAAAACCTTGATTCCATTCTGACATGTTCTAGTGGAAAAATCGTTTTTGGCTACTGATTTGATATCATCTAATATTATATTGTAGTTTTTACCTAGTACATGTATGGGAGGGATTTTCACTAGTGGGGTAGTATTGACTGGTTCATTTGTAGTTTCATCTTCTGTAAATATTTCATATCTATTAGAAACTGGTATGCTATACATATCACGAGAATCACAAGATCTTCGTCTTTTAGCAGAGTTCTTTTCCAAAATATTGAGTTCATTACTTACATTTTGTTGAGGGGGTTGGCTACTTAGCTGCAATTGTGAAGAATGCTGAAACTGCGGAGCCTGTTGAAAATTCTGTTATTGTTGCAGTTGCGGAATAGTAATGCATTGCTCGTGAAGATATTGTAGGAACTGTTTTTGTTGGTCTTGCATCATTTTTCATTGTTGATCTTCCTGAAGTTGGCGGTTTTGTTGAGTTTGAAGATATAATTGATGTTGGGTGGATGTATTGCACTCGGTCATTTCAATGCTTGAATTTACACCACTGTTTGTATTATTTAACGCGTCTAGGGCATTTTTAATTGCTTCCGCTGTTGAGTCTGCACTTGGGTCCATGAACAGCGTGATAGCGTGGAGGGCAGTAGTCAATGCGCGTTAATGACTGGTAGGTCACTGGATAATGCTCTGGCCGAGACCAGAGCATAAACTTTTAAACACGAACTGATCGCACTTACTGAGTTTCCTTTTATATTAAGCACTTTATAGAGAAAAGAGACTATTCATTAGATGTTTCACTGCACTAGCCACTCTTGGCACTAGCAAAGAGACCACTACGATTTGAACTGCGATATGAGAAGATAAGAGCTGCCTCAGCCCGAAGTGTTCACCTCGGCAGCTCGAGCAAGACTGGGATAATGGTACTGAGCCCCCGTAAATGCAGGGTGCATGCACGTGTGGTTCAAGTCGACCTACACACGAGCAAAACAAATCAAGGTTTACGTCACCTGACTATTAGAAATAAAGCGAGAAAGTAGCTCTAGTTTAAAAATGTTTTAATAGTGGGTGTAGGGCCAAGGCAGTGGATAGTGCTCGATCTTCACACCCGCTCTCCCCTCGTCCTTCCCCTCTCCACCCGCAGACAGCTCCGGTCGCCACCTCAAGATGTGTAGACTGGAGGGCGCTTAATACAGAGAGCAAAGTTTTGGGGAAAGCTGTATATATGTACGTCAGAATAGATCGTACACACCTGAATCGACACGTGCGCGTTGTTGTACCACTTATATTTAGGTGCGATGATTAGTGAACGTCTGCATTGTGTTCCAATACGTTCATAAAAGGTCGTTGTATGTGAATGTTTCCATTAAATCATTCGAGTCAAAAACATTCGTACTGTTATATGCATACTACCATAGACGTGCGAGATCAGATTCAAAATTTTATCAAAGCCAGTGGTCATTCAAGTAAATATAAAAGCGTTTCTCGTCCTTTGTGGTATCAAGTTATGAAATTCTCCTTACTTTTTCCTTACCTTCTAGGTCATTATCATGGACCACTTTTCCTCGACTTCTAAAAGAGATATTAACAATTTGACGGAAAATCGCACGTAAAAAAGCTGAAAGCACGTGCTCAGAAAACGAAGTACGATATCTCGTGCGTGAATAGAAGCGAGCGCGTTTTGCTTATCGGAGGATCGCAGGACTGTCACCGAACGCCGAGTCATAACTGACGCTGGTGGGGCCGTGGATTCCGTGGAATGCCCCTGCGGATGCTCCGCGCGGATGTGTGGGAGCCTTAACCCTTTCGCTCCCAATTTTTTTCTGGCCAACCGAAAAGTAGTGGATCATGGCGGATGTTAAAATTCTAGCCTTGAGAGTTATTTTTAACAATTTATTATCTTAAATTTAATTCTTCATTTAGGAATTTTGAAATAGGACCTGGGACATATATGCCCCAATGGGACTAGAATGTGGGACGCATGCGTCCCATTGATATACAAAATCTAGATTAGGAAATTGAATATGAACAAAAACCGCCAATATACAAGTGCAATCTGGTGTCAAAACGAAGAACTAATTACGTAGGCTTCAGGAACCCACTGGGACACACAATAAACTGAAGTTTACAGCAGAATTTCCCAATAGTAGCCTGGTGAAAGTTGGCGGGACATATGTATCCCGCTGGGAGCGAAAGGGTTAAATGAAAATTGTCATATTGATCTTATTTTCGGGCGAGTGTCGGTGAAACGCCTCCGTCGCGAGTCATGGCTATGCTCGCCGTTATCTCACACGTGGGGCGCTGAGTTCGGCAGACATTTTAAGACTACGTGACAAAATGACTGTCATTGTAGCTATTCATGACAATTTTGGTAGTCGGACGAGGCTTATGGCTTTGGAAGAAGGAGCTATAAAAATACTTTTTCGGTGTCTTGCGTTTAATGCAGTAAGCCATTGCCACAAATATTGGGTATTTAAAAAACATTGTCCCCAGCATAATAAGTAAGGTTAACAAGAGTTCCAACCTCGTAAAATCAAAGTTGTGAGGTTGCTGTGACGTTGAAAAAATTTCGCTCGAATTATTTTCACATTCCTTTGTAATGTGCATCGGTTACTTCAAATGTAATGCACAAAGATTTTTTAAATTCATTTTATTTTCTGTATCTTTGTTATTTACACATTTCATTGAATCATTCTTCTTTCTTGAATTCAAGTTAGTTCAACATGTTTCCGCCAGTTTTGCTCTCGTAGCATACGTTTAAGAAGGCAGCTGCAGTAGATGGTAATCGAAAGCTACACGTTGTGATAGAATTGTCCTATTCACCCTTCACTTACATTTGCACTTCCATACACTGTATCCACTGTGTCGGGGGACCAGTCAGAAGCTCGGAGCATGTTCAGAATAGGCCGACACCCGCACGTGGGAGACATCTGGTTGGCGACTCCAGCCACAAGTCATCCTGAGAACACCGTCATACGTGACAAAAACATGCACAACAGGATACCACGAGCTCACGAGACTATTGACCATAGTAGTTGACACGCCCGGAAACGCGAAATAATCAATAAATCAATATTATGAGACTACATAAGAAAAAGTACGAATCAATATTTGTAACTTATTTGCAGAAGACCGCTTAAATATTACCAACTGCTCTCGAAACCTCAGGGAATCAAGTTTCCCCGGCTCTGAGCTAAAGCAATGTGGTTCAGCTTGCCAGTGCTTACAGAGCAGAAGCAAGTCACTCCAGGATATCCGCCCTTGCCACTCATTCACTTTCGAAAGGAAGCCTTTGCAATGCTAAAGCGCACTGCAATCAATGAAAGGCTCAAAGCGGTTTGTGATTAACCTTGAAGTACGGTTTTGTTTAAATGTCACATAATTTCTAACAATCCGAACATTAAAACCTGTCGTCTGCGTGTGCTTTGTCTCGTAATCTGAATGGTTTAATAAATTTACAACCGTACACAAAATTAGGATTTCGAGACAGACTGCCGAGACATAGGACTCACTAATTTTGTCATGTGTATTTTAATATGTAATGTAATTTTAATTTGTTGTGGGTATTTGCATTCATTAAATGTGTCTCAAATCTTGTGTTGTGAATGAATTTAATGATTTTGAGTTATATGGGCGAATGTTTTTCGTTGGTTATGGGAGTTTAAATACTAGTCACTAATACCGAACAACATTCTATTGAACCTTTCAACTTCCTACGTATTCTTTTTAGAAGAATTTTATTACTTTTCCATGGATGTTTTAGGAATCAGAAAGTACGTATGTATAGAAGTGTAGCTTCCGAAATCATCACTCATACAAACGCTCTACAAACCACTTCACGTGTCAAATAACAGATGATCTCATTAGTCTTGCAACCTCTCATTATGTATCACAAACACAAATATGACCTTTACTATATCTATTGAGAAATTTATCAAAAATCTGCTATGGAATAAGGCAAAGAACGCTTAAGTGAATAAATAAAAGTAGATTAAGAACTGTGACTGTTGCATCTGCTTTTTAATTCATTAATTTCTACATCGTAGACTCATTCTAGTATATTACGACCTAATGAACTACGTTTTATAATTTGTAAATTTCTTGGTACGCGTATTATAAACGCAAATAGAAACTTTGTAAAAACAAATTTTGAAAAGTAGAAAAATCGTTCTCCTGCGTTTCTGCTCTCCTAGTGTTAGTTGTATACTAAACGAACGACTAGACCGCATTAAATGATGCAAGTAAGATTTGTATTTTCTCTTTGTCTATCTGATTTTAGTAAAATTCCATGAGTATTATTAATGTAATAAAATGTATTAGGGTCGTGTAGACACCTTTTTTATATTGTTCACTTCAATTGGGGTAAACTACCACTCATACGTGTCTGAAGGTATGTCTCACTGAGTACTTAATATAATTTTTCAATTTCAATCATTACAGAACAATAGATGCCAGAGATACGTATCTCGACAGCTAAGCAAAACTCGGTGGCAAAGTTCTCATGATTCAATCAAGTTCAATAAAATTGCCTCGTGAGTGCCTCTTTAGTGGAAAGATCTGTGTGTATTCCATTTCATCTGGAGAGCATTCACGTCGCTGATTCAGGGCGCGTTCTGGGTGAGAGTTCTGGGTGAGAGACATTCACAAAGGAACATTCATCACCTCCAGCAGACCACAGACAGTGGCTGTGAGAGTGCACACTGGTCCAAAACCATCACCTCTACTCTCGTAGCCGGCAGAGGTACAAAGACCTCTTAAATTTGTTTTAGTACGAATTTCCATGTTATAGAACGTGGGATTTTTAATTAAACATTTACCGATATTTTTATTTTATTTAGTAGGTCTTCTATTAATAAAACTACATTGACTGATATTATTTGGCTAGGCCGCCGGTCTTAAAGCCATTACAAAACCTACGTCCTAAAGCAGTGTAACCTTTTGAATTTTCGCATTCATCCCAGATGACCTCTCCGTCGCGTCAGAGCCGGGGAAAAGAGACCTTGTGGAACCGAAAGGAGAAACCTCTGAAGGGGAAAACGTACTGAGAAAGAGAAAACTGCTCACTAATCTACAAAAGAAAAGTGGTTGAGGCTAGTGATGAAATTGTTCTTATAGTTTGCTAAAAGATGGTGGTGATGTTCTTTGGTATGGATATCTTGTTTTATGGAGTGGGGTGGTTTTCTATAATTTACTTATAGTATAAACAGTTCTCATTTCTTACATCTGCATGGCAAAGAATGCAGTTGAGGGTTGCCTTACTTTCAGGACAAGTTACAGTGTAATGATTACCAGAACTTATTGAACAGTTAATTTTGTGATTGCAATTGTTTCTAGTGTTGAAAGTTCAAACGTCTAAAGCACTATAGTCTACCTTTTGGTCTTGTTCTTTTTTCGGTAGTGACGTATAGGCTGCAGATTTGATTAATGTTGAGTATTCTTTCCAATGGTTCATTGCCGTTGAACTCAGCCGCTATAACGGGAATGGGATGGCTGTCCTTTTGAAGACGAGTGATTTTAACAATGGATGGGTGTCTTTGTTTTAGATCTTGCATGATTTCACTACCGGTGATGAAGATTTGGACATTTTGGAATTCTACCGGAAAGTTATTGTTTGCAGGTTCTTTACAGGAGTGGAATCTTCTATTTGTGATGATTAAGTATTTTATTATTATACGGAAATATTCAGCTGAATCAGAATTTTTTTCACTTTGGTATTTTTTGGTTCAGCTATGAAATATTTTGATACGTTAATTTTAATTTCATTAACGAATGAGTTAATGTTAGTTATGTAGACAATAAAAATTGGGCTATTTTATAGGTTGTAATGGAATATGAAGATTGATAAGAATTAAGAGAGTTAAAACGGTTATCTGAGGGCAGAGAATTGGTTTCCTTGGCGGCTATTTCCGAAAATCAGGTACCTACTGGGACATTGTATGAAGATTGCAAGTCTGAGGTCTCATTTACGTAATTAAAGTTTTGGGCTACGGAGCCTATTCGTATAAGAACTTCATTACCGTCTGAGGATGGTGCACTGGCTCAATCTGATGTATAACCTGTAACATAGTCACTGTCACTGTCACTTGCACTGTGTTTTTTGCAATCGCTGTTGGAAGCGTCCTCGCCTACTGGCCTTTCTCTTTGGTTGACGCTGATCTGATGCTGCCTGCCTAAGTTTACAAGCGTAGTATCTTGCGATGGGTCTTGATAACAGGAAGTTTTTGATGTAGATTATTCCATTGCCATTCGTTTGTAACACTTTCGCTGTGTGAGGTAGATAAATTGATGAACTTGCTATGCGGTATACTTGACTTGTGTAGCACGTAAAGTGCATTGCTGACTACGTTGCCTGTTGATTGATTCACATCGAATGCCATTGGAGAATTATTGGGAATACGGATATGAAGAAGAGAAGCTGAAGACAGGCAATGATGTAGAAAGTATATTCTGGAGGCGAAGGTACTGAAGAGCCATTGAAGAAGAAGTAATCAAATTGTGCAATCGTGTGTCTGCTTCTTTGGCTAAAATGAGGAAAGATTCGAGATTTCGTGTTCGGGACGCCCTCTCATGTCCAATAAAAGTGAAAAGTACTTTTATGCAATGTTCGACGTGTGTTGCGTGAACTTCTGCTTAGTGAATATGATGTGATCATTGCAGGTACTAGAGAATATATATTGACGATTTGGAAAATGTTCGCTAACGACGATCAATCACCGTTTAAAAGTGCGCCCTTTCCTTTCCCCTCGCACGCAGTTCGCTTTACGACGCGCTGTAAAATTGGTTCACTGAGCAAAGCGGCCGTAGGTGCCTTCGGCCTTGTATGATGGAGGCAGTCTCAGGCTTCGGAACATGAGGCCAGTTTTCAAGAATATTTTAGGTTTCTTCGGTTTTGTGTAGGGTGTCACGTTTATTTTGTAGAGTCGTCCTGTCAGTAATTATGTCACATTGGTCGCATTTTTAAGAAATTAGAGGAAAAATAACAGTTTTTATAGACATTCACTCTTTGTATTGAAGTTTTGGAAGTTGCTAAGGATAACGTTAGTATTATTTCATTTTGGAAGGAATCCAAGATGAAAGATTACTAACCGTGATCCCGACGCAAGATGAAATATCATCTTGGATTCCTTAATACAATCAACTTATTTTCAAGACAAGGCTTCATTTCTGGGCGGAAAAATAGCATGACCATAAATAGTTTGAAATGCAAAACAATCACGTTTGGTAGAAAGTAGAATAAAACACAATACCGTTTAGGAAACAAAAATGTTCAAAGAATCGTGTCCTTGTAAGTACCTGTGAATCATTTTCGCCAGCAAATGGAGTAGGGAAAAACATGTAAACTTTGTCGTAGGGAAAACCTGGAGGTTATTGAATTATACTATGCCGATACTCAAAAAGAGTAGTACGAAATCAATCATACTTATCATCTTAGTGGTTCGGACATACATTTTCCACCCGGAGGGATCCAGTTCGAATCCCAGCAGAGCCGTGGATTTTTTATCTGGTCATTCAGGGTGGCCCTAAGGTCCACTTAGTCTTCTTTCCAAAAGAGTACCAATATTTCCGGGCTTTGTTAAGAGTAAATATAGGTAAAATTATCCGCTTGCCACACCATCTTCACCCCACTTCTAAAGTACCTAAAATACCTCTTAGGGATTTACTGTACTGAGGGCCATGAAAGTGAGTATTAACCAGAAAAGGCTGAGTGGCGCGTCTTGTGAATTTTCTTTCTGCCTTCTGGATTCTTTCTTGGATGTCAATCTCGCTTGCGAAGATCTTCACACCAAAGCAGGAAGATTTGCGTTTGGGTCAGCTTCTCTGTATTAATGCGCAGAATCTTCTTATAAATAAATAGAACTTGGGAAGGCAGTTCGGAATCGGGTGCAAGGTGGTCTATTGAGAACGGTGTAATCGCGTATTGGTCTGTCATATCCATGTTCGCAAGTTCAAATCCTATCCAACCCGTGCGGTTTTAAGGCGAAAGAATATTTGTAGGTCTTCGGAGGGGAGGTAAAGCCGGCTGTCCGATGTTGTAGACGGTGTGAGAGGGAAACCCCTGTACACTGATGTCGTCGTCAGATCTCACGTCCTCGCTGGAAGGAAGTCCACTACCTCCAAAAATGTAACATTCACTAGACTAACGGATCCCATAATCATTTCAGTTAATGCGCCCAAAAACACAAAGTAATCAATAAATTGAGGCGAATGCCTGGAGCATTACTGCGCAACATTCTCTGTCAGCCGTTCCCACCCGACGTTTTCTTGAACCGAACACGGCACTCCTGTGAACACAATTCTAGAAGAAAATCTTCGTGTATAAAGTAATTTACGTAACTAGTGGTTAGTGCGGGACAGGTAATTCATGACACTTCTCAGCGTGTCACACGGTTCGTAATGTTTCGAACACTGTTAAAAGGATAAAAATGAGCTGTTTCGTACGCAGAAGACAGGCGCTAGAAACTGCGTTTAGCCCAGGGGGGGAGAAAATATTTTAATTAAATTAGATTTTATCTCAACTGAGTAGTCAGGAAGATAAACAACAATTTTATTAAAGAAAATACATGCCCTTTATATTTACAACAATCATTAACTTCAATGAAATACTCATCTCTCAAAATGATGAGATGAGTATTTCATTAAAGTGAATGATTGACGTAAAGGATACGTATTTTATTTATCAATAATATCGTCAATGAGTGAGTGAATTTTTCCGCCTTGAATTACTACAAATAATTTTGTTATATTACTATCCCTTATCTCAACTGAGTAGTCATTAAGTGGTACAATACTTTTATAAGATTTCTATCTCCTTTCTCCAATGCGTAGTCATCAAATGAAAGTATAATTTTATTACACCATTATCTCTTATGTCAACTGCGTAATCATCAAGTAAAACAATATTTTTTAGTTGACTCTCTTATCTCAACTGAGTAGTTCTAAAGTCAAATAATAATCTTATGAAATGACTATCTGTTATCTCGTTTAGTTTCTTTACGAAGTGGTAAATACAACATACAATATGTGCGGTCAATGAGTGATTAAACATTTATGCTCCGGTCTTGGCCAGAGCCGTGGACAACAAGGTTATTAACGAGCTTAGTCTACTGACCTCTGCTATCGCAGTGTTCATGAAAATTTAGACTCAACAGCAGAAGCAATTAAAAATGCCATGGACATGTTACACAATTCTGATGAAGGTATAAATTTAAGAAATGGCAGAGTGCACTCCATCCGTCTAGCAACAATTAGAGCATCAAACCCTTCAAAACCTCTAACGTAAGGCAGAGCAACGATGGAAAATTATCCAAGACTGACAAAAACAATTACAACAGCTTATTGAGCAGCTTTAATTATTCTGCAGCTGCAACAATATCAACGTTTTTCAAACCGGACATTGTCTGATGTCACTGCAGTTCCTCTGAGCGGGGAGGTTCTAGGTTCGAGTCCCAACGGTGGCAGGATTTTCACCACGATTGTTAGCTAGGTCAAATTCCGTCGCAGTCTAGAGGAGAATTAGAGCGGTCGGCTGCTCTGATCGGCAGTTTCCGTGGTGTCTCCGAACAACCTCAGGCGAATGCCGGAGGAGTTCCCTAACAAACGCGCCACGGAACGCGTGCAATCTCTCCTCCTCCTTCCTTGTTCTATCCTCTGTCCTTACACACACTTCACTGATAACACGCACTGCATGAGCACACACCGGCGCCGGGTTTCGTCGAGCGGCGGCGGGAGGACCACCGCTGCCTCCCGAGGAAACACATGCCCTGCGCTTACGCGACTAATGACCCTGTTAGTTGACGTGCCCGGAATCACTAAAACAATCAATCAAGGTTTTCAAAATACTTCACAGATTCAACATTCTTCACTTCCACAGATAAGTAGTCAACCACACTAACAAAACGTGAATCAAATTTTAGCAGAACTCTGCTAAAGACAAATTATTCACGATTTTCGTGATATGTATAACGATTCAGTGTCAATAATAATAATATTAATAATAATAATAATAATAATAATAATAACAATAATAGTAGTAAAAGTAACTTTATTTATGTGTGAGGACTCGAGCCATCAGACACGATCTTCTAACCTAACTAATATAACCTAACCACGTAAACAAATTTATAGATATAAGTATACATTTAGTAAATAAAATAAAATTAAATATAACTTAGAGATGTCTGTGCGAAATGTTTGCGGAAGAAGAACCTTCAAAAGAGCTAGACAATGTTACCTCATTAGTGAAAATCCCACCCATATGTGTATTAGGTAAAAACTATAAAGTATTATTGGATGATATCAAGTCAGAAGCCAAAAACGACTTATACACCAGAACACAACATAATGAAATGAAGTTTTTTCACGGATATAGAGGGCTTCAGAAACTATAAGAAATTTTGTGAAAATAAATCAGTGTCACTTTATACATAAAGGATCCCACAGAAAATGATATTTATAGTTATGCGAAAGGAAATATCAGAATTTCCAACAGTATGTGAGTTATGCAAGGAATTTAAATGTGTGAATTACCCAGTAATTAAAGTTTTAAAGTTATATAATAAACAATGTTGGCCACTACAAACATGTGTTATGGACTTAGACTGAAAAAATCTATCTATAAAGATAAAACACATTTATAAATGGTATCATTCATGTTCAACCTAGTTCGTAATTGACTAAAAGTAATTCATATGTGCAATGTAAAACCGATCAGTAATTCGGGCATTCTCTGGATAATTGTCATGAAACTCCCAGGAGTGTTCGTTGTGATGGACAGCATTACTATGTGTATGTACCGTACCAAAAAATGCATTGTACCAAAAAAATTGATTCCAACTTCCGTTAATTGCGGCGACGCGCGTACCGCAAATTGTGTAGGCTGCCGAGTGTACCAAGAAGTTTGTCGGCCACGATCGCTTCAGCATTTCTGTTAGATAAAAATCTCAATATTCCGCAACAGGCAATTAAGAGATGTGATAAACCTTCTATATATTTAAATAATCAACACTTTTTCCTCTCCCGCAACGCAAGCCTTGGCTAACAGCTCAGTTACCTACAAGTCAATTTAATGTAGTCCAACTCGTAAATACAATAGTAAACTAAGTCATTACGTCAGTGATATCCCAAATTCAAAACATTGTGACGTAGTTAATACTAACAAAAAATAATCTTTCAACATGCCAAATAGAATCCAAGAACTGAAAACATTAAAATGGAACGCCATCAGTGCCAAAAGGCAGCAAATAATATTTAAACATAATTTTATTTCACAATATCCAGCCACCTCCCTCTTCAAAGTTGGCAGAAACTACCCAAAACCTAATCACATAAGCTCACGATTTCCCAAAGACAAATTCAGGCCACTATAAATATTCATTAGCATTAATTCCCAACGTCTCGTAATATAAAATTTTAACTTTCAGCTATGATCTTTAAAAACGAGTTGCAAGTCCAAATTTCACAGCAGTTGAACTGAATTTTAAAATTAGACTTCGAAAACAGCCTGTAACAATTATAACAATTAGCATGAGAATGTGTAACAAACTATTGAGATGTAATGTCTAGTAGTAACTGAAGCGGTGTAATGTGTTTACATCCCTGAAAGCAGTAATACCGAACCGGAGGTAATAAATTTAAAAAAATTGAAAATATTTTATCTTCACTGAGTGAAACAGTATGACCTTGTACTGCGCTGTGTAGAAAGTAAGAAGTCACTTATTCATCTCGTCGCCTATGCCAGGCTGTTCCTCGGCCTCTCGCGGACACGGGTGACCTCGTGCAATCGTGGCTAGCCCAGGAGGAGGTTGTGGAGGGACTAGCCCAAGGGTTGTGAAGGGAGAAGATCTCTTCTCATTTCGGCTTTGCTGTTCGTGAGAGCAATACAATAAGTGCGATGGCTGGCTGAGAAAGCCAGTACCCCTTTTTCTTGCTCACCGGATACTATGTCATCAACGATGCAATTGGAGATAGTAGGTTTGCAAAACTCCATACTTCTAAAGGAGATATTTCAATACAATGTAGAGAAAATTATATCTCGGTTCGTGTCAACATATTGTTGTGAGCAGCTTTCCTCTCCAATGAAAACAATAAAAAAGAAAGAGCGTTCTACGTATCGCAACAGCCAGGGGACTGTCTAAAATGTAAAAAATAATGTCTAAAATTATCTTAATAAAATATTGTTATTGAATTGAATTGTACGTTTCCTGTTAAACTTCAAAGTTTCCTTTTGCGAGTGTGAGCCCCGGTGTGTCCTGCGCCCTGCCGCCTTCGGGTGTCAGCGGCGAGTTGTCGCCATAGGCCAAGGCCAACGCCAACGCCAAGGCCAACGCGCGGCCGAGGGTCTGTGCCCGCGTCCCCGCCCCGGGCAGTTGAGTTGGAACAGGCTGATCTATGCCGAGACACTAGCTTGTATTTCACAGTGTAACAGCGATCTTTAGGGTTACCATACGTCCTCTTTTTCCCGAACATGACCTCTTTTTTATGTAAGAAAAACCGTCCGGGTGGATTTTACAAGAAAGGACGAAATGTTCTCTTTTTTATTGGAAGGGAATATTACTTTAAAATGTATGATGTGCTGTAAGTATACTGATCTATTTCACCTTACTTGTGTCTTCGACGTCATAACATGTGTATAAATAAATGATATTTAACTTCAACTATCTCGCCTGAAAGCCGCCAAAATCTATAAATCAACAGTACTCCTTGAAATGTCCTTTAGTTCATGAAATGCGACAGCGCTGCCAGTAGCTGATACATCTTGCGGTCCAGGGTTTACATTCTATGCTCAGTCGTGTTAATACTGTTCTGCTGGTATATGTGGTGCATACGTTTCGAAAATGATGCCAAAATGCTTTAAATACTTAAAGAAAAATTCGAAACGTTTTGTTGCAAATTTCAAACCAATGCAAAGCAAAGTTCTAATTGATGAGGGAGATTTCATCATCCACCATATACTTCTGGTATAAAAGTGGAAAAGACCTTAATGATAATGAAATATAGGCCCATTGAGTGATTATTAATGTGATGACAATGACTGAAGTATTTATACTGTCAGTAGTAGGTTCTTTAAGAAAAATAAATGATTGCGTTAAAACATTTTATATGAAGTATCCTCGTTTTCCATAATGGAAATTGGTGTCCCTGCCCTCTTGCTCCTTGGGCTTCACTTAGCAGCGGTGTTCGACGTGGGGAGTGCGCGTAAGCACCTCTCACTCGCAACAAAAGACGCACGGCAGGCGTTTAACAGCGCCTGCGTCAACCGCTTCGGTTACACGCTATGGGAACAGCGGGCGACTTGCTAACACGCGCCCACCCAAGTGCTGAGAACTCGAGTCCGAAAACGTGACGTTAGGATTTCACTTCCGTTTGTTTTCTCGCATAATAGGTTTGTGTTTCCTCCGTACAGGGTACTATCCCAAAGTAATAGTTTTGTGGAAATGGGTTTTTAAAATTGACTATTTTGTAAAAATGTCTACCTTTTCTCTTTGTTAAGTAAGGACAGAAAATGTAAACGAGTGGAGAAAATCTGATACTTTTCGACAGAAAACATTTTATTGTCAGGTTCTGATAACAAAAACAAACATAGAAAAGAATCTTGGTCCAGAGTTACTTTCCCTTTAGTCACTACTTTGTGTAGACAGAATTCACGTCCTTGATACCGAAAAATCGTTTGATGGCAGAACGACTGCCTGTCCGTCAATGTTATTCCTAACTGAAGTAGAATTTTTTGTCTTGAGCAGAAAACTAAAAAAATAAATCTTTAAAAAAAATCGTGAAACATTTTTTCAGAGAATGAGTAGTTTTCGCGTAATTTCTGCTTGAAGTTAAAGCAGTTTATCAAAGATATTTTCTCAAAAAAATAATAAAAGTTTTCCACGGATATAGCAAAGGACACTGAAAATGCACAACCCAAATTTTCATTCGAACTCTTTAAATTTTCAACAATTGCAAAAGTTAGAAACAATAGGAGAAAGTATATGTTGTTGCAGCCCCTCTAGAGTTTTTAAAATCTATGTTAGCAAAATGACGACACTTATAGGGCTATTGAACAGCCCTCAAGTTCAAAATATTTTCACCCAAAACTAGGCGCAGCTTTTAAACTGCATGTGCTTTTTCTCACAGCCCCTGTATATATAGCTGAGTGTAAAATTGGCCCATGACTTAGCTCTTTATAGCATCAAGAAATTTAACTTTTTTAAATTCACCTAACAAGATCTCATTTTTGCCATTTTTGGACGTAAGACCCTTACGCAGTGAACACATAGATATTAACGTGATTTGACCGATATGGAAGAAATAACCGAGTGTGAGATTTGTGTTATCTGCTGTTTGTCATTCAATTCATTTCGCAGGACATCTTTATCTTCTACTTGGGCCTTTCCAGGATTAGGATTATTCCAGGATTTGTCTGTTCCGGCTTCAGCATATTCACGACTTCGATAGTAACGGTTAGCGTATGTGGCTGTCATACCGAAGTGTGGGTCTTGAAGGGCGAAGCAATCCGCGGGGCTGGCGGTGAAGTCTCCCGGCGGCACTCACGTCGCCAGCGCCCCAAGGCGGCTGGCTCGCCCGGCGATCCAGAATTGGCTAGCGGCAGGCGGTCCCGCAGGGAGCGGGAATCAGATTGCCTAGATTCCGGCAATACTCACGTCGATAGCCTAAAGATGGAGGCAATAGAAGACGGGTTGGGGCCCCGAGCCTTAGACCGGACGGCCCTCATTTGGGCACTTGGACTTCGCAGGAAACTCTCGCAGCATTTGCGTGATTAAATTCATTAACTTCAAGTAAGAGGTGGATTTAAATTTATTAGAAATATATCAAGTACTAGTGTAACCGGGCGAGAACACTCGCATGTTAGTTCCCCCGTTTGCCTGTCCTTTTCATTAAAAAGGAAAGTTATTAATGAAACGTGTTAATTTGTTCAAACAATGTACAAATGTAACTTCGTACTTACAGAATATCAAACAAAAATAAAAATAATACAATTGATGTTGAAAAAATATTTTCATGAAGGATTTATTAGTATTAGTATTTGGAACAATTTACAACACTTCCTTAACAATATACGAAAACTAATGTCAAAATTCTCTCAAACTGTCAAAATTCTTTAACAGCTAGGTATTCGCCTTTCTTGATAGTCACAAAAATATGAAAAAAGCGTTTTGCTCTTGAAAAAAAGCTACGTGAGTAAAAAAATTGACTTGCAAATTTCACCGAATCACTGCTGATAACAAAAATACTGGTACAGGTAAAACACAAGCCACACCTAACAAGACACGTCTTCACTTTTCACTGTACACCCACATCCCTCCACAGTTAGATAATCAGCACTTGTAGACCTCAGCAAAACATTATATGAATGTTTTCACTACACTCTTAAGAAACAATCTTCATCGGTATCAAGCAACTATTAATAGTACTCCTAATTGTTGCTGCGGTAGGGAAAATTATGCAAATAATCCTCGTCAATCTGCGGAAACCACGATGTACACAGAAAGCGTAAATAGTATAAGATAGAGGAATCCAAGCCTTCTAAACGTGACGTCACAAAGGGTTGAAAAATTCAAATTACCTATATTTAGTACAAGTGGTATTGGTAGAATTGATAAGTACTGAACCAAAAAAAAAAAATGCAATAGATTGCCCAAGAGTATTTCATCCTGTAGATTATAATGCGAGAAACGTGAGTCCTCACATTAGGCCTCCATTGAGGCCTTTGGGTCATAAAATTTAGTTTTTAAGGGCATAGAACGCTTGATTTAAGAGTTCCTTCCCATTTCTAAAGTCAAATTGCAATTCGTCTGCTTTCAACCGCCGAGCAATACGGACGTGGACAAGCTCTGAGTTGACGCGCAGATAACAGTGTATGAGTCAAAAGTCTTATCTGAACCGGTGCGATCGATAACGCTTGTGAATAGACGAAGTCAACGTTCGTTTTGCCGCATTGCGGCAAAACCACGATATAAACACTTAATTTATTAATAGTGCTCCACCACGAAGACAAAAACACCAACTGTGTTTTATATAGTGTTTCATCACAACTATAAAATAGTGAATATTATAGTGAAAAGTGCTACAAACAAAACGACAAAGTTCTCAAAATGATATCGGAAGAGGATTCATTAGGAAGACACATTACCAATTCCATAGAACTTTTAAATAATGATGGAAATTATGAAATATACACAAATCAAAACAACACACAACCCTTGCAGCAAAACCAAATAGCAGATCTACATCAACAATATCAACAACTACTACATCAAAACCACATCCTTCAAGAACATCTCAGCAAATTAGAATATCAAAACCAGATGCTTCAACAACAGCTTCAGCTTTCTCGGTCCGATACAACTGCACTTACCTCTCAAATACATGAGGATCATACACAACCAACGGAGAAACCCAAATCTGCAGATGAGAGGTCCACAGATGTCGACAGTGAACTCTATCAACCAACTAGTGCGCAATACCAACCCAATAAAAAAAGAGGAATATCAAAAGTAAGTAATCATAGTGACGCAAAACGTAGAATGTTGAATAACAGTTCTAGTAAAGACGCTTTTTCAATAAATAGGTACTCAATCTTAGAACCATTAGACGAATCTGAAGAAACTGTTAATAATAATGAACCACAATCAGAAAACATAAAAATACCCCCAATTTGTATCAGAAATGCAGAAAACATAACCTTACTAACAAAAGATCTAAAAGAACTAATTGGCAAGGGATTTACCTTTAGAACTATAGGGAATTCGGTAAAAATACTTTTGAAAAACATTACAGATTATCGAAAAACAAGAAAATACTGCGAAGAGAAAAACGTCCCTTACTATACTTACTGTTTACAAAGAGAAAAAAACCTATCAGTTGTGATAAAAAATGTACCTCTAATTTTCACTGAAGATGAAATTTATAGTGAACTTGAAAATCTAAACTACCCGATTAAAAAAGTAACCAGACTCACCAATAAAGAACAAATACCGTTCAAAGTAGTAGCATTAGAACTAACTAACTCCGCCGAAGGAAAAGAAATATTCAAATTAGATAAACTACTTCACTGCATTGTTAAAGTTGAAATAAGAAGGAAACCACAAGGCCCCCCTCAGTGTAAAAAATGCTTCACATACGGACACACAAAAAATTACTGCACAATGCCACCAAGCTGTGGATACTGCACTGAGCATCATTGGACAAAAGATTGCAAATTATTACAATCCACAAACCCACCACCCCCAATTTGTACTCTCTGCAAAGAAAACCATATGGCTACCTCTAACCAATGCAAATATTCCCCAAAAAGAAAGAGAATCCTTCAATCAAATTACTTCAATACACAATTACAAGCTCCACAATCACAACACAAATACGATAACAAAACTCACACACAAATTTTCCCACAACAAACCCACATAAATCGAAATCCTTCTCAGCCACATTTAGCTCTTAATAACAACCAAAACACAACTGCACCCACATATGCACAAACAGTTACACAAAACACCATACAGTCAAATATTACACAAATTATAATGCAGATGTTACCAACAATAGTCAACCAAATAACAGCAACATTACTCCCACAAATACAAAATATTGTTTCAAACCAAATTTCAAATATAATAAGGAATGGATAAACAACACAACTTAAAATCAATAACAATACTTAACTGGAACGCAAATGGCCTAACAAATAAAAGAAATACACTTATTCAATTCCTGAAAAACCATTCAATAACAATTGCATGCATAACAGAAACTCATCTTGCTCCAGGACAACTGTTCAAAATCCCCGGATTTAACTGTTACAGAGAAGACAGAATATGCCAACACGCCGTAGGAGGAGTAGCAATATTAACTAAAAAAGAATTTAGACCACTCACTAATCTCTATCCCTAAATCAAACAACCTAGAGCTAATTGCAGTAAAAATAAATCTAAAAAATGAACGCATAAATATCATATCAGCATATAAAACACCCAAAAAACAAATCGATATAAACGAATTAAACCTAATACTACACAATACAGAACCTACAATCTTAATAGGAGACCTAAACAGTAAACATACCAATTGGGGCTGTAAAGTAAACACACCTAATGGAAGAAAATTACTAAAAGCATCATCAAAATTAAATTTTCAAATCATAGCTCCATCAAATCCTACTCACTACCCCAAAAACTGTAATGCTGAACCAGATATCCTTGACATTACCATAGCTAAAAATTTAAAACATACCCTTTATGCTCATGCACTACCCGAATTAGACTCAGACCACTGTCCTGTTATTCTCACTACTGATATAAACTATATTAAATCTGAGCAACCAGTTGGCATAGATACAAAAAACATAGATTGGACAAAATTTCAAACAAACGTTGTTAATTCCCTTCCCACAAACCGTTTCATGAAAAATAAAGAAGAAATTGATATTGCCATAGATACCTTCACCAAAATCATACTAAATGCAGCAAAAGAAGCAAATACAAAGCCAAATTACAAACCAAAGTATTCACAACATACAATACCTATTGACATTGAAAAATTAATTCAAAAAAAACACAGAATTCGCAGGCAATGGCAGCAATATAGGAGCCCTGATCTAAAGAAAATATTAAATAAACTAACACACCAAGTTAAACTAGCCCTAGATGAATACAGAATTCAACAATATAAAAATCACATCAAAACAATAAATCCTAAAGACAGCAATTTATGGCAGGTTACAAAACAAATATTGAAAGAACCAACAATTATTCCAGAACTAAAGAAATCAGATAAAACAGCTACAACAACAAAAGAAAAATGCGAATTACTAGCAGAACATTTTCAAGAAACATTTTCACCAAATACAACCTCAAACAATAACAACTTAATCCACATCAATAACTATGAAGTAACAACAGTTCCTCACCCAGTAAAATACATATCACCAAACGAAACATACCAAACAATCAAGCACCTAACTAAGAAAAAATCAGCTGGAATTGACCAAATACCAACCATACTCCTACAAAAACTAAATAAGAAAACAATTAGTTACCTAACTGCAATATTTAACTCAATGTTAAGAACAGGATACTACCCCAAAAAATGGAAACACTCCATAGTAATACCAATTCCTAAACCAAACAAAAACCCAGCATCTACAGAAAACTATAGACCTATAAGCCTAATACCTATTGTAGCCAAAGTAATGGAAAAATTAATCCTAAAAAGACTGCTGCAATATATTAATGAAATTCAATATATACCATCTTTCCAATTTGGGTTTAAAGAAAAGCACTCAACAACACATCAACTTTTAAGAATCACAGAAATTATATATAAAAACTTCGAACAAAAAAATCATACACTGGCTGTTTTCCTAGACGTATCCCAAGCATTTGACAGAGTTTGGCACGAAGGTCTAATATTCAAACTTCAAGAATCCGGACTACCCCTCTATTTGTTAAAAATAATAAAAAGCTTCCTAAAAGAAAGAGTTTTTACAGTAAGAATAAATTCAACTTTCTCCACACAAAAAGAAATCACAGCTGGAGTACCACAAGGCAGCCCATTATCTGCAACCCTATTCAATATATTCACAGCAGATTTCCCAACTACCCAAAACACAACAACAGCATTATTTGCTGATGACTGTGCAATTCTAACCTCTAACAAGTGCCTAAAATCAGCCACTAAAAATCTACAAGATGAACTGAACAAAATAATACAATGGGCAGACAAATGGAAAATAAAACTAAACCCGAGCAAATGCCAAGCAAAAATATTCACCCTATGCCAAATTAACACTTCTCCCAAACCACTAAAACTACTTAACACAACACTAGATTGGTTACCAAAAAAGAAACCCATTAAATATCTGGGATTATTAATGGACACCAGATTAACATGGACTAACCATATAAAAGACAAAATCACACAAGCAAATAAAAGACTACATAAAATGTACCCACTAATTAATAAAAAAACCGTTCTCAAAACAGAATGTACATTAGTACTCTACAGAGCAATAATTCTCCCCATCATAATGTATGCATGCCCAATATGGTACAACACATCAGCGACTAATATAAAGAAAATACAAACATTCCAAAATAAGATCCTACGTATAGCTGTAAACGCACCCTGGTTTATCAGGAACAATCAATTACACTCAGAATTAAAAACAGAAACTATACATCATATACTGCTCAAACGCGCACATTCCTTTTTCACATCTTTATATAACTTTCCATCAACTGAACATTACAACCTTGGTTCATCAGCAACAACAACAAGAATCAAAAACAGATTTCCATACGACAAGTACCTAATTCAATTTGCTGACCCTCCTTAAACCTGACAAAATTAAAATAAAGATTGCAAACAACAACCAACTATGCACTTATCAAACATCATACAATAATGAGGAACCTGTTGGGCTTCCCTTATTTCTTCTTATATTTAATGATTGACTGTATTATTTTTTTTTTCTTTTTCTCTTTCCTTGTGTGAATGTAATCCTTTTAAAGGTAGTTTGAAAGGTATTTCTACTGTTTATTTGTATAATTGTATTTTAAGTTGTTATTAGATATAATCAATCCCTGTAAAGCAGTAATGCTGGTCTGTGGAAATTAAAAATAAAAAAAAAAAAATTGCAATTCGTCACGTTTCCGTGAAATTCTCTTTCTTTGGAGACTTCATTTATACAAATCGGTTGCGTGTGAACGCCACAAAAGGTATGTATACTACTGAAATAATATGTACAAGTGTATTTCATTTAATAAAAATAATAATAATAATAATAATAATAATAATAATAATAATAATAATAATAATAAATGTTATGGACAAAAGAGTAGGCTCCAGGCTTTTTCAGGATTCTCTACTTTCCTCTATTCCTTCAATTCCCGTCATCTCTCTCTCATTCTAGATGCCCTACAAAATTAATACCTCCAGGTTTTCCGTCTTAGTAAGAACTCTTTTTGGCGTGGGCCAGGAACGAGGCAAGACAAATAACTGAGACTGATGCCGTTATTTTCAGGATCTGTGGATAGGAAGTCAACAAGTGGTCGTAGCTTAACAAGTTGTTTGAGAACCAACATTGCGCCAAATTCAAATACGTGGCAATGCGAGGCATAACGAATCTTTTCGTCCTATTAGAGCTATTATTCAATAATAACACATATTTAAAAGAGCCCATACCATCATATAAGTATCTGAAATAGAGAGATACATTTTGTTGAGAAAGAAACATATAGATTTAATATCGCAGATGTAGAACAGGTTTGGAAATATTTGAAATTTACTAAATTGTATCCTACATCATATTTATTAATGCACTTTTCTCTATTCCAACAAAAACAATGAAGAATAAATTTGTCATTTGTCAAAATGTTTGAAAACATCACAGAGATTCACATATTTAAGTAAAAAAAAAAATAACTTAATAATCGCCGGAACGTCCCAACAAGATCTTATTCCTGGTGTATTTATCAGGTTTCAGAGTTATTAGTGACCTTATATGTACCTTCATCCATTGTACCCACAGGCCTCCCGACTATCTGGAACAAAATAGCTTGTATAGCAATTCTTGCTCTCACTTTCTGCACCTAACCTTGTTTCAAACAGCACTAATAGACCTTAACTCCGTGTGAAGTTACATCTCGAAAGAAACTTCAACGCGGATTTTCAAAAATTCAAGATCTTATTGCTCAGGAAATCCTTCTTTTCTGTAGAGCAAGGATTGATTGGTTAGTGATTCCGGGCTAAGGTAATTATTCCTGTAAGTATAGTGCGTACTTTTGTGGTGGGAAGTGGCGGTGACCGCCCGCGCCCGATAGCGCGCACCGCCGCCTCAGCCGGAACAATCTCTGCGCTCAGTGCGTGTGAGGATGAGGCAGGGAATAAGGAAAGATCGCGATTGACGCCCTGCGCCACCTCTGCCGGTGTAGAACAGCAGCTGGAAGTGGCATCGCTGCGTCTCTGCGCCCGCGCCGGCGGTGGGGGCTTGCGACAGGGCCTGGGCGGGATGGACGCCGCCAAATAAAAGAGAAACGCGACGCAATGCGGGGGGGGGGGATGGCGGCATTTGCGCCCGAAGTATGTTGCGTGAGAGGTCACGCGCCGGGCGGTCGTCTTTTGTTTCGCCACCCGTTGCGTCCACTCGCCCGCCCGGCGCTCGTCACTTGTTCGCCCGCCCGGCAATTAGCAGTCGTAGCGCGGTGGGGGAAAAAGGTCTCGAAACTGCCCTCAGACGTAGTCACTGAAACTGATCTCACTTATTCTTTTCCTTTTTTGTCGCCTTTGCCTTCCTCTTCTTCTTGACCTACTGTTTTACATTCTCGCCTTTACTTCCTAAGAAGACAAAGTATTGTATTGTTAGTTGTAACTGTCTCCTATATTTTATTATTATTATTATTATTATTATTATTATTATTATTATTATTATTGGCGTATAGGCCATTACTGACCACGCTACACGATTAACGTGTGTAATTCTTCCAGGATCAGCTTTTCAGCTGTATCCTTGGATTACAAGGTTGTTAGGCCTTGAAGTGTGAATTATGAGATGATAGGTTGATGATAGGTGAAGGGACAATCATGGATTAGGAGGTGATAGGATATTGGTGAAAGGTGAAAGGTGATCGTGGACTTTTTGAACCATCCCAGCATTCGCCTTATGACCGAGGGAAACCACGAAAACCCCGGTCAGGATGGCCGGCCCGGGAATCGAACCCGGACCTCCCGATTACGAAGTCAGCGCGATACGCACTGAGCCACTTCGCTCGGTATTATTATTATTATTATTATTATTATTATTATTATTATTATTATTATTATTATTATTATTATTATTATTATTTATTAGCGAAGTTGAAGGAGCAGATTAATTTTCGAAAAATCATATGGATATGTTGGTTCCAGTAGTCACTCTTGAGACCGCACATGAGCCCTCGCGGACTGAATTACAATGAATCATTGCGCTGTTTTCAGAAGTGCAATAATATTCATTGTAATTCAGTCACTCTACTTTCTAAATATTAGTCATATCTAGTCTTAACTACTTAGAATTAGGAAAATTATGTTTGTTTAATAAATCCCAATGCAATCAATCACAAATTAACGTATTTGAATTAAAAATACACATTTTGAAAAATCTCACGTGAGATTAGAAAGGGGGAAGGGGTCAAGCCAAATCTCACGACATCTCTCCAAGGGGAAGTCGAAAAATCGCCAAAATCGCATCACGTAATTTGTGGATGACGACCAGCGTCACCGTGTCGGAGCGTCACCGATGGGAGTTTTTAGATGTTTGTTTTCCCGTGAGGGAGCGCTAGTTTGTCTTCACGTTCGGGATGGGAAAATGTCATATTTGCGTAAGTTATTTTGTCTTATCTGTAGCGATTATTTTCGAAATTAATGCAGTTGTGGTTCTGGCCCTAGCCCAAATAAATTGCATACATTTACAACATTACCAAAATGAAAAAAAGGAAAATAGTTCATCATTTTCCTCAAAGCACAAGGTTATCACTGTAATACGTGATATTCTCCTTATATCTTTCTCGATCTGTTCTGTAATGAACCTAGAATTTGGGTTTACCTCAACTCCTTGCCTCATTTTACTCTTCTGCTATTAAAAATGAGGACAAAGTGGTTGCTACTTTATTTAACATTTGCAGCCGTCGCCCTCACAATATGAAGTGGGACGAAGCCAAACTGCGCCCCCTCCGAGAGCGCGTGCTCCGCCGCGCCGGGGACCAGAAGGGGGAAGTTAGCAAGAAGTAATTTAAGCGCTTTTAGAGCTTTTTTGAAATAAAAAACGACTAATCCAATTGTTTAACCTTGAAATATTTAATTATATAACCTCAGAATCAGAACTTTTCTCATATGTCTCTTCCAGAAGTGAATTTCTACTTGAAGGCAATAACACTAGTATAATTTCTAGGTCTAATGCCTTTGTTACAGTTTTTCTCTTTTCCATTTCTGAAATAAGTGGGTCAGATGCAATTAACAACCTGGAAAGCACTTCTTGCTGGTTTGCTCGCTGGATATTTTGCTGGTGAAACTTTCTCTATTTCTTTTCTTTTCAGTGTGTTAAATAATAACACACAGTTCCCTCCTTGTTAAAAAAGAGCTCTCAGTACTATATCATGAACGAAGAATACAAAAATGAGTATTGTAGGTAGAAAGGCTAACAAAACTAGGTGTGCATCATTACAAACAAAGTACCTTAACGCAATATGGGGCAAACATGGTCAAACTTTGAATAATGATTTGAAAGCTAGATGAACTTCGAAATCATATTCAGTTAATATCATAACCCGGAAATATGAAAAACCGAATTTAAAAATTTCATTCCATTGTGTTACGTGAAAGCTTCTACTTGGAATTACCAAATTTAAGGAATATTTTTATCTATTTATTTATTTTTTATTTTCTTCTTAAATCTACTTATAATTAATTTACAATAAAGTTACAGAATCTTAAAATACAACTTACACTAGATACGGTAGAGATATCTTTATATGATAACTCTACATTAGGTCGAGATCTGAAAATTTATTAAGGAAGGTATGGAACGGAAATTTGTTTTTGATGCGGGTTATGTGGATTGGGTTTTGGCAGAATTTAAGAGCGGTTAGATTGGGTATATTTGGAATGTTGCGGAAGAAGTGGGTAGATAAAAAAATAATGTGATTTGTTATCGATTCTAACTTGAATTCTTTATGAAGCTGTGAATTGGAGATGAACCATGGTGCATTCGTAATGGTGCGGAAGAACTGATTTTGGACTATTTGGAGTTTTTTGGTATTCGATTTGGCTGCGCTGATCCATACTGGGTATGCTTGTATAACTTTGTCGATGTGATTTTCCCCCTTAGTCGGGTATCTAAGAAAAGGCCTAAGTATTTTATGGGTTTGTTATGAAGGTGCCATTGTACGGGTTCTTGGTTCAATTTGACGGGAGGTGGGGGAATGTAAGGCCGTAAGAAAAATATTTTGGCTGCAATTTTGGACGGGTTGATTTTAATTTTGTTTTTTGTTGCCCAGCTGTAGATTTGGTGTAGGTATAACTGCAGATTGACTTTTATAGTGTTTATGCAGAGACGTGAAGAATATATAGCGGTGTCATCTGCATATTGGGCGAGTTTTTATACTCCTACGTTCGTAGGTCGTCTACTTACAAGTTGTAAAGATCGGGAGATAACGGGGAACCTTGGGGAAGGCCTTGACTGCTTTTGGATTAGAATGAGGGTTATCGCCTGTATCGGCAAACGTTCTATTGTTGTGGAAGCTGGAATTGATTTCAGTAAGATAATGTGGAGTGCCTATTTTTTTTTATTTTGTAGTTTAAAGCTAGGTGCTATGTTTTATCAAACGCTTGAGAAATGTCGAGAAATATTGTTATTGTGTGATAGTGTTTTTGAAATGTAGTATGGATGTTTTCAGTGATTCTGAGAAGTTGGTAATGCGTGAACACTTTTTCGGTGAATCCCATTTATTCCATAGGTATGGCCTTTTTTTTTCGTTAATCGGCCGGCTAGGACCACGCATGCAAGCATCCTGCATTTACCGTGGCTCAGTTTTTATTTATTATCACGGTGGCAGGTGCTTGCAACAACTTTTTGGGGGGACCAGCATTTTAGCTGGATCCGATTTTTATCCCCCACGGTTGTTAGCCCTGGGGGTATGGAAGATGAAATGATGATATGATGATAATGGGGGTGAAAGGACAACACATACAGACATACACAAATACACCCATGCCCGAGGCGGGACTCGAACCCGCGATCTTCTGGTCCGAAACCACTCCGGCACTACTGCCTTAGCGATCTCGGCGATCTCGTCGACAGGTATGGCCTTTGTATTATGGAGGTGTGCTTTAAATAGTTTCAATATTATTTTTTCTCGTAGTTAAGACTGCCTGGGAAGCAAACTGATTGGGCGGTATGTACTATTGGTTAGAGATGCATTCTTGTTTGGTTTTTGCACAGGAAGAATGATTGCATGTTTCCATACTTGCGGAAAGTAACCTAGTCTCAGGCATGAGTTGAATATATTGGTTATATATGCAATGGCTGTTTGGGGAAGTTTTTTTAATATTAAATTGTGAATTTTATCATGTCCAGAGGCTTTCTTGACGTAGTGATTTGATGATTTTATTTATTTCTTTAGATGACGTGAAGTGTATTTTATGATGTCGACCGTATGTCTGTTCGTTTGCTGTTTTGCTGATTGTGATATGACGAGAGTGCTGTTTAGTATTATTTGTAGTGAATGAGGATGCGAAGTAATTTGTTAACTCTTCAGCTTTGTCGACAGGCCTATACACTTTTCCTGTTGAAGTGTCTAGTGGGGGGATGTTATTATTTTTTCTTAATATTTTGTTAGTGATTTGCCATATATATTTATTACTTTCAGTGACTGAAGTAATGATTCAAATTGTTGATTGTTGAAGTTTTTGATTGATTTATGTACAATGTTTATTAGTATGTTAAGTTCTAGTTTTAGTCCTGGGGTTCTTAGTTGCGACCACAGTCTGCGGGTTTTGTTTTTTATATGTATCAGTTTCACTATTTCTGGAGGAAGTTTATGTTGTTTATCGTTGTGGGTACTTTTTGCTTTTAATTCGTTCTTTTTAATTGTGGTATGTATTATGGTGGTTAGTTGGTTGATTAATTGCTCTATTTCTAGTGGGTTGGAGAAAATTTTGAATTTAGGTATTGTTGAGCTGGTTATCTTGTGAATTTTTTTTCCGGTGGGGGTATTTGTTGTGTAGTTATCAAGACCGGAATGTGGTCCGAGTCGAGTTCGAATAATAGAGTAGTATGTAGTTTTATTTTAATGTTAGTTATTCCGATATCGAGGATATCTTAAACGATCATGGGGGTAGTATGTGGGGCACGGAGGTGAAAATATTTTGAAATCAGTGCGATTTACAATATAGGCTAATATTTTCCCATTAGCGTTGGTGTTGAAACATCCCCAGTTGATATTCTTGGCATTAGAATCCCCTAAAAGTATGGTAGTATTTAATTGAAATAGTTTGATAATGTTATTGAGATCTCATTTATGATTTGGTGGGTTTTATGCTGCAATTATATAGTCCATTTGGTATTATTCATTTCGAAGGCAACTGTTTCTATATACTAAGTACCTATATATCCAGTACATGGTAGTATTATAGGGTATTGTGGAATATTATTACGAATTTATGTTTCAGGATTTGGCAACCCTGGCGTTGCAATCTGACAACTGACAGCTTTATCGTAAAGTTGGATGTTTTGAGGTTACACGTACTCAGAACGTTTTGACATACGAGCGCTATTTGTGTTGTTTACAGTAACTTAAAAGATTCATTTTGGCCCAAAAATGGAATTAAATCGTGGACATTTTCGTGCGATTATTTTTTACAACTTTCGACGCGAATTAACTCAGCAACAGTGCATGGATAAACTTAATTCAATTTTTGGCGATGAAGCTCCATCAAAGACCAGAGTTTATCGATGATGTGGTGAATTCAATCGTGGTCGTAGTTCACTCCAAGACGAATTTCGCGAAGGTCGTCCAAAATCAGTTATTGTTCCGAAAACCATTGATGCTGTGCGTGAACTGATATTGCAAGATTGTCATGTGACCTATCGTGAGATTGAGACAACCTTAGACAATAGAGTGATTAGCATACATTTAATATTGCATGAACATTTGACTGTCAAAAAAATTTGTTCGCGTTGGATCCCACACAATTTGTCAATCGCTCAAAAAAAGGCTCGTGTCGATTGGTCGAAAGAAATGCTCAAAAAATACGATCGCGCTGCTTCGAAACACGGCTATGACATCGTGACAGATGATGAATCGTGGATTTACACGTATGAGTTCGAAAGTAAACAGCAGTCGACTGTATGGGTGTTTCAAGATGAGCAAAATCCAACAAAAGTTGTTCGCGCACGAAGCACTTCCAAACAGATGGTCGCATGTTTTTTTCGGAAAAACTGGACATGTCGCAACCGTACCACTAGAACAACGCAGAACAGTCAATTCTAAGTGGTACACAACGTTTTGTCTGCCAGCTGTCTTCCAAGAAATCAGGAAAACCAACCGCCGAAGAAGGATCACTCTTCACCACGGCAATGCGAGCTCTCACACATCGGTTCAAACAACTGCATTTTTGAGCACCCAAAACATCGATTTGATGGGGCATCCGCCATATAGTCCTGACTTGGCACCGAATGACTGCTTTTTATTCCCGTACGTAAAAAACAAAAGATGTCAACGATTTTCGACACCTGAAGAAGCGGGTGCTGCATTCAGAATCCATGTTTTGGAGATACCTCAATTAGAGTGGAAAAAGTGCTTCGACAATTGGTTGCCACGCATGAAAAAGTGTATAGATCTTCATGGGGAATATTTTGAAAAACAATGAAGTGACTTTCGATGATTAATATTTGTTTTTGTTCTCTAATCCTGAAATATAAAAGGCAACCCCGTATACCTTCACCATCACACATGTCGGTGGACCAGTCGGGGGCCCAGTGTTGGGGCGGAGCCCCGGTGGTGGAAGATACAAAACATCAAGTAGACCTGCAGGTCGACGCCGTATTTCGTCTTGCAGCGGCGGAGAACCTCCGCCATGTCCCACGGAAAAAGTAATTAGTACACTTACGTGCCTAATGACATTAGTAGTTGACGCGCCTGGTAACACAAAATAAAGAAGAAGCTCGCCCCGCTTAGGTCGACTGGACGCTTAACGTGGGCGTTGTCCTTTCGAACGCGGATGCCTTGGGCCACTCCCACTGTGCAGCGGTGCCTCCCGCCCGCCTTTCTAACGAGGGCCGCTCGAGGAGGCGCGCCGCCGGCGCCGCGCCGTGGGAAGCGGCCGCGAGGTGCGCGACGGAGTGGCCCGGATTCAATATTTTCACATTGATTGATTATCGATATTCTTCGGTCCGGATTCATTATCATAATACGTGTTAATGAATGATTTTGAGCTCTCCAGATTGATTATTTTTATATTGGTTTATTATTGATTTTGTTCGATTCCGATAGATAATTTTATTTCCGGAACAACAACAGGAATGATTGTTAGTCACGTATGAGTATTGCATGTTTTTCATTCACGGTGAGAGAAGTGTTCTGCTCTCGACGAATGGTGAGATCCGCACCGAACTAGTGGCGGCTTGCAGAGTTTTCCCACCCAGGTATCTCCCACTAGCGAGGTCACGTCCCAGATGGGACAACCTCTAAACTCTCGACTGGTCTTGTCGAGGTGGCGTTGGCTGCATGCCAGCTGCCATGAATCGATAGTTTTGAATAATCGTAAAGGAATGAATGGAAACTCCTTTTAATGGGTGTTAATTCATTCGACACTTGCTCGTTCCTCGCTTTTATCATTACAAACTTCATACCCATAGCTGTATAATTTTAAAATATAATATTAAAATCCATATCATTTATTGTGTACTATCGGCTCCTGAATAATTTTTTTAGTCGGTTTTTATTAAACTTATAAGGAATACCAGAGTAAAACTGAAACTGTCAGCATACGTGCTGTGACGTAAGGTGAGGCAAGGAAGAATAACAAGTAGTCAGTCCAGCGCTACAAGAGATTGCTTTATAAGTAGACTTTCTAAACTTCTATTCAACGCTCTACAAAACACGCGAGTGTACGACCTACTGCGTTAATGGAATAAATGGAGGTTCAAATGAATTTATCTCACATATAAAATACTTAACAAATGACTCACTCCACAATACTGAGCGAATTCTGAGTATTGTTCGATATTTTTTCGAAAGATTCGAAAACGTCTTACTTCCACACATCCAGCAAATAAACACTCTTCAATATTATGTCGTCATTAGTATCCAAGCTTTCAAATGGGTAAATTTTATCTAGTAGCAACGTGGAATACTAACCCTTGGCGCGACATGGTCGAGAATTTGAAATACTTCTTTCGCAAAAGGAAATCGGTATTCTACTTGTATCACAATCGCATTTCACAGACGAAAAATACTTTAAACTGAAAAACTACGAAAACTCTAATTTTCGGTACATTGCAGATGGCAGACGCACGTCGGCTTGCGGGGTAGCAGATGCCTCCCTCGCAACTGGCGCTGGTCCCCGCACGGCGCGTGTGCTGGTGCAGTGCGTGCAGGGGTGCGTGTGGGAGAGTGTAGGTAAGAGGGGACGATAGGGCACGGAAGATGAAGAGAAGATCGTGCGCGGTCCGAGTCCCGTTTGTTCGGGTTTTGCTCCGGTATTCGCCACGCATTGATCGAGCAAACCACGACCAAAAGTACTCATCAGAGCAGCCGACTGCTACAATTCTCTAGCGGATCCCGCCATATTGCAGCAGCTTTTCACTATGTAGATAGGGTCAAACAGCCTGACACCTTCGGGACTCGAACCCTCAGACCCCCCAGTCAGAGACACTGCAGTTATCAGTTGATGCCTGCGCCATCAACGACCATAAATCAGGAGCGAATGCAGCCCAAATCCACCTGTTCACAAATTCGCCTTTTTCTTCGTTTGTGTAGAAACATTGTACAATATGTCATCGGTAAAACAGAAAACAATCCTCAAAGCTTCGACTCAAAGGAAGCTCAATCTTCATGGCTTCAAGGGAAAGTCACATCGTAAAAGAAACTGATGTGCAGAAACGAAGTGTTCTCGATAGATGTTAAAAACTTTCATCAAACTTCGTGAGGAGAAGGCGGTAATGATTTTTTTTATCGGAAATGACTCATTGTACGTGGACACTGAACTAGTTAGATTATATGGATAACTGAAGCTAGTTGTCGGCCATATAATCGTCAGCAAATATTTTAACTGAAAATGAAATCGTTTGCGAAGGTAGTTGCTACTGAAGACTCTGGTCCTTCCTAGGAAGTTTTGAAAAGGAATTGCGAAATAGTATTCAAGGATAAAAACCCACGGAGAATGTATTGTATTTCCTGGACACGATTTTAAATTAATGATGACCGCAAAAATATTAACTTGATTTATAATTAATGATCAGACATAAAATTAATATTTTATTCAGAGACGTTGCATACAACTACAATGTGCTATTATGTTCCCCATCCATCTTTTCAATAAAACTACTTGAAAGAGTTTTTTCTTGCGGCAGTGTTACGACATGCCCTGAGTTAATATATTTAAATACACATTCGAGAAATTAATATATGAGTAGGAAGCAATCCACCATTTTCGAATGAGTGACATTAAAAGCGTGTTTTCTGTGGGAATTTTGACACTTTCTTCTACAGCATTATATAACACTCTCTTTGCTTAGTGGAGGTAAAAACTAGCAGGTGTTGCTAGGACCTGAACTCGCGTCCTCATTATCTACAATAGTGACTCGACCACACTACGCTGCACCATCTATTTGTTATTGCGCTTCCTTTATTAGGGAATTTGCTCTATGTGTCAAAGGCATCAAATACGCGAAAGAATGCAGAGGAATAAAACTCGCGCCATTACCTGATTCATTTAAGTTAGAAATATTTTGAATCAGAAGCTGTTCTATAGGCCTTTTGTGCTGCTAGTCCAGGCGCTATCTTTCGACGCCTACTTTTAATGTTGAAGCTGCGCCATAGATGAAAGTTGCGATAACGCTAGACGGGCGTTATATTGTTGGTCTGAAATCCAGAATCGCAATGGCAGTAAATTAATACCTGATTCTTAAAGACATTACCTCACTGAAGTCAAAAGCGCACACTTTCTGTCATATTTATTAAAGTTATGAATTGTTTTAAGTATATAATTAAACACAAAAGTGATTTCTACCCGCAAACACTATTTGCCATGGATAAAATTCGAACTTAAGTGTGTAAGATTACCCAGTAGTTCTCTTACTAATTACACCACAGACCCCTGATAACAACCCCGCATCACAAAAATGTAGCGACCCAACAAAATAATGCCACTTTTGCCATTTTGGAATATCACAGGTTTGAATAAAAAAGCTCCTTAGCCATATTATTTAGCCAACTATGCTCTAAATGAGGAAAAACTTAAAGAATATGTTTACTACTGAATTCGAAGAATCTTGTTTATATATTTTTTAAATCGTCACAATTGTATGTGAAAAGTACCCATATTTTGAAAACATTATTATAACATTACTAACACTTAATAACGAAAAATATTATCAGCATAGTAATGTGTCAATACATTTCACTATTTTTTTTTACAGATCACGATGGGATTCGTCGATAAATTACATAACGCGAAATAGTGGGTTTGACAGCGTTTTTATGCTGCGTGTCTTAGGGGTAAGAGTATTAATTTAGTGCGTAGTAACATTATTTTTTTTTTATTTTATGACGTTTGCCTGAGCGCAAAATAAGGCAGAATGGATGTCTAACAATGATGAGTTGATCTGAATTGAATGACAAATGAAGTGTTGCACCGATATGAGTGACCTACTTGATGGAGAGAAATACTTCTTTTATGCTTGAGAATATCGAGGCTTTTCTCCTTCAACGATTGACTAATTAACTGACGTTTCAAGGCACGTCAACTGCTATGGTCAATAGTCTCGTTAGTGTAGTAAAAGTTTTAAACACCAAAGGAAGCGGTGTTCCCCCCTCGCTCGTTGAGCGTTTGTTCCGCCATCGCCCCCACCGGGCCAAGCTCCAAGCTCCCGAATGGTCTCCCGGCATGTGAGGAGGTGCAAGGCACGAAAGTGTCTCTATATTTAATGGGAATTAGGACAAGAAAGAGGAAGGAAAGATCGCGCGCGGTTCGTAGCATGTTAGGATTCAGCACCGGAAATCTCCTGTTGATCGGAGAATTAACGGGAATCTTCCCACCAGAGATGCCTTTTGCTGCAATTCCTCTGCTACACAGCTCGTGTCAAATGTCCGCCAGCGTCTGGACTCCAACCCCAAGGGCACCCGGAATCAAATACGTTAATGAGGCTCTTAGCCATTGCATTTCTAGTAAATTTCTTCCTCGAACTCGTTATATAAGAATCTATGTTTCGTTGGTCCTTCATACAGAATAAATCGTTTCCGACGAAACGTCATCTGTTCGTGTATGGTCAACAATGCTGCCCAAACCGTTCAGATTATTTTATTCACTCCCCGAGGTTGAAGCCATGCGAATTTGATTCGGATATTTTGATTAAGGGGGATACTTTACATGAAATATTATGAACATTTTCAAAATGCCCTCAATATTAGTTCCAAATGTTTTGATTAAACTTTGTTCTCGGATAGTATAAGGAATATTTTTAAAAAGACACACGTCCTGTTTGAACTCTCTGAATGTTCGAAAACTGCAAAAGTTACAAATAAAGGTAGAAAAGATGTACTGTTGTAGCACGACGAATTGGATTTTGTTTCTTCGTTTTAATTTTTTCATTTTAAATACTCCATAAACTTCTCTATTTTTTGTGTTTTGATTTATTTCCTTGATCTAATTTTTTAATCTAGTTACATATAATTCTCTATCAACAAAGTTTTCTCACGCATTGAAATACAAATACGCCGAAAACCTTATAACCGTTTTTTATCCTCAAGGCTCCCAGTAAGAGAACGGCTGTGGTCGAAAAGCATCGTGGGCCGAATCCAAGTTGATCGGGTGGCGAAAAAACAATGCTGTCCATTACTCAGCGGGGCGAGCAGGCGCTGTGCCGTCGGCTTCTGGCCTTGGACGCCTATTGTTTCCAGCCTTAGGGTTCACCGTCGGCCATTTGCCAACGCCTGGCGATCACGGCCATCAAGCCACTCGCTTTGTTCTTTTGCCGAACACGTTTAGTTTAGTTGTACTGTATACTGTCTAATTATGTAACGTCGATTTTTATTATTTTAATTTAGTCTTGTTTTTATTTCGCTTGAACTAATAGGAAAATTTGTGATTAATTATTTATCAATTATTTAGTAATACATGGTGTCATTCTCTATGTCATTGTTCAATGGTAATCATATGTTATTTAATATGTGAACATTTGTTGGATATAACTGAGCCAGAGAACAGTTAATTGTGGAGTTTTCGTTCTTTGTCCCAGAGAAATAATAATTATAAACGAATGTTGAAATTTTACGACTTAAAAAAAAGTCAACTATCCCGATGTTTATTTGAATTTGAGTTGGTAATTAGTCAAACCGGTTTGTATTGAAATTGTCCACTGCTTTTAAGCCAGAAAAGGTAATTTAAAACTGGAATATTTTTTTATTTTTTTTTATTTTCTGCATAATTTACAATCTGTTCCTATCGGAACAATAAGCAAATGGTGTCAACGGATACATTTCAGACGTGAACATTTTATGACATTGAAAAATTTCATTTACAAAATCGGTATGGCAAATCTAAAATACTCTCTCTCCTCAGTCTATACACATGCTCACTGTTATCTAGAAGGCTTGTTGGGAGGTGATTTGGGTGGTTGTACAATCTTCTCTGGTATGCTAAGCTCTTCGTGGCGATTACTTCCTCCAGTGGGATGATGTCGAGGTCTCTGTATATCGTCTTGTTTGTCACGTACCATGGTGCGTTGCATAGTTTTCTTAGTGTTTTAGATTCGAATCTTTTTAGAATTTCTAGATTCGATTTACTGGAAGAGCCCCACAATTCAATACCATAGGTCCATGTTGGTTTGATTATAGTTTTATAAATCTGTACTTTGTTATGCAAGGACAGCTTTGATTGTCTGTTTATTAGCCATGACAATTTGAGGACTTTAAGTTGCGCTTCTTTTCTCTTAGTTTTGATGTGGGTTTTCCAAGTCAGGCGTCTATCCAAATGCAGTCCAAGATATTTGATTGTATCAGCTTCGTGGAGTTCTGTGTTGTTTAGTTTTACTTTTGGGCAGTTTCCTTTTCTTAGTGAAAATGTTATATGTTTTGATTTTGTTTCATTGACGGTGACTCGCCAACGATGACTCCAATCTTCGATTTTGTTTAGATGTTCTTGAAGATGTTGTGATGCGCAGGAGGGGTCTTCATTTGCAGAAAGAATAGCTGTGTCGTCTGCAAAGGTGGCTATTGTAGTTCTTTCTGTAGTTGGTAAGTCTGAAGTTGATATGAGATATAAAAAAGGTCCAAAATACTTCCTTGTGGCACTCCTGCAGAAATAGGTTGGAATTCCGATAGAGCGTCCTGATATTTCACTTGAAATAGGCGATCGCAAAGATATGATTTGAGAAGTAAATAGTAGGAGTGCGGGAGAAGTTTTTTTATTTTAAATAGAATTCCTTCATACCATACCTTGTCGAATGCTTGCTGTATATCTAGGAATGCTGCAGAACAATATAGCTTTTTTTCCAGGCTTTGAGAAATTGTGTTTACAATACGATGGGTCTGTTCTATTGTAGAGTGTCCCTCTCGAAAGCCGAATTGAAAGTCAGGGATCACTTCTTTAATTATAGGCTTGAGGCGCTGTAAGAGAAGTTTTTCAAATACTTTTGATAGGACTGGTAGCAGGCTAATAGGTCGGTACGATTTAACGTCCGTGGCAGTCTTTCCTGGTTTCACGATCGCAATTATTTGAGCGTATTTCCATTGACAAGGATAATGGCTATTTCGAAGTATCGCGTTGAATATGCTTGTTACGAGTTCATATCCTTTACTTGGCATTTCCTGCAACATCTTGCCAGTAATAAGGTCAAACCCTGGACTCTTTGCAGGATGCGTGTGTTTTTTGATTGTTTGTTCGACTTCTCGTGAGTTGAAATGCTCTATGGGCAGAGATAACTGTAAAGGCACGTCCAAATATTCTAGCACTTTATTTTCAATAGTACTTACATTTTCTGCTGGTTTGAAAACTGAAGCAAAGTGTTTTGCTAAGCATTCGACCTTTTCTTCTGCGCTTCTTGCCCACGTGCCATCTTCTTTTCGAATTGGTGAGATGTGCTGTTGGGGTCGCTTTAGTTTTCTAGTTGCTTTCCAAAGCGAATAATTAGTTTCAGCAGTAGGTGATAGTGCTTGAATGTAATTAGAGAAAGATTTGTTTTCATATTCCTTAATTTGTCGTGTTAGTTGTCTGGCTGCTGTGTTATATTTTCTTTTGTCATCTGGTTGTCGTGTTGTCAAGAATATTCGTCGGAGTCGACGTTTTTCTACCACTTTTTGTCTTATTTCTGCGGGATACGTTGACGATTTATTTATTGTTTCTCTTGGTGTTGCGGCCCAGGCAGCGTCTTGTAATGTATCAGATAGGTGCTGTATTGCGTCTTCGATGTTTTCTTCAGTTGTTAGCAGTGCGTTTGCAGATTAAACTATCTGCAAACGTGAACAATAAACTTTGTTCACGTAATCGCGGTACTTGTTCCAGTTTGTCTTGTTACTTGTTAGTTTTAGAGGACAGTTTCTTTCAGATATATTTGAACTGATGGTCAT
The DNA here is from genome assembly GCA_038098605.1 of Gryllus longicercus. Classification (NCBI taxonomy): domain Eukaryota; kingdom Metazoa; phylum Arthropoda; class Insecta; order Orthoptera; family Gryllidae; genus Gryllus; species Gryllus longicercus. Next base: position 130,786 of record JAZDUA010000005.1, on the reverse strand, counting down.
TTCTACTGGGGTGTGGTCTGAAGAAAGGTCGTAGCAAGATTTTACTTCTACTGTACCAAGATGCACACCTTTTGCTAAGTAGAAGTCCAGGAGGTCAGGAAGCTTATTGACGTCAGTGGGCCAGTACGTAGGTTCACCAGTCGATATAGTAGAAACATTAAGCCTGTTTGTTACTTTAAGAAGATTTTTTCCTCGTAGTGTGTTGAGTCGTGAGCCCCAATGCTGATTTTTTGCATTGAAGTCGCCTCCAGCTATGAATCTTGTTCCTAGTGTGTTTATAAAGTCTTCAAATTTTTGTTCTGTTATTCTATGGTTGGGCGGGCAGTATACAGATGTTATCGTCAGTAAAGCTTGACCTTCTGTCACCATTACAGATGTTGCTTGTATTTCTTCAGTTTTATACTTGTTCATTTCGTAATGTTTGATTGTGTTTCGAATTATTATAGCGGTTCCTCCATGCGCTGTACCGTCCGGGTGCTTGGTATTATATATATCATATCCCGGTATCTTTAAGTAGGATTTTTCAGTGAAGTGAGTTTCGGATATTAGCATAATATCTATATATTTTTCTTTGAGAATAGTTACGAGCTCTCTTCGATGTTGGATTAAACCGTTTGCATTCCAAAGAATAATTTTAATTCTTGGTGCCATTTAATGCATCTTGGATATTAATGACGTCAGTAGGTTGAGCAAAGCCCCAATTTGTTCAGATTGTTGTTTAAGGATGCTTTCGAACTTTTGGAATGAGGTTTCTATTATTTTGCAGAGATCTGTTTGGTTTTGATTGTAGGGTACAGCGTATGTTGAGTTTTGGGAAGATGCTGTACGAGAGAAGGGATTGGGTTGAAAGTGGCGAACTGGGAGGGGAGGGAAATCTGAGGCGTTTGGCACTTTTTGTTTCTGCTTGTCGATGGTGACTGTTTCTTTTCTGTGCTTGTTACGTTTATTAACGTAATCTTTATACACCTGGCAGCCTTTATAGTTAGCTGGATGGCTTCGCGAACATAGCGCGCATGTTGCCGGCTGCCTTGCATCTTTTTTGCATTCATCTGTGAAGTGTTCTTCACCGCATTTCACGCACCTTGGAGTTGCTTTACAGTATTTCTTTGTGTGACCATACTCTTGACAGCGATGGCATTGCACTCTTTTTGTACGGTGCTTCAAATTCTATTTCTGCATTTACAAGTGTGTTGATATTGTAGATTTCTGCATTGTTTGCACTTGGTTCTAAGTCTATAAAAAAGAGCGATAGCGGCTTTTTGCTTACTCGATGAAGTACATTGTGCATGTTACGAACGGTGTGACCCTTGGATTTGAGTTCAGCTTTTACTTCTTCTATGTTTGCTGACGGATGCAGGTATCGAAGCACTACACGAAATGCTCTATCTTTCTTTGGTTGATAAGTGTGGTATTTGGCCTCGGATTCGTCAAGTTGCTTAATTATTGCTCTGTAAGCTTCAATGGTTTTCGGTAGCACTTTTACATCCTCGCTGTACATTTTGTACGTAAAATCCTCGTCTTTTACTTGTAGTTTAAGAAATTCTATTAATTTCGATACATTGGTAACAATTTGCACGAATATTGGCGGTATGTTATGATCTATGGGGGGATTTTTAGGAGTTTCAACTTCTGATTTGTCTTCTAATACTGCATATTGATTTTTATGCGTAAACACTGGCGCACTAACTTTTGAGGGAGTTGGTATATGCTGGTCACTGTAGGCGTGCTTTTTTCTTTTTCGAGGTTGTTGCCACTCTAGGGTACTCACGGTTTTATTTGAGGTTGTTTCAGACGACCCCGGACCTTGTAGTTGTTGAGTCCATTGCTGTGGTTGCGTTCCATGAAGTTCCCAGGGCTGGCCCTGGTGATGTGCTGTATAGAAGCCTGTTTGATCTCTCATAAGTAGTTGTTGTTGATTTATCTGCGTCAATTGTAAATCCTGATTCATTAAATATTGATGTTGCTTCAAGTTTTGCTGCGCATTTTGTTGTATTTGTAAGTTAATTACATCACTGTTTTGCCCCACGGGGCCACTTGCACCTTGACCATTCATTGGTGTTGAATTAATATCACTGAATTCACTGTGATGATTTAATGCTTCCACTGCTCTAGCGATGTGCTGCCCCGTATCAGGGGAGCCACTTGAAAACATTGTCACTACACACTGTACACTGAACTCGTAGAGTTGTACTCTGCTAAACTTATCTCACTGAAGTCGCCCGTGAAGGAGAGCGCTCGGCGCACGTCCGCTCGCTACCGTGTTCGAGCGAGAACTAAAACTGGAATATGAGAAACATTTAGAAACTACTTCGATATTATTTATATCATGTTTTGTTCTTGGAATTCATAAACTAAGTTATTTGAAGCAAAATCCGAAAAGAAGAATTACTCGCCGCCAGTGGCACAAAATAATTTAGAAATAAATTCGAGTTTGAAGAGAGCTTCTCACTGGACTACTCAGTGAACTTTGGACATAATTTGACTTATTATATCGTAACACTTTTACGAAGCATTTATCTTCAATGCAGGGCCGGTGCTAGACAATTTTGGGTCCACGTCAATGTTAAAATGTGCCCCCCCCCACCCGCCGAAAAATTGAAAATGTGAAACTTATATCAAGAAAAAAAATTGCGTTTAAGGTAGGAAAATGAGAGTATATTTTAAGTAATAGTTTTAAGTAAAAGAATTTAGTTATCAAATAATACAATTTCTACGGTGAGCTTAATACAGTAAACAAATTTGGGTTTAGTTTTAAAAAAAATCACTTGTTAAGGGCATGAAATAATAAATATGAATTTCAGTAAAATCTATTTTAACGTTAGCATCATTTTATTACATACATTTTTTTCCATTTTATAGATACATACACTCATCACTTTTTTGTGCCTTAAATTCCTAGGTCTACTGATAATGTAATAATTCCAATATATTTTGTTGTATAAAATATTATATTGGAATGAGCCCTATCTTCCCAGTAGACCTTGGAATTTCAGATGCAAACACTGATAATTTATGCACTTAAAATGGGTAACAGAATTATGAAATTAAGCAATATTAGGCATGAAAAGTGGCGATTTAGGCAATTAAAATATATATTGCAAAATTTTGAAATTAGGCATGTAAAACCATTCGACAAGAAAATTTTTTGAAGTTTTTGAAATCTAAAACTGATTACATAAATATTAATTTATGCGTTTTTATTATCCAGGAAAAGCATTTTTATTATTTTATTCACTTTCATAATTAAACAGTACAGTATATAACCAAGATTCGAACCGAATAGCACACACATACACACACAGACAAGACAACTCGAAACGATCATTTTTGCGTTATAGGGGAAGAATATTTGGGTCAATTTTGCAACATTCCGATTACTGGACTGTTTTTCATCTTCTGGATTGCGTAGAAACCGCTCCGCGACGATAAGCCTCAACCTGTCAACTACTCAGCTACGCCGAAATGCGTGTATTTGCCTAAGAAGTGCGTGCTGATTGGAGACGAGCGAGAAACACCCTCTTTACATTCACTATCAAAGTCCATGTTCGCTGAGTTGTGTGAGAGATTTTGATGTGTAGTCGATTGCGTATTCGTCGATGAAGAAACATTCGCGCTTCGGGAAATTTGGGAAAGTATTTGTTTCTTAATAGAACAAATTTAAAAAATTAGTAATCTGACAATTCTTCAAAATTATTAGTTTTAGACATTTTTAGAGTGAAAAATATTAAAATAGCCAACAACTGCCCTTTTATGATATTTTTAGATCCTATTAATTGCTTTCAGTAGATCTACTTTTTTATGATTCGTAAACATCAGCAATTATTTTGCCAAGTCCAAAAGGAACTAAATAGACATTTGTCCTAAAAATCGAGGTCAACTGTTCGATGTCTATAATTAACTTTTTAACGTAAATAAAATAATTGAAAATTTTTTGAAATACCAGACCACTGTACTGCGAGTTATAAAATTACGATAACGACTGTCTCGAGTTATAATTTCTTTGTCAATTTTTCTGTTTTTCCCCATCGGTTCCATCATCCGGCCTCTTGACTTGCGGGTCCCCGCTCTGCCCATACCTAGCGCCGGCACTACTTCAATGACAATATGTAATTTCGTAAAACATTTACATTCAAAATTACACACTTCCAAAATTATGTCACTTCCGATTTAGATTGATGATACTTTGAATGAAAATGGAACATGACACACTGAATACTTCTCTGAATAACTCTGTACCTTCGAAAATTGCAATACACAACAATTCAAACGTATTGTTAAAAATGAGATTTTTGTCTTAAATGAAATTGGTTAAAAAACTCAGATCATTAAAGAAAACTCATGTAAAAGTTTTTGAAAGAAACGTAGATTTTGAGTAATTTCTACTTGAAGTTTACAATTTATTAAAAAAATCTCGAAATGGCTCAAACCTTTTTATTTCATTTTATTCCATTGATGAATGGCACTGGTCTCATTTTCGTTTAACTTTCTGTATTTTCTAAAACTTCATGGGTTAGAAATAATAGGAAGGGTCTTTTAGATTTTTAAGCGAGCGCCACCCAATGGGAGGACATTAGATGAAGCAGTGACGTGCTTGCTCTTTAGTTGGGAATTCTCAAATCTAATTTCAACGCGGGAAAAAAATGCTGAGACATTCTTGCGATTATATTCTGAACTACAAATTGGTCATGTTAAAATTAATGAAAATATATCTAGTGATCGAAGTTTAAATCCTGCTTTCCAATGCATGTTGTGTTTTCCCCTATTTCATTGAAATCACTTTTCTGTGCATCAGCCAGCAGAGAGTGGGCCAGGATTTGAAATAGAAAGTGGAACTCGAGGAATGTTAGTAAGCTTAGCAGGATGTTAAGCTCCATGTTAATAGAACCCATAAAGAGGTTAATGGTTCACAGTTGTTATTCGCTAGTTTTTTATTAGTAGTTTATTATTAGTTAGTTATAGTTGTTGTTAAAAACTAAAATTTCACGCGAAATAATAAGTAAATAATCTAATATGGATGTGTATAAGTATGTAATTTCTAGTCTGCTTTTTCCTGGCAAAGGTGGCTCAGGGCATCAACTGATGCCACTGCAGTTCCTCTGACCTCATGGGAGGACCGTCAGGATTACAGTCTTGACGGCGGCAGATATTTTTACAATAGTTTGTCAGCTAGGTCGAATTCAGTCTCTGTCTGGAGGAGAATTCTAGCGGTTACCTGTTCTAATAGGTAGCTTTTCGTGCTTTTTCCTATCAATACTAGGCGAATGCCGGAGCAGTACTCTAGCAAACGGGCTATGGTCAGCTCACAATCATAACATCCTCTTCCTTGTCCTATCCTCACCCCTTACTTACTTACTTACTTACTTACGCACACACACACACACACACACACACACACTTACATGAACTGCACTACCGCAATTGTCAGGAGCCATGTTCCGGCTGGGGCGGTGCCTGGCTGGCGGGAGAGACCTGCTAGGGAAAATCTCTGCAAGACTTCGTAGGTCGGCGTCGGAAATTGCCATCAGCTGGGGAAGATCGCCGCTACCTCCCGCAATAAGAAACGCGATGTCTGTCTAGTGAACAGATAGTTTTCTAGCTTGGTAGAGATTTGTGTGATAATAATGACGAAAATGGAAGAAAAGATCGAAATAAGGAGGAAAATAAAAAATGAAAAAATACAGGGAAATCATAGAATCAAAGAAAAAAGTGTATACAATTTCAGATGCACAGTAAGTGAAGCCTATTGTTGAGAGTCTTGAAATTGTAACTATAATAAAAACTTTGTTTATAATAGGAGGTAGAAAGAATTTTGTCAAACTTCCGGACTAGTCATTAGTCACAATGGAAAACATAAAGCGCCGCCATTCGTGTAGATGAAGGAAAATCTATTAGATGCAACATAAGATTTATCCCTTGCAAGCAACTGAGACAAAATGAAAATCTACATAAAAACTGCATGTATCGTGAAACTATTAACACGGTGTTCACTTCAAACATCAAATGATATATACCCGACATAAAAGAGCATCTAGTTCATAATACTAGTAGTGCTTTCCTTTTGGACCCCTCTCTTGACTAGTTTCATTGCAACAAGGGCGTTTTTTAATCGAGTAAAATGAATGCCATTTACATAATAGAGAGAAAATCATTTGAGGTCGTTCATTCACTGTTCAGTCGTCTCACCTTTATGGTTTTTGTATTGTAAACTTTGGTAATAAATGGAGATAATAGCGAGTAACATAATACAAACGCAAGGTTCAATGATTGCCGAGTGAGGGAATGGAAGTATGCAAATCCTTCAGTGTAAACGAAAACACTTTCTCGTCGGCATTTGTAAAAGATATTGAATACAAATTATGATTGTTGATGATTCTTTTTAGGAAACCACATAGCAGAGTTGGTACACTTGGTCGTTGCACACTTCTAAATTGGAGTCTAGGATAACATTAGCGTCCGGCTGCGCTGATTTCCGTGGTTCCTTTCATTAACACCAGCTGAATGTCGGACCCTAAAATCTTCCTCTTCCTTGTTCTATCCTCACCCCTTACACTCACCTTCTTACACTATTCTACCACACATGCCGGGACACCGGTCTGAAGCTTAGAGCTTGTCCCGGCTGGAGCGGTGTTCCGCTGTACTGTCATGCAGGCTGGCGCCGGATGTCACCATCCAGAGGGGGAAAACAGCCACTTACGGTGCTAGAGATCTTAACTATTGAAGTGCCCGGAAATACTAAACAATCTATTGGTATACGGGCCGTCAAATTAATCCAAATTTGGCGTCACACTTCGAAAAACTTAGTTTCCCTGCTCTTTGAAGGCATTTAAGAAGAAAATATCATACATTTCAAACTTCCCGCTTTGGAGATATTTTGTGAATTTTGCTCAAAAAACCGTGCGATTTCATTCCCAATTGACTAAATACTCATTTTTGTACGGAGTTCTTGAAATTGACTTTCAACTGCTTTGAAAAATCGCTAATAGGTTGCACCACCTCCTGGCGGCCGCGACAAAAGAATTGCCATTGTCGGATTTCCCGGTGTCAAATTTTTTCCTTTACGCATTACGCCCTGAGGAAGGATGCAGAATGGCGACCGAAACGTCGGCACCTTCGCCATGGATGCGGCGTCACCCGGACAGCCAAGTAAATACTGACTCCGGCCGCGGAAGCCTACGCTCTCAAACTTTTTCCTCATCAGACGCGACGAACCCGCATTGTTTGAAAATCAGAGGAGCCGCGACCATTTTTTTTCTCTATTTTTTGTCGCATCAACGACTAAGGTTATTAGCGACAACATTTTTAATTACAGGTGTTTACAGACAATTATGACTTCATCTGTCATTACATAAACAAAAGTATCAGAATGTATTGGTCATAACATAATACAGTATCACATATTACTTATCTTACATACCATCATCATACAGAACAATCAGGGCATGGTCATAACATCTTTTCGAGGGTTACACATCTTTACATTAACATAATATAACATAACATAACATAATATAACATAATAACATATAAGTTATAACATAATATTATCTTACATACTTGTAACACAATCATACAATATCATCGGGGTAGGATCATAACACATCAACTCTAGAGATACGGGCGGGCTTACCATAACGTTATATTTTAAGCATGATATTTGTGTTTTTGCAAAATTTGACAATCTGGTTCTGAAAGGGGACAGAGTACACGATTTTCTCCATTTCATTTGGATTAAAATACATAGTTCTAATGTGATCATATTTACGACAGGACATAATAATATGTTCGATTGATAGTCTTACTTGGCACATATCACATAGTGGTGGTGAGGTATTCTCCAGCAAGTACCTGTGTGTAATTTTAGAATGACCAGTTCTAATTCGTGTAATTAAAACTTGTTCGCGTCTAGTCATCTTGGGGTCCGAGTGTAGTGATAGAAATAAATCGATTGATTTATGGGCATCCAACATCCTATGAGTGTTGAAAGTCGAAACTATGGATAACAAAACTCCCAAACGCTGACACAGTTACTCTCTAATTAACAAAGATACAGAGGTAAACTTTCTCCGGAGCCCCTCACTCCCCGTCCCCCAAAGGAATCCCACTGTTAATGATTGAACTAATTAATTTTCTTTCAACAGAATTTCTTTACTTCATCAGTCACTAGAAATAAATTTACAAATTTCAATAATTTAATAAATCATGTAAAGTACATATAATCGAGGTTATTTAAGTGAAATTCTTTAACAGAAATATTTCGAGCGTAATTGGCTAAAGAACGCTTGTTGGTAATCATTGTGTGATTTATGTGAGTATTTATAATAATTTTATTGTAAATACTCACATAAATCATACAATGATTACCAACATATGATAACATAGGACCGCGATGAAAATCTTTTTTTGAAAATTTTAACTGCCTTTTATATATCTTTGTGCGCTGAAATCGAAAACGTGACTACAATGCTTCATCCCCAAATTAACATGGATGGTTTAGTAGGTCACTGGCAGTTTAGCCGAATCCATATACTAACAGACTATGGAACCTTGCAGATTTCCCTTTCAATGACAGTACGTCAATATTACCGAGATGACAGTGTGAAACAATGGCTTACAATGATGCGGAAATCAAAATCATGTTTGCAGAAGATGTGAGAACCTCCTCTTCTCTAAATGTTATTCCGTCGTTCGCAGAAAATTCTGATAGCTTATTAGCATGTGCATTTTAGGTGTTGTTTCTGTCCGTTTGTGTTGTTTCCAGAATCACTACCCTCAAATTTATTTTCAGGTATTGGAGATGACTAGTAGTGTTTGTTTGAATGCTCTGACAAGTTTTTCTGTATTTATGATCAATTTACTGTTGAAAAACATCAATGAAACATTATAGATTTTGTGAAAAGTGTATACATCGCTTTTGGAGTAAAACGAGATTAAAACAAACCACCAGTGTAACAGAAAGTGTGTTGTATGTATGTGGAAGATATAAGATTGAGGTCTGAAGATAGCAGTGAAACTACATATTTAGAGACCCAATGGTATGGAGGGAGCAACAAATCCATAGTTCACTATTGTTATTTCTCTGTTGAGTGGTTAAAAGTTTTGATACTAGAAATAAGAAAGCTATTACGCATCCAAACCTTCCCTCACGTTTACCTCATAAGCCTGACGTTTCTGAAAGTAATTTACCTGAGCATTTATCAGCTGTACCTGACTGATTCGTGAAAGACAACAAAGATGAGTCACAAATGAAATTATATAAAAGTTGCAGCCCGGAACTATTATTTCAGGCTAAAATCAACAATGTAATGAAAGACTTCGGTCTTTGTGAAAACAAAACTGAACATGTGAGCCCCAGAGTGAGAGAAAATAATTTATTGGCAGCAGGAACTATTACTTATCAGTAGGAAAAGAGAGATCAGGACTTTGCACGTTAATTTTAACAAGGGGAAGTCATATTTTCTGCAGTGCAACCTAACCCTTCTACAATATTCTGAAACAATTATAGAAAACTAGTGTTGCGACTAACTTTAATTTTTTAAACATTGTTTATAACTTTAAAAACTTTCAAAAAATAAGAGTTCAACGAAAATGAGACTTTGTCGCTAGGTGTGTCTCACAACCAAAATGAGATACATGATGCGAATGTTGCGCAACATGATGTAGAATAGATGTGTCGCAAGACATAGTCTCCAAACGACAAACTGTTTTGATCACCAACCTATAATGGTTTACTGCAGGACATAGCATCGAGAGGAAGTGCTCGTAGAAGCACTGATGTTAATGAAGGCGAGGAAAGTCAGACTATTAATGAAGTAGGCCTAAATTTTATTTTCTTCAAATAAATGTATTACTTATTACACGTTGACATTTCCTAACAGTAGGGAATTTCCTAAAAATTGAATTAATACAATTTTAATAAATATAATAATAAAAGAAACGTGTACATTCTTTCACAAATTTAATGTTAATATTATCACGACGCTTTAACAAATTCTTTCCCAACAAACAGCTCCATCTAGAATAAGCATATAATAACGTTTTATATAATAACCGTTTTATTATTACCTTTACAAATCCTTTTACCGAAGAAATTATATCGTCAGACTTCTAGAATGATACGTGAAATAGATTGTTTTGAAATTCAAAAGGGATACTGTTGTCTATTCAGGGGTAATCGGGGAGGAAAGCACAATAGTTCGTACAATTAACAACTTTCTTTATTTTCCATAAACCGAAATACAAGAAGCCAAAATCCCGTCCTTCCAGATGTCCCTATTCATCGCGCAGTCCAACCAAGCCTGGTGTGGCAAGTAGCAAAAGGGGTGGCTCCCCTTTTGCTTCTTGCCCGAGCAAGTTAAGAGAAGGCCAACACTCGCTCCACGCGGTTTAGAACTATAAAACCGCGTGCCCTCCAGATCGGGCTGTGAGAGTGCAATCGTGTTCGATTGGTGCAAGTGGTAGTTCGACGCCGTGGCCCGCGTTACGTTTCTGTCTGCTGCTCGCCCGGCCGCCGCGGTGGACCTGCCACCTGGCGGCGCTTTTCCGCACCTCTCACGCTGCCGAGCGCCGTCGGCGGGGCCGCGACTGCGCTCGACGACAACGCGCCGCCGACAGCTCCCACGGCCACCAGCGCCATGCCATGGCAGATGCATTAAGCTGGTAAAAGATTCTCCTCTGGCAAGGAACCGGAGAGTGACAGCTAGCCTAATAGGCGATGGAATAGTATCCTGAAATAGTTTGATTCTCTGAATTCTTTCCTTCAACCATTTGCCAACAGTTTTCAAAATCGATTGAGTCCATTCTTAAAAGCATTACGGAATCAGTTGCCATCGAATTTCGAACTGTTAGGAAAATTAATGCCGACGGCAATGCCTCTCGAAAAAAGGATTTTTTCCTCCAGAACCTTACTTTACGAGCATTTTTGTTATAAGATTAAGTTGTTTAAGCACAAATTGAGCGCGCAAACAGCAGCTTGTTGCGACATCTCTCGCCGACTTCTGTGGTGCAACTCTCGCTCTAGGAGAGGACGCGCGACATTTCACCGCGATGGTCTAGGGACAGACCCGCGACGTCGCCGCAGGGCCTAATGCATCAGCTTTCGCACTCTATTCGCCCAGAAACACCGCCCAACAATGGAAGTTATTCTGAAAATGTATAACTGTCGTGTCGCAGCGTTCCCATTGTTGTATAGCAACCTAACAGATTGTGACTAAAGAGGTGCGGGAAAATCGATTTTACGGCTTCGAAAATTTGCAACAATTACGCGAAAGTGCTGATGTTTAAAAAAAAATGTACTTGACTCTCTTTATAGTTCTGATTTTGAAGAACAAATTCCATTCAGTAAAAAATCTCTCACTTCAATATTGCACTATTGCAAAGTTAAGTTCTTGCAATTCACGAAAATACGGAGAGTTCGCCTGAAATGGAACCAGCGCCAATAACTTCTGCGTTGTTGTCCTTCTGGCAATGGTGATGATTTGTTGTGCTAAGTGTTTAGAATTATTGGGTTTGTGATCACACTCATACAGATCACATTCATACAGTTAAATAGTTATTTATGCAACGAGTGGTAAATGTGGCATTTTATTTTGTCAGTATAGAATGTTCCAACACAACACCGATATACCGAGTGCCACAAACCTACGAGCAAAATAATATTCCTTTTACCGTGTCCACCATACAATATTTTAGACAGCCTTACTGATATTTATTGTATTTTAATTCACTTTATTTAATTAAGATTTAGCACTAAGGCTATATATTGAACTTTTAACTAACTTTGCGCCCTAGTAGCAATCCCTTTCACTAGAGTCTACCTGATTTATTATTTTATGATATGAATGGTAAAAGTGACATTTTATTTTGCGAGTAGGAAAAGTAGCGACACAAGGTGCAGGTGTTTAAAACACCTGCAAATGTTTAATAAAAACTTTATTTTGTTCGAGTTATCGTTTTTCAAGGATTTTACAGGCCAACGTGGCTCAGGCTTCCACTGATGTCATTGCATTGCCTTTGTCTCGACGGCCGGTGGCGAATAGCTACATCGGTACAATTCAGCCAGTTTCTGGACGAGAACTCTAGCGGCCAGCTACTCTGATCGGTAGATCAGTGGTTCCTCCGATCAATACCAGATGGATGACGGAACAGTGCCTTAACAATCAGGCCACGGACCAAGCGCTGTCTTTATTGTGCTTTCTTCTTCTTGACGTCTTCAACCCTTTTTTTCTTCTCTTCGTCTACCACTTTCTCTATATATCTCTAATCTTCCCTAGTTTTTTTCTTCTGTGCAATAATTCTTTCTTATGTGCAATAATAAACACAGTATGAAAAGAATGTATCCACGTTTCATCTAACATTGTCATCTTCCTAGTCTACCAGAAATATTACCTTTTCCTTAAGGTGGCGCCATTACATCAACCCTACTGAAAGGCTTTTGATATGCATCTCAGTCTCCCGGGAAATCTGAGAGATTGACATCGGCCGGATTATCACATGGCCATCGTGAGAAGCAGTACAGGAAAGTCTGAAATTTCCAACGCTGAGCAAACGAAAGGTTTATCAGGCGACATTCCTGGCACAGTCGCATGCGAGAAGCAACGGCGCTTTGTTATATTTACCTGTTGCAACGAAAGAGGAAAGGGTTATCATGAGGAACGTTCGCCACATTAACAAGTCAGCGAGCCTCACAGTGTCGCCGAAAGGTGCAGGAAAAAGAGGCCTGAGTTGCGTTGGAAGTCTAAGTAAATTACTACGTAAAAACGACGTAATTAAAAAAGATGTTGATATGTGTGTTCGTGTATCTTGACATGTGATGAGAAGATATTGTTTCGCTTGTTAAGTTTGGTGGAATTTTAGTAATGTATTATTCAATTTCACGAAGTTCTTTTTCTTCAGTTACATCTTTCAATGTACTTTTCTTTCCTTCCTTTATTTTTTCTCCCGCACTTCATTTGCAGCCTTTCGTTCTTTCTTTATTACGCTTTCTTTCTGTATTTTGTTGTTTTTGTTTTGCTCGTTCTCACTTCTTTTCCACTTCTCTTTCTTTGTAATTAATAATATACCCCATCATTTTCTACATTTTGTCTTGATATTTTTGTTGGTTCCTCTGCCCTCAAACAATACGTAGAGCGCCATATTCAGGGCGCTTGAGTAAACATAAAATCATCATCATCGCACTCGGATGAACGGTATGGCAGGTGTGATTCAGAAAGTACTGCTTTCAAATGAAACGTCGTATAACTCGGTTTGTAGTGTAGTGGGATACAATTCGTGACGATTACATATTGAGTACAGACGTTTCAAACAAATATTTTTATTATTAATACAAACGAAAAACTTCCCCTCGTGTTACAAAATAAAAATTAATAGTAATATGCACAACTGCTTTAAAAATTCAGATGTTTCATTAGATATCGCATAACACTGAGGCGATCAGTGACAACTCCGTCTGTAGTGTGTTGCAATGTTCTCAATATTACAAAGAATTATTGATAACTAGACTGTGTTGTCAAGTCAAAAAAAGACACCGCAACATTTCTGTAGCATGGATTGACTATACCAAGGCCTTCGTCTCGATAAATCATCTGTGGCTTTGTATGCCCTATAAAAAGTAAATTCCCAGTATGTAAACTTAATCCAACACTGCATTGCAATTTGGCGTACAAATATAAAAGTCTCATCTGATGTTGGCAGCTGTACCACCAAGGAACTGAGGATCAAACGAGGAATTTTTCTGGGAGATAGTCTTAGACCTTTATGGTTCTCCCTAGCTCTAAACCCTCTCAGCAGAATGTTAAGAGATTCGGGGATGGGATAAAAAATCACCAAAAATCCCCATATTTTCATTAATCATCAGTTCTGCATGGACGATCTCAAGTTGTACGCCTGATATAACAACCAGCTTTCCCCGTTGTTTGAACTTAGTGAAGAAGTCCATTAGTGACTCCATTTGTATGGAGTTTGGCATTATTAAATGCGCTGCAGTGCTCATGAAAAGGGGAAAATCCTTGATCCTGACAAACGCCTTGATTCGCCGTGAATCGTCAGTCTCTCATTTATATTCAGGACGAAGTAACCTCCACTCGCAATTACCAAAGCTTTGTGATTGAGGATATGAGTGCAGAGGACCGCTGCCGCCTTTGCTATCAACCCGGCGAAACTTTCCAGCAGGCGGGTGCTCTACTTTGGAACAAACTGAAGACCTGAGTCGGCACAACGACGTTGCTGTGGTTGTCCATCAGGCCCTGACTGCAAAGACCGAGGTGGTACAGAAAGAGGTCCCATACTACAAGTTCAAGTCGGATTCAGTTTTGGAGTCGAAACGGTGGAAACTCTTGTGAAATGTAGCAGTAACCACTGAACGTAGGGTCGAAGCCAACAGACCTGACATAATATGGATTGATAAGGCGTCACGGAAAGGGATTATAGTCGACATCGCTATCCCTTTAGACCGAAATATAGTTGCTTCTGTTACCGAGAAGCGAAAATACCAGACCTTGGCTATTGAACTGAGCGACATGTGGCGATTAGTATCTGTTGAAATAGTCTGTGTGGTAATCTCTGCAATTGGACTGACCTCTGAAGAACTGATTTCATCGTCTGCAAGGCTTTATCTTAAGAATTGGCAAATTCAATCCATGCAAAACACTGAGTACTGCACACATCGTGAGGAAGTTTTTATTGATATACACGTTGAATCCTGACCGCCCAAGTTTGCAAGCGAAGCAGGCACCTTGGTTCTCTAAAGGTCCCGGTGTCTGCTGTAGACACCTCGCTAAGCGATGCTTGAAAGGTATTAATAGTAGTAGTAATAATAATAATAATAATAATAATAATAATAATATCATCCTATCCTCCAATCAATATTCAAGGTTAACAACTTTGTCTTAACGAACGGATACAGCTGAAGTCTGATCCCCACAATTCCACACGTTGATCTCTCCAGGATGGAATATAATTGGGCCTCAGAGGGAGAAGTGTGTTGTGTGGTCAGTAGTGCCCCCCCCCACATGCGCGCGCGCGCACACACACACACACACACACACACACACACATATATATATATATATATATATATATATATATATATATATTGTAACACCCCCAGTCATCTCGTTAGACAATGCCCGGTTAGCGGCCCGGTTGTAGCTCAGTCGGTGATGGAAGGAATTGTTAAACAGATACAATGGCAGTACGGAACAAACACTTTGATCACTGGTAAAATTACTTTTATTCCTGGGCAAGAAAAAAAATGCCCCAGGGAAGTTACACTTGTAAATTGAATAAAAAAATGAGAAAATTAGATGAAAAGAAAAGAAAATGAAAGGTCAGAATTCAGAGTAAAGCTTAAAACTAGAAAGGATTATAACTAACATTACAATGGTGAAAAAATTACAAGTCAATGTGCCAAAGCGCGGCACCGCATTACAAAGTTACACAGGGACGAATGCCCTTGAGTGATACTGCCTGGAAAAAGGTCTTTGTGCGCCCGAGAAGGGCAGGGCGCGGCCGAGGGGGCGACTGGCGTCCTTCAAAAGAATGCAGCGGAGGCCGATGGCCTCCCTTGTCGACAGCTGAGCAGCCGCCTCGTGACGTCACCAAGGGGCGGTGGCGTCTGGCGGCGTTGAACGGCGTCTGGTCGTGTCTGGTAGACTCGGAGCGGCCGGGATTCTCTCGATCTCAGGAGCGTAGTAATCAACCATGCGTCTCTCTGATTCTCAGGATAATTGTCGAACACAATTTCGGACAGTCTAGAACTCCTTCAGAGAAACATTCGCCTCTCTTCACGACTAATTCCCACCCCAGAGAATTTTCTCTGTCTACTGCAGTCGGCCCAATGCTCAAGCTCGCAGTAAAATTATATAAGTACTTCATAGGCGCACTCGCCCGAATAGCTCCCCCCCAGAGAAGTTTCTCTCCCAACTGCCCTCAGCCTAATACTCAGGCTCCTTCTGACAAATTTTATAAGTCTTTCAGAGACACACTGGTCTCTCCCCGACGAATAGTTACCCCCCAGAGAAGTTTCTCTCCCGACTGCCTTCCGTCTAATGAAAATTTGTAAATCGGAAACGTAGCAAGTAAACTTTTACCCCCACCCTCTTTCTCGTGTGCTCCAGCTCCTTATAATAGGTCGCGTCGCTATTGGCCAAAGGTAATGGCGCAGTACACTATTTTCAACCAATCGTGACGGGAGGAGCGAAGGAAGTTTCCGCTCTCTGTGCCATCTGTGAGTGTACAGTATTTTTCTTATTCCTTCTAGAACATCGGCCATGCCTGCGCAAGGGGCGCTGTCTGATGAAAGAATTATCGTTCTGGGCTTCCCTGAATGCGAGCGGGCGTTCTAGAGATTTCGCAGATGTTCTTGCGTCCGCGCCTCTCAGTTAATCTTTTGACACCAGCTCTAACAGCAACTTCGTAATGGGCCGGGGGCGCAAATGGCTGTCGCGATAAGCGGGGTTGCGCGCGTGTCGCCATCTGTTTATTCTCCCAGTAGAACTCGGGGCGGCCGAGTTTATTTTATTTAATCTGTATGAGGAAATCGGTATCGCTACAATATATATATATATATATATATATATATATATATATATATATATATATATATATATATAAGACAATTGTTTATGTGGGTTAGTGATAAGCTAAATTTTTTTCCCTGTAAACAGAATTTTATTCCTTTTTATGAACAATCATTTACAAAGTCTATTAATATTATTTAATATAATATTATAACATTTACATTATTAACAAAGACTATTTGGCCTAAACAAATTGTAAACTTACATGTAAACAGAGAAACGACAATTAATGCTGACTAACCGCTTCTCTGTTTACACTTACATTAATAACTTAAATTTCAATATTTTTCAACAATCGTCCCACTCATTCCCTCTGGCGGTCCTTAATTAAAACTACGCACAATCACATGTTTAGAATAAAGAAAATATATTTTCTTTACACACACACATATATATAAAAGGCTACGTTTTCTCCGAAGAAACATAACTTCATAAATCATTAGAACAGGTAAAACGAAGGAATCTTTCACAATGAGACGTGAATCACTGTGAAAGATCACATCATTAAGGATTCCCAAAAGATTTCTGCGGCAACCTCCGAGTTTTCATTGTTTTGTGAGGTAACGCTGTATCTCAACTTCCAGAATTTCTGGTAATTCTTGTTACGGAGAGAGAGAGTGAATCTTTCAAAATCGCAACAACACCCACAATGTTTCACTTTGTGGTCTGCGACATAAAAAGCTTAAGTAGTGTTACTTTTATAGCTCAGTCGGGTCACTGGTTCATTCCTATAATGAATGTGGGGAAGAGAAGGGAGGTTATTTATTAAATCATTTCATTAATTGGGCACAAATTAATTTATTCCCGACAACATTAGCTGCCAGGGAAGTTACACGTCGCAAGAGAGCGACAAAAACTGCCTACCAACTTTGCGCAGTAAGCTCTTAGTTCTAATAGCTAGGAAGAAATATCTTAACACTAACATATGGGGTTTTGTCTGCAATAATAAAAATACTGCCTGAGCGTAATCCGGGCTTGAATGGGCCCGAGACGGCAATAATGTTTCTCACTCCGAGTATTATCTAAGAGCCACGTCTTTTCTTCCACAATATCTCTCTAATAATAATTTTTCTCTACTCAGCTCCCGGCCGAGTTCGCCTCCGTTTCCCCCTCCCGAAAACGTCTCAAGACCCGTACCTTTGCCCCTTCCCTCACGGAGAGATGTCTCATAGGCCGAAACTATTTGCGTCGCAATTTTTTGTCACCGAATTAGGACGCTCTGTTCCTGGAATTTTCCAGGGTGATCTCTCTCTCTAATACTATAAGCTTCTTTTGCAGTGGCCCGAATATGTGTTCAGGCGGCTTTGTTTCCGAAAACATAATTCTTCGGCGCCGTGATCGGCAGCCGGCGACGGGCGAGCTATTTACAATACCTCTAGCTCTTCCGGAAGTGTAGGGAGATTCCTTGCTCGGGCGCGAGACGAATGGCCGGCAGGCAGTGTCTGTCTCCGGGCCAAGACGCGGGCGGTCATTGTTTGGCTAAGTGCGCGGGAGCTCCCCGGAGGGGGAGTGGGGATCGTTCGCTGCGGAGCGGCGCCCGCCGAAGGGGTGTGACGGGCGAGCGCCGAGCGCGCGGCTTGCCCAAAGCTGCAGACGTCACCCTATTTTGCGGGCGGTCGGGGCAGCTGGCGACGGCGGCGGTGGGGCGGTGAAAAGGACCCTCTTTGACAGCCCAGTCTTGCGACCTACTTTCTTTCCGTAGAGAAAACTATCTTAATATAATACAATTAATATAATAAAATTATTTGCCACAGTAGTGTCCCTCGCAGGAACACGAAATTTAATGTTAAGGTCGATTTCGAAAATATCTTTCCGGATTTTCCAAAATTAATTAGAATCAGCTACTACCTCAAAATTTCTATACCATTCTTAACAAAGAGATAAATATCTCAATAAAAATATTATGTAAAAGTTGTTCGTAAAATCGAATTGACAAGGATTGCCGTGGAGAATTTCACATTTCATTGGCGCCAAATTCTTCAGAGCATAATTTTCTAGAGCAGTTTGTTCCTCTTAGGAGCATTCATGAAAGCGGCGTGTACTTTCTCTTAAGAAGACGCACATCGTGTTGAAACAGATATGAATCGTGCGTCGACACATGTTTGAAAGTATTGTGGGCTTAGGGGATATCAGCGCCATTCTCTGACCCATTCGTTGGCGAAGTTCACTTGTCATGCTCGAATTCACGGAGTAAATATTTCTTCATCACCACTTAGAAGTGTTGAGGGTAAACAGTGGCATTTTTCATGTTTCATTTGAACTGATTAATTTTCGTCAAAAAATGTAGCTGCCGGGTGACATAATACGCACACGCTTTCTTGATCTGCAGAATCTCTCGCCTACCCTTATTACAATTATTATTATTATTATTATTATTATTATTATTATTATTATTATTATTAATGTTAATATCACTATTAATATTATATTTTTACTTTCTCGCGCTTAGGAAGGAACTTCTTTAAAAGAGAATGTTACGTAAATTTGTCCGAAAACACGGTGAATATTTGGCAAAAAAGAAAACTTATTTCAGGGCCCTAGTAACGAAACAGCTGATAAATTCAGTTGCTAAATTTTAAAAATACTCTAACACGTGGTGTAGCTATAATCCACGTTTTCTGGGTCCTCGATGCCGAAAAATCGATTGACGGCAAAACATGTTCGTCCGGAATGTGAACAACACTAGCGGCTAAACCGTTCAGTCCATTTTCTAAAAAATTGATATCCCACGATCGATCTGGCCGATATCACGGCCGGATACCCCCAAAAATATAATCGATATTTTAATTTGGGGGTATTTTACATGAGGCCTCCGGGACATATTCAATTTTTTAAAATGGATCCATCGTTATTAATTATTTTTTGTTGTTGGAGTCAAGGACGTTTGAGAGAATGGAGTCATTTTCGTTAAAAACTCAGATTTTGCGAAAATTGAAAAAAATTCAAAACTTTTGCAGTGTCTACAACAAAAATACTAAAGATATTTTTCCCTTAATAAAATCTGTTCCTTAAAGATAGATTCTGAAATAAGTTCATGTACAATTTTTTAAAAAATTGAGTATTATTTGCGTGAAATATAGGCGATTTTTAATTTTTGTATAAACATTTTTTTCTCCAAAACGGCTCCATCGTTTTTGATGAAATTTGGCTGACAGAGAAACTGAAGAACATTTAAGATAATGGTGTAGGTCTCCTCTTGATTAAAACCTCTAATTTTTTGAAAGTTGAAAATATTGTAAGTTTGCCGCGTCTTCCTACAACTACAATTATAAAGGTACAATTATTTTTGTTAATGAAATGTGTTCATCCAAAACAGGTGTTCAAATACGATTAGGTTAAAATTTACGAAAATATGTGTATTTTTTGAGTTATTTTGCTCACATATTGACACCCACTTCTTATTTCATGCGCTTCGTGGACGTAATTTTATATGTTTGGAACAGTTGGATGCTACGTAAGTTACAATTTGTATATTATTTCTATTTTTTTGTTCGTTGCTTCTTCGACCTTTTGTTACAAGTTTTCAAATTAATCTCTTAGAAATAAATTAAAGCCTTTTTTAAATTGCATCCTTTAGTTGAGTTTAATGTGAAAAGGAATATATGATATCGCTTTCCTTAATAAAATATGATACAAAGTAATGCATGTAAAAACTGAGTAATTGGGATGAATATAATAATATTACATTTAATAATTACTTTTTTCTATCTATTTACATTTTCTTACTAGCGGTATCAACAATGGTAATTGGCAAAATGTGTATCCTATACGAATTAGCGGTCATTATTGATTTAACTTATTATTGCAACACTACACTGAGAAGAGGTGATTTTCTTTCGCGTTAATATAAACTAATAATTTTATTTACGCCTAAAATACGCATCGTGAATAAACTGTGAATAAACTGTCGGCCCTCGGCCCTCCGCCCTTCAACGAGAGTTGGGTCTCTTTCTAAGCGTCCTTTGCTGTATGCGTGAAAGAACAAATTGGAACCGTTTCTTAATATAATTATTACACCAATGCCTCTGTCTTCAAAAGCAATTACGCGAAAACTACTTGCTTTTTCTAAAAAAAAATGGCGCTAAGACTTTTCTAAATATATATGTTCTTAGAGCAGGTTTCATTTAAGAAAACATTCTCTATTAATAATGTACAAAAATAAATAAATAAATAAATAAACAAATAAATAAATAAACAAATAAATAAACAAACAAATAAATAAACAAATAAATAAATAAACAAATAAATAAATAATCATATGGAGGTAATAACATTTGAAATTTTTACCAGAATTTTGTTAAATCGCAATTCCGTCTCATACGTAAATACCCAATTTTACCCGCTTTGAGGTTTTTGGTTTTATGTACAGTGCGTATGTAATACTTTTTCTATTGGTGCTATTCTTCTCTTTCTTTTGTGCGATAAAATCGCTCGGGTTGAGCATTAATAACACTATGAACTGCTAAATATTTGAATGTGCATTCCTCTTTGCTTAATTGTGCTGGGAAGTTCTTTTTTCATTAATCCATTTATCCCTCTTAATCGTTTTTATCACAGTTGTGTGTAATTTGGACTACCAGGTATTTTCTTTGAAGATTTGAAGGAAAAGAGAAGATTCAGAAGAGGATGCGTAAACATACATAATTTTGCACATACGTCGCATAGAGATCCACCTCCCATAGACTTACAAGTTCATATTCGTATATAGCCGACAGATTTTCACTGTCCTTAGATGCCAAAATCACATTCATAGATTCGGTAGACCCAGTGTTCTGGACTGCTTGCCCATTCCCCCTCAGTCCATTAGGTGCACTCTAGAAGCGAGCTGAAGAAATAACTCGAGAGAGCAGACGTGATGTCGGAATACTCTGGTAGAGGGAGCGGCAATCTCTTTGAGAGTAAGATTTGCCGATTCGTCAACAGATCAAAGAGGCATTTATAACACGTGAATTAAACTGGATTGAACACAATGCTTAATGACGTATGCTGAATGATTACATGGATATAAAGTGACATGAACCAAATTTACTCCTTAATATAATATAATATAATATAATTTAATATAATATAATATAATATAATATAATATAATATAATATAATATAATATAATATAATATAATATAATATAATATAATATAATGCAATGCAATGCAATGCAATGCAATGCAATGCAATGCAATGCAATGCAATGCAATGCAATGCAATGCAATGGAATGGAATGGAATGGAATGGAATGGAATGGAATGGAATGGAATGGAATGGAATGGAATGGAATGGAATGGAATGGAATGGAATGGAATGGAATGGAATGGAATGGAATGGAATGGAATGGAATGGAATGGAATGGAATGGAATGGAATGGAATGGAATGGAATGGAATGGAATGGAATGGAATGGAATGGAATGGAATGGAATGGAATGGAATGGAATGGAATGGAATGGAATGGAATGGAATGGAATGGAATGGAATGGAATGGAATGGAATGGAATGGAATGGAATGGAATGGAATGGAATGGAATGGAATGGAATGGAATGGAATGGAATGGAATGGAATGGAATGGAATGGAATGGAATGGAATGGAATGGAATGGAATGGAATGGAATGGAATGGAATGGAATGGAATGGAATGGAATGGAATGGAATGGAATGGAATGGAATGGAATGGAATGGAATGGAATGGAATGGAATGGAATGGAATGGAATGGAATGGAATGGAATGGAATGGAATGGAATGGAATGGAATGGAATGGAATGGAATGGAATGGAATGGAATGGAATGGAATGGAATGGAATGGAATGGAATGGAATGGAATGGAATGGAATGGAATGGAATGGAATGGAATGGAATGGAATGGAATGGAATGGAATGGAATGCAATGGAATGCAATGGAATGCAATGGAATGCAATGGAATGCAATGGAATGCAATGGAATGCAATGGAATGCAATGGAATGCAATGGAATGCAATGGAATGCAATGGAATGCAATGGAATGCAATGGAATGCAATGGAATGCAATGGAATGGAATGGAATGGAATGGAATGCAATGGAATGGAATGGAATGGAATGCAATGGAATGGAATGCAATGGAATGGAATGCAATGGAATGGAATGCAATGGAATGGAATGCAATGGAATGGAATGCAATGGAATGGAATGCAATGGAATGGAATGCAATGGAATGGAATGGAATGGAATGGAATGGAATGGAATGGAATGCAATGCAATGGAATGGAATGGAATGCAATGCAATGCAATGGAATGGAATGGAATGCAATGGAATGGAATGGAATGGCATGCAATGGAATGGCATGCAATGGAATGGCATGCAATGGAATGGCATGCAATGGAATGGCATGCAATGGAATGGCATGCAATGGAATGGCATGCAATGGAATGGCATGCAATGGAATGGAATGGCATGCAATGGAATGGCATGGCATGCAATGGAATGGCATGGCATGCAATGGAATGGCATGGCATGCAATGGAATGGCATGGCATGCAATGGAATGGCATGGCATGCAATGGAATGGCATGGCATGCAATGGAATGGCATGGCATGCAATGGAATGGCATGGCATGCAATGGAATGGCATGGCATGCAATGGAATGGCATGGCATGCAATGGAATGGCATGGCATGCAATGGAATGGCATGGCATGCAATGGAATGGCATGGCATGCAATGGAATGGCATGGCATGCAATGGAATGGCATGGCATGCAATGGAATGGCATGGCATGCAATGGAATGGCATGGCATGCAATGGAATGGCATGGCATGCAATGGAATGGCATGGCATGCAATGGAATGGCATGGCATGCAATGGAATGGCATGGCATGCAATGGAATGGCATGGCATGCAATGGAATGGCATGGCATGCAATGGAATGGCATGGCATGCAATGGAATGGCATGGCATGCAATGGAATGGCATGGCATGCAATGGAATGGCATGGCATGCAATGGAATGGCATGGCATGCAATGGAATGGCATGGCATGCAATGGAATGGCATGGCATGCAATGGAATGGCATGGCATGCAATGGAATGGCATGGCATGCAATGGAATGGCATGGCATGCAATGGAATGGCATGGCATGCAATGGAATGGCATGGCATGCAATGGAATGGCATGGCATGCAATGGAATGGCATGGCATGCAATGGAATGGCATGGCATGCAATGGAATGGCATGGCATGCAAAGGAATGGCATGGCATGCAATGGAATGGCATGGCATGCAATGGAATGGCATGGCATGCAATGGAATGGCATGGCATGCAATGGAATGGAATGGCATGCAATGGAATGGCATGCAATGGAATGGCATGGAATGGCATGGAATGGAATGGAATGGAATGGAATGGAATGGAATGCAATGCAATGCAATGCAATGCAATGCAATGCAATGCAATGCAATGCAATGCAATGCAATGCAATGCAATGCAATGCAATGCAATGCAATGCAATGCAATGCAATGCAATGCAATGCAATGCAATGCAATGCAATGCAATGCAATGCAATGCAATATACATAATAGCGTTAGAATTACAAACTTTACTCTCATTGAATCTTTCCGGACACAAAGCGAGATTTCCAAGTCTATGTAAACAAAGTTTTTGTACCATAATTTTGTTTATTTTAAACACAAAGACAAAGTTTACCATCCGCAACGATATAAAATATTACGATTTAAAAAAGTAGAGATGATGTTTTGAGTATGAAACTATCGTCCCTCCTTTCTCAATTTTAAGATCTTTTTACACTCTGCAAAAATTAAACTGATTTTGAGCTCATTTTATTGAGCATTTTATTGAGAAAATGCATCGCAAAAATTAGGAGAAATAAATCTGTGGGTCCTGACGAAATATGAGGAGAAATACTAAATTTGGGAGGGGAAGCCATGGTTCCGTATCGTGCGCGGTTAATGGAAGTAAATATAATAAATAATACGATTTCTCAAAATTAGAAAGAGGCAATTGTAGTGCCGATTTACAAGGGAGGTGACAGAAGGATAGTTAAGGAGAGGACTATAAGTTTGACATCTGTCGTATGCTAGCAGATGGAACACATAATTGCGGAGTATATTTGACGAATTGGGAATAAAACTGATTAACTATTTCACATTCAACATGGTTTTCGTCCTGGGTAATCGTGTGACCGTCAAACCGTTGCTTTTCGTCAGGACATAGCGGACTCACTAGACGAAGGGAGTAGCGTTGATGCAATAATATTAGGTTTTTAAGGCATTCGATCTTGTTACGCATTGTCTTAAAATTGCCAAATTGTCAAAAACTGGATTAGATAATCGAATAATCTCATGGATAAAAGAATTGCTTTCGGGACGCATTCAAACAATCAGAATAGGTGATAAATATTCATCGAAAGCCGATGTACCCCCAGGGGAGTGTGTAGGGTCATTGCTATTCTTTACTTTCATTAACGACATTGCAACTGGAATAAAATCGAAAGTATATATAGGAGTATTGGCTCGTCTGCGGATGAAACTACTTTACAGAACGATCTAAACTGTTTATGGAACTGGGCGCGCAGAAATAAAATGAAATTAAATCATGAAAAGAGTATCTCCATTTGTTTTATAAAATCTCGCTCGAGTGTACACTCTAATTATGGGATTATTACCTAACTTTATACCACGTGAAAAACCTGTAAGTATTTGTGTTTGGTCCTGCGAAGCGACTTGTGTTGGTCGGATGATATTAACAATAACTGGAAGGCGCTGCACTTTGTAATGCGTATTCTAAAAAATAGTAGTCCAAATGCCCGATCCCTGGCATATACTACACTTGTTCGACCTATTTTAGAATAAGACATAACAGAAATTAACTCCCGAGTCATTGCTGCCGAGCCATTGTTGCATCTCAATGTGATATTACCTGAAAGCTAGCACTTTTTACTTTCTCACTACCGCTTCCACGGCAGAGAAGAAGTTATTGATTGCTGCGCGAAAAAACGGCGGCTTCTTGGGAGCAGCGAGTGAAGTTACATTTTATTTATTGGCCAGGTCAAGCATGTTTTAACCCCTTTTCTAGGAAGTCGAAGCTGCAGAGATCACCTCCAAGTATCCCCACGTCAACTGGTGTACCCACAGGAGACAAGGCAACCCTGGTCCAAGAAGAGCCCACGACTTCAGGGGATAGTAATGCGAGGGACTGGACATCGGATAACTGGGTGATGACTCAAAAATTGATATCAGATAAGTGGGAGATTATTGCCCGTGTACAGATTAAATTAATTATCATTAGCAGTAACATACTGAAAAACAACCCAGTTATAGTGACGGACCTTGTCTGTAGCTCTAGAAGAGGTGGATGCCCTAAAATAGGTGGAAAAACATTAAAGAAGACCAAAAGGGAATGTATGAGAAAGTAATCCTTCTAGAGAATGACCAAAAGACCGAAAATACCAAACACGGCAAACAGATGAACGGTGAGGTAAAACGGCACAGTCTTAGAATAAGAAAAGACGAGCACCAATCCACTACGTAACAAGAGGCCTGACAAGAAAGACAAACAGGAAGGCGTCATAGAGATGGTTACCGAAAAAACAAACCAAAACCCCGATGAGAACTGTCAGAAAGTCGAACACAGGAAGACGGTGAAGAAAAAAAGAGTTCTACCAAAGAAGGCAATCAAACCCCCAAGGCAAGGAAAAGAAGACCCACCAATCAGGCCATCAAATTGACAGCCAACGAAGGGCAATCATATGCCGAAATATGAAAAAGAATGAAGTAAGCGGTTGACTCGAAGCAACACAACGCCAATATCCAGACAATCAGGCGCACACGTAAAAATGAACTAATAGTCCTGGAGAAAGATTGTGATCCCACCTCCTTAAACGAAGAAATCACCCGTGCAATAGCTCCAGATGGCTGTTGCCAAGATGGAGGCCGTGTTGATTACAAACCGCAGAGCATTCCACCTCCCGGTGATCCGACTGGGGGAGGAACTTATTGAATGAAAAAGGCATATCACATACCTGGGGGTGGAACTCGATTCGCGATTGAGGTTGGAGTATTGAGTAGAAAGGAAGATGGACACACAGCCTCGTCCATAATATCAAAGATTGGACCAACAGAAACCAGGCACAATGGACGTCTACTTGACGCATGCCTTCTCAGGGCATAATAACTTTCAAGCTCATCTATACAGATATAAAATCGCTGAAAGCCCGATATGCGTACTATGCCATGAAGACGACGACGCTATGCATACCATATATAGTTGCAAAGCTTGGGAGGAAGAAAGAAGAAATTTCTACAGCAAATTGTGACAGGAATTAACACAGCCCAGACTATGCTGCAATCCAGAGAAAACTGGAAAACACTGCGAGACTTTGTGGCTCATGTACTAAAACAGAAAGCCACTACTAAAAGCAGATAGAGCTAAAATACCATAGCGACCATCTGAAGAGGAAAGCTCATGCTCTCAGCCAATCTTCTGCGTGAAGTAATGTCTCAACGACGGTCCCGTGCAGAAGATACCACGGCCCATGAGAAACGAGGAGGTTAGGTCGGTATGCCACGCTGGAGATTCCGACATAACAGGACTCTAATAATAATAATAATAATAATAATAATAATAATAATAATAATAATAATAATAATAATAATAATAATTCCCCGTGTGGGGAATGTGACCCTGAGAAAAAAACCAAGATGTCAGGATCAACAGTTACGGTGCAGGGGATCGGAGCCCCAGTACCGGCGGTCGGTGGTGCGCAAGCAGGACACCGGGCGTCGTCACCTCAATGATATCAATTACCAATGATCAAGGCACGACCACTGGCTCTGAGACAAGTTCGATTGTAAGTGCGGAAAATATTGATTACTAGTCCATCGATCTAAGCAAAACCCCGCGTAAGAAGAAAAAGAAGAAAGGATGGCCAAAAGGAAAACCACGAAAATAAGCAGGATCTACGCATCCTTTAGCAGAAGAACCCCATTCCAACCTTGGAAAATATTATTCAATGGAACATTAACGGCTGTATATTGCATACTGTGAGCTGAACCTGCTACTGACCAATCACACACCTATGTGTGTGTGCCTACAAGAATCCCATTTTAAACCAGAAGACCGTTTCAATTTTAGAGGATATAAAACCTCTTGCAGAGACGTAGAACCTGATAGACGAGCTAGAGGTGGTGTTGCCATATTGATCAGCAATACACATCCTGCTAGTCGTCTCGATCTCAACACACCTCTACAAGCAGTCGCTGTAACCTTATACAAGCCATTGAAGATGACGGTATGTTGCATATACTTGCCCGATGTCTCATGGCGAAATGAAGATCTACAAGACCTGATCGGCCAACTACAGACTCCATTTCTAATTCTAGGCGACTTCAATGCTCAACAGTACCGCATGGGGCTGTTCTAGAACAAATGACTCCGGTCGCAGAATCGATGACATATTACTTAACAATGAATACGTACTTTTAGGACCAAGCACTCATTTTAGTGCTAGAAAAGGCTCATTCTCGGCCATAGATCTCTCAATAGGCAGTCCAAATCTTGCAACACGGCTGACGTGGAAACCACTGCCAGATCGTCATCAGAGTGATCACTTTCCTCTGTTGATATCATCAAACATACCAAAGAAAGCAGTCCATTTACCGAAACGTTGGTGTATAAACCGTGCAGACTGGTCCAGCTTCACCAGGCATATACCACCAGTAAATATCAGTGGAAATTCAGAGGAAGACGTTACAGATTTCACCAACACTGTAATATATTCTGCTGTAAAATACATTCCACAGACTAGTGGCCGCTCATCTAGAATTCCAGTAACATGGTGGAAACGGAGACCAAAGAAGCAATAAGGGAGAAAAGAAAAGCCCTCAATAGATAAAGGCATGCAATAACCCAAGACAAGCTTATTGCTTTCAACCGTCTGCGTGCACTCGCATGCAGAAAAATACTAACAGCAAAACGATGAAGCTGGGAAAAGTACGTAACAACCATAACTCGGACGACTGAAGTCACGGTAATATAAAGGAAATTAGGTCAATAGCTGGGAAAAATGTTTTCTGTCCAATGACATGCATAGAACACGAAGGACCACTAATCTGCAACCCTGACGAAATAGCCAACGCATTAGCGACCCAATACTCCAGGGCCAACACAAAGAGATATCCTAAAGATTTTCTCGGGAAAAAGAAAGAAGAAAAGGAACAAGTACTTGACTTTACAACCGATACAGATAAGTCATATAACAATCTTTTCACATGGAGAGAATTGCAAGACGCCATAAATGCAGCTGGAGACACCGCAGCAGGATCAGACAATATCCCTTATAGCATACTACGTCGATTACCGAAGAAAATACTGTCCACTTTGCTAAACATATACAATAACATTTGGACACAAAGTAATTACCCCAAAGTCTGGAAAGAAGCAGTAATAATTCCACTTTTAATGGCAGGCAAGGATCCATTGAAACCTGAAAATTATCACCCGGTTTCGCTGACATGCTGTCTAGGAATGTCAGAAGTAAGACTCGACACTACCAGTGTAAAGAAAAAAGAATGTCTTCGAAGT
The DNA here is from genome assembly GCA_038098605.1 of Gryllus longicercus. Taxonomy (NCBI): domain Eukaryota; kingdom Metazoa; phylum Arthropoda; class Insecta; order Orthoptera; family Gryllidae; genus Gryllus; species Gryllus longicercus. Next base: position 101,644 of record JAZDUA010000005.1, on the reverse strand, counting down.
CAGATTTTGATCAGTTCTCGAAGAATACATGGCAAATCACACAATAATCTACACGGTTCAAAAACAAAACACCGTGTTGGAAGCATATTTGTAACTGAAGACTTATGGAAAACTTGGACACTTCCATCAAAAGCAAGTGTGTACACTGCCGAATTGTATGCAGTATTGCAGTCTTTGCGACTCTATGAATCACTCAACTCAAGAAAATTCGTCATCTGCACAGTCTCACTGTCTTCTCACTGCAATAGACAGACGCCAAACTGTAGACCCACTACTACAAATGATTCTCATATCATGCCATAAATTAGAGCAGCGAGGAGCATCAGTAACGTTTATCTGGTGCCCTTTACACGTTGGTATCCCAGGCAATGAAGAAGCCGCACGAAATGCCGTGAACATTCAGTCAGAAATGGATATTGAAATACGGCCTCAAGATGCAAGAAATGCTGCCTCGAATTGCATCCTCACAGAATAGCAGATCACGTGGAACAACCTTCACACGAAACTACTTCCCATGAAACAGAATATCAGTAAATGGTCACCAAATGTCAGCTACCCGCGACGAGAACAAGTGTGCATAACCAGACTAAGTATATGTAATGGAAGAATAACTTTTTCATACATGCGAAGAAATGAACAACCCATCTGCAGCTGCGGAAAACTTCTGACAGTGAACATATTCTGACAGTTGTCTAGGCTATCCGGGACGCGTCAATATCATGTGGCTAATGTTTCGGCCAGCGTATTGTGGCCTTCTTCAGAGCGTACTACTGCCAGATGGCTAGCACGCTGTTCTTATATGGAGGAGAAGGGAAGGGCGGGATTGGTCAAGTAGCCGACCAATAGGAAGCGGGCAGGTGGTGCAGGATTGGTGGATAAAGAACGGAGCCGTAAGTGGGGAGAGAAGCAAGTTGGGATCACGGGAAAGGTGGCAATAGAGAGAGGGAAAAATTCTAAAATGGATTAATACGAAAAATGGAGAAAATTCTCACAAAAGAGCCGCCTGAGAGGCAAGGGATCAAACAGCCAATCAGCAGCCACGATGGAGGCTCGTCATAGGTCGATCTTAGGGATGTGTCCCCTGGGGTGGGCACCGGATTGGCGGGCCGTGAAGGCCCATTTACAGGTGGTACTGAGGCGGAGGCCATCATCTCGGTTGAAGTTGATGGGTCTCCTTGATATTTCCAGCCCCTCTTTAATGACGCGTGGCCACCAGCGGTCCTCGGAACTAATTGTGCGGGTCTTGTTAAATTCAATGAGGTGACCGGGTTCTGCGGCTTGTTGTGCTAAGGCCGATTTGTGAGTGTTATTCAGTCGGTCGTTGCGCATGTGTGCACGTATGCGTTCGTCTACAGAGCGACCCGTTTGACCGATGTACACTAACCAGCAACTGCACGGGATTTCGTACACTCCGGCGTTCTGTCGTGGCTCCAGGCGGTCTTTCACCTGGACCAGACTCCTCCCGATCTTGTTGTGGGCGTAGAACACCGGGCGAATATCGGCTATACGCAGTAGCCTGCCAATCCTGTCCGTGATACCGCGGATGTAGGGGAGGCGAGCTGTCTTGCGAGGCGGGCTGGATGGCTCGTTGGTGACGTTGTGTGTGGTAGCGTCATTTCGTGCATCGAGGTTCTTTAGGGCACGTTGTATGGCAGATTTGCAGTAGCCATTGGTCAGGAAAGTCTCTCGGAGTATCTCTTTTTCCTTATTGAGACTGTCGATGTCGCTGATGAGGGCGGCCCAGTATGTGTGGGTGATGAGTACTCCTCGTTTCGTGGCAGGGTGATGGTGCGAGTCCGCGTGTAAATAGCGATTGGTGTGAGTCGGCTTCCGGTATACGGAGTGGCCGAGGGTCACGTCCGGGCGTCTGGAGATCAAGACGTCGAGGAAGGGGAGCTGGCCGTGAAGTTCTGTTTCCATTGTGAAACGGATGCGGGGATGGATGCTGTTGAGGTGAACCAGGAAAGTTTGTAGATTCTTGGGACCGTGGGGCCAGATGACAAAGGTGTCATCGACATAGCGAAGCCAGAGCGTCGGTTTCAGAGGCGCGTTTTCCAGGGCCTGCTCTTTAAAGGCTCCCATAAAGAGGTTTGCCACCACAGGGGAGAGCGGCGAGCCCATGGCAGTACCTTCAATCTGCTCGTAGAACTCTTGTCAGTACTGGAAGAAGGTGGAGGACAGACAGACCTCGGCGAGTTTCGCCCACTCCGTCGGCAGCTGGTGTTTCTTGAGGTTATCGTCCACGATCGTGATGGCATCACAGACAGGGACCATGGTGAAAAGGGAAGTGACATCGAAACTCACGAGAATGTCACCAGGATTGGTTCTAATGGAGCGGATATGTTCAATAAAATATTTGGAGTTAAGGACGGCGGATGGCAGGTTGTTGGCGAGGGGTTTCAGCTTGTTGGCGAGGAAGCGGGCTAAGTGCGGCGAAGATGAGTTGATGGCGCTCACTATAGGGCGAAGCGGTACGTCGTGTTTATGATTTTAGGAAGACCATAGATGCGGGGTATGCGGTTGTTGTTGGCCAGCTTAACACGTCTTTTGTCTTCCGCATTGATGGACAACGCTTCACCTATGATGACCATAACTTTCTGTCTCACTTTAGGCAGGGAATTCTTTGCCAGTTTTTGGTACGTATCACCGTCACTGAGGATGTTGACCATCTTGTTGTGGTAGTCGGAGCTCTCCATAACCAGCGTAGCGTTGCCTTTATCAGCGGGAAGAATGACGATGTCATCGCGCCTTTTTAGCTCCCTTATGGCTAGCCTTTCTTCACGGGGGATGTTGCAACGTGGGGGTCCGGCACGGGCTAGGATGGTGATGTGTCCCTTCTTATGTCCTCGGCTGTATCTTCTGGGAGACTACGAATCGCAGTTTCTACCGCAGTGATGACGTCATCTGTGAGAACGTGTGACGGAACGACAACAAAATTCAGCCCACGTAATTGTAATGGGACGGTCGCACATCGCGGATGACGACACGAGCCATATATTGATTTTATTTAGTTAAGAGCCGCGCCGCCGTTAGGAGCAGCCGGAAATGCCGTTTCCGCTGTACCTGTGTAAAAGCCGCTTAGCGCGCCGGGAAAGAGGAGGAAGATGCGCCACCTTTGTTCAGCCGAGAAAGGCGGACGCACCCCTTATGACGTGTGGGGAAATACTCCGCCCACAACCTCTTCACCGAGCAACGGAATTACCCGCGCCTATTTCCGGGAATTTCGGTGACGAATGTAACTGCGGGGGAGGTTGCTGGGGGTGACTTCGCCGCTGACGCCGTGATTGGCGGAAGGGTTACAGGTGCCGCGACATCCAATAGAAAAAGACAATGCGGGGGAGGAATCACGTGGTACGCGAGCCTTCCTGTAGGACCGCGGAGGGACAGCTCGATCACTTGTATCGGAGGTAGCGAGGAGGAGAGATCACTTGCATCGGAGGTAGCTAGGAGGAGACTTGTATCAGAGGCAGGAGCGAGGCCACTTAATTGGTGCCTGACCGCCCGAATGCCACGCCGCCTCGCCACATCGCAGCCCGACTTGTGGGACGACATCCGGCCGATGGGACGGGACACTACTACTGAGTGCCTGACCGAGAGGGCCATGTGAGTGCGAGCCGGGCACGTGACAAACTATATCGCAAAGCGACCCGTCATCGCCCGGGCGCGATCCCGCCGCCGCCCGCGCCAAGCGCCGCCCGCACCAAGCCGCCGGCCGCCGCCGCCGCTGGCCTAATCCGGGGCCGCCACCAAGCGCCGCCCGCACCAAGCCGCCGGCCGACGCCGCCGCTGGCCTAATCCGGGGCCGCCACCAAGCGCCGCCCGCCGCCCGCCGCTGGCCTAATCCGGGGCCGCGCCGCCGTGACCGCCAAGGGGCCGCCACAAAGGTACCTGGAGCAACGCCGTAGCCGCCGCCGCCAGACCTGTTGGGCGTTGGGACGCCCAAACACCGCACCTGTGAGCTGGATCACGACCGCCCGGGAGGGCAAAGATACCGGAGCTGAAATGAACTCTGGCCATACCGGCCGTTAATAAGTTAAGATTAGATTTAAGTTAGTTTTAAGTTTATTCATGTCACTGGGCTTCACCCACACGCTATACTAAGTGATTAAAGTAGTTTATAGAGTATTTCTCTCAAGTAGTTAGGCAAGCATGCATGCCTCCCTCTAGGGAGTCTGCCGACGAAGCAGCCGGCCAAAGCTGAATCGCCGAAGGAAACAGGTAAGCGGGGAGGCGGTGGTTACAGGATAGAACGGCTGTCGTGGCCGCATTAAGGGGTTCTCCGGTGAGGTTGACCACAGTATTGCGCAGGACATGATTATCACCAGAAATATTCACCTGCCCAAGATTCGAAAACTTCCATATTTGTTGATCTCTGGCTGCACCTCCGCACCTTTCCGCGTTGTTGTAAGAAAGACTGTCCAGCGTGCCCCAATCGTCAGGCCGCAAAGTGGAGCTACGGTTTAGGTACAAGTCGTACAGTTCGCACTCGATGCTCGCGAGTTCATATCTCGTGTTAGTTATACGTTCACGCAGAAGTTGTTCGCTCGTGCGTCGGAGAATGCGTTGGCCGGAGTGGCTTGATGTGGTGTGGCAAAAGGAGAAATTTAGGGACGACGTGGGAATCGCGGCATCTTTGCAGAAAGGAGAGTTGACTGAGCCTCTTGGCACGTACAATCCTCAGATGCCTGAGTCGTCTGGTGTACTTGAAGGACTGCTCCCCGTAGAGGTTAAGCCTACGCAACCATATTCCCACAGACTGCGTAGATCTCTAAGACTTTGACACAGATGCGGCATGAGAGGCAACATGAAGGTAGATCTCGGCACCGACAAGAAGTCAACTGACAAAGCAATAAAGTTCCTAAAAGAGGCCAATCTTTTCTACAAAATTTAAATTTAATATATGATCATTTTTTAACGTCAATCAGTAAAAGCCTTCAAATTAACAAATAATAATAATAATTCCTCCACCTAGGGAGTACATGATCTTGACGTTGGTGGTGCAGCTTGAGTACCCTTATGATCCTGAGAGCTATGCTGGCGGTAACTTAGCTACTGGTAGGGCCTTCCCTTGCCGGACAGGTCGATGGGGAGGGGTCAGACGAATAAGTACTCAAGAAGATAACGACCTCAACAACATCAGAAGAGGACCAACCTGGCAGTAGGAATAAAATGCACCCATTTAATTTAATATGGAGACACATACTAGAAAGAAAGCCTCGAAAAATATGCTGCTACCCGAGGAGCGTCGGGGCACGTCTGGAGCCATCGCTGGGGGTGACATTATGCGAGCCGATGGTGACCAGGAGTTGTGCGGACGGGCCCTGATCGGGATACCCGAAATGCGACAGCCTGAAAGGAGCGAACCAACATCGAATGTCTCTCCGGCTGAAGGTGTTGCGGGTACTACAACCAGTGCCCACCCAAGCAAGGCTGCCAACAACCCGCAGGAAATGGCCAACGGCTGTTAATGAACAAATAATGTAGATATTCTAACGGATCACAAAAAATTGACATAGATGTGACCGGATACAGGCAGAAATTATATAGGGAATTTCAACAAAGTTTTCCTGAATATTCCGTGACTGATGGACTGTGGATACACAGGCTAGAATCGGAAATTAACCCAGATACCCACATAAATGTCCCTACAGCAGATGATACAACTACAACTGAAGATGAAAGATTGGTGGAATCGCTGAAGATGGGAATGAGTGAAGCTATGCTCCAATTTGAGTGAGACCAGCGTTACCTAACGTTAATACATCGAGACGAATGGCACATATTATAGATATCATGAATTGAGAGGTGGTACCAGTGGAAATTAAAATGGCGCAATATTTACAATCTTTCCACCTTATTATATATTGTGCTACAGTTGTAGTGGTGAAATCGCAGGGGATTAACTGCGAGAAACTGACTTGGGAAAAAGCAAACTGGTAGGCTGATGCAACCTTGCGAGAGACGTCTCGTCAGGAACATTGAAATACTGAGAGGTGATATCGCCTGTATGATGAGTTAAACCAATGGTATCCGATCACCAAAACTTGTAAAGCTGGTAGGTCGTATTATGGATAGAAATAAAATACACACTCGAAGAGATGAACCTAATATGACAGTACAACAGTGCATCGACGCCCTGAAACAGAGACTATCAGTCTTGACAAATCGATTGTCCAGATGCAGAACAAGCAGAAGTAGGAGAAAAGATAACATTTTGTTTGAAAAATCTGAAAAGAATTTTTCCCGAAATCTGGGAAGAAAGGAAGAAGACAATTATAGAGGACTGTATCCAACACGACAACAGATAAATGATTTTAGGGAAAAGCAATTATCCGATCCAAAAGAATGTGATGTGAGAGCGAGCTGGATTGGAGAAGAGAAGAAACGTTGTGCACATCTTACAATGATACATCGCCAAAAATTTACAACTGAAGATATTGGTGGAGTAATCAAGAACCTACTGCATTGGAAAGCTCCAGGTCCAGATAAAATCCAAAATTTTTGGTATAAAAGATAATGGTGTATTCACCAAAGGCTGGCTGAATTGATCAAAGAGGTCATGCAACAACCAGATAAGATGCCAGAATTGCAGTTGAACAGAAAGGTTGTAGTAAAGGCTCCTTTGGTTGCAAAGAACAATTAATCATAGATTTAATAGTGTGTGGTCAAGCATATGCAAAACATCGCAACTTGCACATGGCGTATATTGACTATAAAGAAGCGTTCAATTCTGTACCACATACCTGGCTGATAGAAATACTTAAGATCTATGAGGTTGATACAAAAGTTGTTTCTTTCTTGGAACATGTGATATTGAACTGGCGAACAAAAATTATCTTGCGTACTCCTGTTGACAACATCCCAACTGATACTATCAATGTGCGAAGAGGTATCTTTCAGGGAGACTCGCTAAGTTATCTGTGGTTTGTCCTCTGTATGAATCCACTATCTAATCTCTTGAATTCCACTAAATGAGGATTTGCTATTAAATCGGGCACAAGAATAATGTATCGCATAAATCACCTTTTGTATAAGGATGATATGAAGATATATGCTTCGACAAAATCTCAACTTGACCAACTATTGAGTATTGTGGAATCATTTTCAAAAAGTATGAAGATGGAGTTTGGCCTGGAAAAATGTCGAACATTGAATATTGTAAGAGGAAAGTCTCAGGAGGGAGCCTATGAACTTGAAAATAGGCTGTTGATACAAACGATGTCTGTCAATGAAACGTACAAGTACTTGGGAATGAGACAGGCAAGGCGCATTAACCAAAACAAAATGAAAGTCGAGCTTACGGAGGAATTCATACGAAGAACCCGAAAACTCTTGAAAACAAAGTTAAATGGAAAAAATATCATAAAAGCTATTAACCCCTATGCTGCCCCAGTTCGTCACTACTCATTTGGCATTATCAAGTGGAGTGAAACTGGCATTGACACCTTGCAACGAAAAATCAGAGTTTTAATGACAAAAGAACGTGTATACTTTCCAAAATCTGCAGTCTAACGTGTTACTCTTCCGAGAGATTTGAGGGAAGAGGACTCGTAGATATAGGTAACCAACTTTAGCGGCAAGTGAAGAGCATGAGAATGTATTTCCACTCTGCGGCAAATACATCAACATTGTTTAAGGCAATTTGTGAAGCTGACGCCTATTCCCCGTTAGAGTTGTCGCGACAGGAGGCTGCGGACTTCTCATACAATGACGACCAAAGGCGAGATTTATGGATGGCGAAAGCTCTTCATGGAAGACATCCACACGAGATGAGCCAAGCGCATGTTGATAAGAAAGCGTCGAACTTCTGGCTTATATCAGGACAAATCTTTCCAGAAACTGAAGGGTTTATGTTCGCTATTCAGGATCACGTTATCCCAACATGTAACTATCTGAAGTGTATTGTTAAAGATGGAAATGTGCAGAACGATTCATGTCATTATGATTGTCCAACTGTTGAATCAATTCAACATGTTAACTCTGTCTTTGTCTTCTGACTGAAGAAAAGGTACCGTACTTAAAGTACCAACCTGTGAGTGTACTGAAGTGGCGCTTGTACTGGGATACAACTAACTTAACAGACCAGTCAATGATTCACAACAGACCAGATTTGGTGGTGATTAACAAGTGTGAGAGATATGTTATTCTTGTTGATGTTTCTATGGCAAATACAGGTAGTATTGAAAGTAAATATACTGAGAAAATGAATAAATATGTATATCTTGTTGAATCCGTTAAGAAACAGTGGAATATGGAAAGAGTCAACATCGTCCCGATAATTGTTTCAAGCACCGGAGTCATCCCTAAGTGTCTGTTGCTGAATCTCAAGCAGCTAGGTTTGAATGAAGACATGTACAAACTTATACAGAAAGCAGTAATTATCTCAACAACAAGGATAGTCCGGAAATTCATGGGAAATTATATACTATGAATTCTTTAAAAAGAAGATATATTAGGCTTTGATTTTGTAAATCTGTACAATAATCCATTTAAATGTACCAGTGAAATGAGAAAATAAATAACAACAACAATAATAATAATATCTAATAAATGTATTATTATATTATATAATATATTATTATTATTGTTATCTTACATTATTCACAGTATCTACTGGTAGGTATGTCAACCACACACAGGAATGATGATTAGGTGTGTGGTTGCTTTACTGAAGGTTCAGATGGCTTCTGACAATACGGCATGTATTCAAAGTTACAGACTTTTGCATATTATATACATTCCTGGCATCCAAGTGAAGACACTCCAGTGCCCGAAGTGTCATTTTCGGGATCACTCCTGAAGCTGATATTATTATAGGCACAGTTGTCACTTTACTGAAGTTCCACTGAGTTGCGTCTTCATGGGCGAGATCGGTATACTTCTGGATCGTCTCTTGATATTTCCCCGATATGTTGTGGGTATTGGGTATTGATATATCGATAAGGAAAACCTGCTGATGGTTTCTATCAATGTACGATATATCGGGTCTATTGCCGCCGACGTGTCTGTCAGTGATAATGGAGCGATCCCAGTAGGGAGTGTGCTCACTACTTAGAAGCACGTTCCGAAGCATATATTTATAATACTGCTCGGAAGTGGCTTTTAGGTAAGTCCGTTCTCAATACCAATAATTGGTGGACCTGCTTTGCCACTTCATCATGCCTCTTTTTGTATTCCAACTGTGCGTGGCTGCTACATCCACTTGTCACGTGTTGTATAGTTTTGCTTGCAGCCTCACATCGTCTACAAGAGTCGGAATGAATGGTAGAATCTCTCAGAATGTGTTTTCTGTAGTTCAATGTTGGTACCACTTGGTCCTGGATAGCTATAATGAAGGCTTCTGTCTCCGGAAAGAGATCCCCGTGCTGGAGCCATGCGTGCGACGCAGAGATGTCGACTTCTGGTTTACTCAGCTCGTGAGGGTACCTTCCATACAGTGCCTTCGCTTTCCATAAGGTTATCTTCTCTTCCGTTTCAATGATTGGTTGAACAGGCGGATCAAGCTTTTTTAAGTTCAGGGGACTATAGTTATTATCAACTGCGCTCACTTCTTGCTGAACTCTCCCACAATGTTCCAAGAAGTATCTTCTGAGTGAAGCAATTTGAGAGCTGTGTAGATTTATGAGATCTACAACACCTCGCCCTCCTTGCGACCTTGGATAGGTAAAACGCTCAGTACTTGAATGGGGATGATGTTTTCGGAGTTGAGTCATAGCAGTTCGAATTGTCCTCTGGAGGTTGTCGAGTATTGCTCCATTTAATAACGCCAATGGAGTATGTCAGCACTGGAATAACAAATGAATTGATGGCCTGCACAAGGTTTCTAGCAGAGAGTTGAGTTTTTAAGAGTCCGTGCAATCGTTTACACACTTCAGTTGTTAGTACGTTCTTAGTAACAGTGAGTTTGATTCGGAGTGACTGTTGGAAAACCAAGTATTTGTAAGTTTCATGGGGTTCCATGAAGGTAATCTTTGGTTCATTATCAGTTTCCAAATTTATAACTTGCATATGACCCCGAATGATATTCACTCTCCTGCACTTATCCAAACCGAATTTCATTTTGATGTCGTCAGTGAACTTCTCCGTCACGTTTATTAGTTGCCGCATATGACTCTCAGTGTCTGCATAGAGCTTCAGGTCATCCATGTAAAGAAGATGTGAGACCCGGAGAAGAGTTGAGTTCCCCTTTTTAAGAGCGATTCCATAATTAGCTGAATTAAGTAGAGTAGACTGGGGATTCAAGGCTAAGCAGAACAATAAAGGGCTTAAAGAGTCACCCTGGAAAATCCCTCGGCGGATGTGTATAGTATCTGTGTGGACGTATTGTTTTGCATTAGAGAGATACAGTTTTGTATTCCATCGACTCATCGCGGTTTTCAGGAAGTTTTGGATAAACGGGTGGACCTTGTATACATCCAAACATTGAAGGAGCCAAGAATGGGGCACGGTGTCGAATGCTTTAGCGTAATCTATGTAGCATGCGTACAAGTTTCTTTGTTTTGCAAGCACTTGCCCCATAACTACAGAGTCTATAATGAGTTGCTCCTTGCATCCCTGAGATCCAGGTCTACATCCTTTCTGTTCATTTGCTAAGATGTTCTGTTCCTCAATGTGTGTCATCATCATTTGTGAAACACAAGATGTTATGAGTTTGTAGAAAGTTTGAAGGCAGGTTATAGGCCTGTACATTGAGGGGTCTTTAGTGTCACCCTCCTTTGGTAACATGAATGTTCTACCTTCAGTGAGGAAGTAAGGTAGATTTTCTGGACTGTGAAGAAAATATTGAATTATATTAGCTATATGAATGTGAGTGCTGGTAAATATTTTGAGCCAATAATTGTGCAGGCCATCACTGCCTGGTGCCTTCCAGTTATGTGCTTTGTTCAAAGCTGCTTGGACAATTTCCACGGTGATGATTGGTTCACCCATTAGATGGATATCTCGGTGTCTCTCATATTCCGTTTCAATCCACGTCATATCTGGGTTGTGGGACACAGCAGATGACCATATAGGCTTCCAAAAGTCCTCTATTTGTGCCTTTGAGGGAAGCTCTGACTCTTTCATATCATTTACAACCCCTTTGCCCTTTGACATATTCCTGTAGAATGCTTTCTGGTTTCTGTTAAAAAGAGAATTCTGTTGCTTCCTCGTAGTGCAATTCCTGTAGCGTCAAAGGCGTTTTTTTAACGCCAAAAGCTTTTGTCGTAGGGTGTCAAGATGTTCTGTTATTGTTGAATTCAAGGGCTCGTGCTTCGTATGTATTTTTGTACTGATAAGGATGTTATTCACCTTTCTTCTCATTTTTTCTGAGGTATTTCCTTTTTTAAATTGCGTGAGTCTCCCAATAACTCTCCTAGTGCTTTCTATACGATTCACCAGCCGTCTTTCCCACGGTGGCATTCTTTTTTCACTTCGATCATTGTGGGCAGTTGCTACGCGGCTGAAAAGCTTGGAACCGTTATATCTTGAAGCCACAACCGCAGCACAATAAATTGCTGCGTGTACTTCTTCGAAAGATGGTCTTTGTTGTAGATGTTGTGGCAGTACTTTCTCATTTAAGACGCTGATTGCTCTTGCTAATTTCTTCGAGTAATTTTGTCTGGGAATGAGATAGCGGTTCAGTGGGTCAGTTCCTTCAAATTCCGCAAGTGCGACTGCAAATTCATTGCGAATTTGCACCTCTTCACTACTCTTATCATCCATACTTTCTGACATGCTTGTCCCATTGTCATCCTGAGTTTGCACAGCTGATATCTCCACTGTCCTCGGATTACTAGGTTCTGAGGAGTTAAACATTTTTCGCACTTCTTTCTTGATTGCTTCCGAAACTGGTGCAGAGAGGAGATTTTTCTGAACAATTGCTCGACGCTGGTCCGCTATTCTTTGCTCACTAACTTCAGAATCGGGAAACGGTGAAGAAATGTTTGATGTAGCTTTTGTCGGTAGGCCGTAGTGTCAGTCTCCATTTTGGTAATGGTGTAGTATTCACGCATGATGAAGGTGTTTATTTCTGTAGTCCACTTCATCCTTCTGCGTTGCCTGCCTGCGGCAGTGGTCTCTGGAAGCAATAGATTGCTTCTCTGGGAAGCACTTGCGGCAGGTGCAGCTGTAAGTGGAGATGGATGGGTGCTGCTATGTTCGGCTGTAGTATATTCGGGGTTATCCCCGATCAAGGCCCGCCTGTTCAGCTCCTGAACACCACCGGCTCGCATGCTGTCACCTCCAGCGGTGGCTCCGAAGGTACCCCGGCGCTCCACAGGCAGCGGCTGCGTTTCCGAGGCCTTACGACGCATATTCCGTGTCTCCATATCTCTATGGGTGTGCCATCGCCCTGTTTGCTGCCAAATTTTCTGACGTTGCCCGTCTCCTACGTGGCTAAGTTCCCAATTACTCGGACGTAGGGCTGGACTTTGGGAGACTATTATTATTATTATTATTATTATTATTTAGTTTGAAGGCTTAGTATCTAAGGCCTTTAGCCTTTTTACTGATTGATGTTATAATTAATCATATATTAAATCTAAATTTTGAAGAAAAGATTGGCTTCTTTCAAGAACTGTATTGTTTTGTCTGTTGCTGTCTTGCCGGTGCCGAGATCTATCTTCATGTTGCCTCTCATGCCGCATCTGCGTCTAAGTCTTGAGAGATCTACGCAGTCTGTCAGAATATGTTTCACTGTCAGAAGTCTTCCGCAGCTGCAGATGGGTTGTTCTTCATTTCTTAACATGTATGAAGAAGTCATTCTTGCATGGCCTATTCTTAGTCGGGTTATGCACACTTGTTCTCGTCGAGGGTAGCTGACATTTGGTGACCATTTACTGATATTCTGTTTAATGGGGTGTAGTTTCGTGTGAAGACTGTTCCACGTGGTCTGCCATTCTGTGAGGATGCACTTCGACACAGCATTTCTTGCATCCTGAGGTCGTATTTCAATATCCATTTCTGATTGGATGTTCCCGGCATTTCGTGCTGTAGAATCGGCTTCTTCATTGCCTAGGATACCCACGTGTCCAGGGCACCAGATAAACGTAACTGATGCTCCTCGCTGCTCTAATTTATGGCATGATATGAGAATCATTTGTAGCAGCGGGTCTACAGTTTGGCGCCCGTCTATTGCAGTGAGAAGACTTAAAAAGTCTGTGCAGATGACGAACCTTCCTGAATCGAGAGTTTCACAGTGTCGCAAAGACTGCAAGACTGCATATAATTCGGCAGTGTACACACTTGCTTCAGGTGGAAGCGCCCAAGCCCTCGACAAGTTCTCAGTTACAAATGCGCTTCCGACCTGATGTTTTGTTTTTGAACCATCTGTGTAGATTATGATGTGATTTGCCATGTATTCTTCGAGAACTGATTGAAATCTGACTTTTAAATCTATGGGAAGGCATTCTGTTTTCTTTACACTGGTAGTATCGAGTCTTACTTCTGGCATTTTCAACATCCAAACTGGAATTTCATATGGTTCGTGTTTCAAAACTGGTGGTAGGACGATGTAGCATTTGGCTATCTCGATTGCGCGGATGTTGGCTGGACGAGTAGCTGAAGGTCTTTGATCGTAAATATTTACTAGCTGAGGTCGAGTCATCAATGAGTGGTTTAAATGTTTCGGTAGAGACAGCAATTTTGATCTATAGTTCAGTAACATGGTGCTGGTTTCACAGTAGAGGCTTGAGGAAGGACTAGTGCGGAACGCGCCAGATGCATATTGGAGGCCTGCATTGTGAACGGGGTCTAGTTTCCTTAAACTTGATTTTCTGGCTGAGGAGTACACTGCACATCCATAATCTATTTTGGACATCACCATGGATTTGTACAAGCGGAGTAAGATGTCTCTATTTGCTCCCCAATTTATATGGGAAATGCATCTTATTACATTCAGAACTGTTTTGCATCTACGCAAGGTATATTCTATATGCTGTTTCCATGTTAAATGCCTATCAAAAATCAAACCAAGGAATTTTGCCGTTTCATTGTATGTCAGTTGAACTCCATTCAGCGCCAGCTCTGGATCTCTGTAACTTTTTCTTTTCCTACTGAAGTGAACGCATTTCGTTTTGGCTGCTGTAAATGAGAAATTAATGTTTTTTTGCGTTCTGTACTAATTTATTGATGGCTTTTTGCATTTTGAATTTGATCATTCCCAGTGATTTGGCTGAGTAAAATATAGCAATGTCATCTACATACATGCATTTTTCTATTGACGCTTCTATGCCGTCAAAAATATCGTTAATCGCTATGATAAAGAGCATACCACTCAATGGAGAGCCTTGCGGTACACCGTTCTCTAGTACGTAGCTTTCTGAGATAGACTGCCCAATGCAAACTTTGAAAGATCTGGTACTAAGGAAGCTGGGTATGAATTTTGGTAGATATCCTCTTATTTGCCAGTTATATAGCTGTCTCAGAATGTTATGTTGTCAGGTCTTATCGAAAGCTTTTTCCAGGTCAAAGAATACGGTAACCATATGTTTTCTTTTGATGAAGGTATTCTGAATTGCGTTTTCCAGATATATTAGCTGGTCGATTGTAGAGTGATGTTGTCTGTGTCCGCACTGGTGTATGTTTAGGAGGTTGTTTCTTTCGAGACACCATGTTAGCCGGGTGTTGACCATTTTTTCCAAGATTGTTCCTAGACAGCATGTCAGCGATACCGGGCATAATTTTCAGGTTTCAATGGATCCTTGCCTGCCTTTAAAATTGGAATTATTATCGCTTCTTTCCAGACTTTGGGGTAATTACTTTGTGTCCAAATGTTATTGTATATGTTTAGCAAAGTGGACAGTATTTTCTTCGGTAATCGACGTAGTATGCTGAAAGGGATATTGTCTGATCCTGCTGCGGTGTCTCCAGCTGCATTTATGGCGTCTTGCAATTCTCTCCATGTGAAAAGAGCGTTATATGGCTTATCTATATTGGTTGTAAAGTCAAGTACTTGTTCTTCTTCTTTCTTTTTGTCGAGAAAGTCTTAAGGATAGCTATTTGTGTCACTGGCTTTGGAATATTAGGTCGCTAATGCATTGGCTATTTCGTCAGGGTTGCATTTTAGTTGTCCTTTGTGTTCAATGCATGTTATTGGAATGAAAACATTTTTCCCAGCTATTGACCGGATTTTCTGCCATATTTACGTGACTTTGGTCGTCCGAGTTATGGTGGTTACGTACTTTTCCCAGTTTGATCGTTTTGCTGTTAGTATTTTTCTGCGAGCGAGCGCACGCAGACGCTTGAAGGCTATAAGATTGTCTTGGGTTGGTGCACGTCTATATCTATAGAGGGCTTTTCTTTTCTCCCTTATTGCTTCTTTGGTCTCCGTATTCCACCATGGTACTGGAATCCTAGATGAGCAGCCACTAGTCTGTGGAATGTATTTTACAGCGGAAGATATGACAGTGTTGGTAAAATCGGTAACATCTTCCTCTGAATTTCCACTGACATTTATTGGTGATATATGTCTGGTGAAGCTGGACCAGTCTGCGCGGTTGGTACACCAACGTTTTGGTAAGTGTACTGTGTTCTTTGGCATGTTTGATGATATCAACAGAGGAAAGTGATCACTCTGATGAAGATCTGGCAGTGGTTTCCGTCAGCCGTGTTGCAAGATTTGGACTACATATTGAGAGATCTATGGCTGAGAATGATCCATTTCTAGCATTAAAATGAGTGCTTGCTCCTGTGTTTAAAAGTACGTATTTGTTGTTAAGTAGCAGGTCATCGATTCTGCGACCGGAGTCATTTGTCCTAGAACAGCCCCATGCGGTACTGTTGAGCATTGAAGTCGCCTAGACTTAGAAATGGAGTCTGTAGTTGATCGATCAGGTCTTGTAGATCTTCATTTCGCCATGAGGCATCGGGCAAGTATATGCAACATACCGTCATCTTCAATGGCTTGTATAGGGTTACAGCGACTGCTTGTAGAGGTGTGTTGAGATCGAGACGACTAGCAGGATGTGTATTGCTGATCAATATGGCAACACCACCTCTAGCTCGTCTATCAGGTTCTACGTCTCTGCAAGAGGTTTTATATCCTCTAAAATTGAAACGGTCTTCTGGTTTAAAATGGGATTCTTGTAGGCACACACACATAGGTGTGTGATTGGTCAGTAGCAGGTTCAGCTCACAGTATGCAATATACAGCCGTTAATGTTCCATTGAATAATATTTTCCAAGGTTGGAATGGGGTTCTTCTGCTAAAGGATGCGTAGATCCTGCTTATTTTCGTTGTTTTCCTTTTGGCCATCCTTTCTTCTTTCTCTTCTTACGCGGGGTTTTGCACAGATCGATGGATTGGTAATCATTATTTTCAGCACTTACCATCGAACTTGTCTCAGAGCCAGTGGTTGTGTCTTGATCATTGGTCATTGATTTCATTTTTTGTTTGAGGAAGTTGTTCTTGGTGTGCTTAGGAGAACGAGGCGATCGAATTCGATGGCCTGTTGTCGATACTTCTTTGCTGGGTATAGTTGCAGGCGCAGCTACTGGATTTCTTTCTGCCTCATTTGGTGGGGGTCTTGAAGATTCTTTTTCATTTACCATTTCACTTTGAGTGTTTGTGGTTAAGTCTTCTGTGTTGATTTTGTTATTGTGAATTTCGTTAAAGTACTTTTCTATGCATCGGGTTATTGCAGGCATTAGTTCTTTTACTACTAAAGAAGGTAAATTTGTGTTTTTAGTAACTGCTCCACGTATGTAATATTTCCTTTATTTTCAGGACACACAATTTTTTTTGCTTCGGGATAGCTGATCTTCTTTCTGGCTTTAACTTGTTGTATTGCTGCCTCCTGCTTCTATATAGGG
Source organism: Gryllus longicercus (assembly GCA_038098605.1). NCBI lineage: Eukaryota > Metazoa > Arthropoda > Insecta > Orthoptera > Gryllidae > Gryllus > Gryllus longicercus. Next base: position 84,853 of record JAZDUA010000005.1, on the reverse strand, counting down.
CAGTCTCTTGACCTCGATGTATGTTGTCCACTGCAATTAATGCATTTGATAGGATCTAGGCATGGATCATCACTATGAAATGGCTTACCACAATGACATACTTTGATTCTCGCACATCTAGATGCTGGGTGTCCAAATCGTAAACATTGGAAACACTGCATTTGTTGAGGAATGAACATTCGTACGGTTAGACGATGAATGCCTGCTTTAATCTTCTCTGGTAACGTACAACGCTTGAACGTCAGGACATGGGACGCTGAAGGAATTATCTGCCCATCCCGCCTCATTGTTAGCCTACGACAGGCAATGACTCCTTGAGAAGCTAGTTCTTGAACTATTTCCTCTTCACTGCAGTTTAGTAAGTCACTACAAACTACAACACCTTTGCAGGTATTCAGTGTGCCGTGAGCACTTACTTCAACATCTATAGTGCCTATTTTCTTCAATTCTAGTAACTTTTTACCTTGATTGTCATTAACTGTTTCTACCAAGAGTCCAGATGAAGTTTTCTGTATGTCTTTTACGGCAGATCCAGCGCAGGTGCTAATACTCCTCTCTATTATAAACGGGCACACTTTATCAAAATTTCCTTCAATTCTTTTTACTGAAAGGTACTTTAGTACCGCTGCGGTGTTCTTGAACAGGTCATCATAGTTTGTTGATTTTCCAACTTTCATTCTTTTAGCATTGAACTCCAGGCTTTTTTCTGGACGAGGGTTTTTAAGGGTTCCCTCAACCCTAGGTTCGCAGACTTCCATACGAGTCCCGCGAAGCTTGCTATCATTCGTAGCACTATCTGCCAGCGGTGCCGAGTGATCCGCACCCCTGGCATTGCAGTCGCTGGGTGACGACGCCCGGTGGCCTGCTTGCGCACCACCGACCGCCGGTACTGGGGCTCCTATCCCCTGCACCGTAACTGTCGATCCTGAGAGATCCTCCATCTTGGGTTTTTTCTTCAGGGTCACCTTCCCCTGGCGTTTTTGAGCTACCGCCAGCTTAAGGAAACGGAAGGAACAAGGGGGGACAGAGAAGACAGAGTTAGAATAGAAGGGTAGAATGGAAACGACTCCCTAGCCCTCGCAACCTAATAGCGTCGGGGCGGAAACACAAGAGTTGGCCGATACAAGATTGGCTTACAGGACAGAATACAGATGTGTGCCACAAGTAAGTGGAAGCAATGACACACAGAGTTTGTGGGAATGACGGGATGTTTAGGGGAGTGACAGCGGACAGCTGCTCCGATTAGTCGCCTTCTACGACAGGGGGAAGACCCGTGGTGCTATTCTACTAAAATCCCTGACACCACACGGGGAATTATTATTATTATTATTATTATTATTATTATTATTTGTTAGCGAAGATACCACTAGATGGTGCGACCTGCACCGTAAGAAGATAGCGACAGTGGCTCCGCTACTTCTTTCCAGTTGTGTGTTAACCACCGCGACCGCAGTTGCTGTTCACGCGTCGTTAAGCACTGATCGTGTTTCATTGTATTTGTTTCATATCGGTCAATAAAAGACCTTATTGTGTTATTTAGAAATGCGTGTTTCATTTGATAGCCCTCCACAACTCTATCAGGTTATGAACCCAGCCGTATAAACGGGCTATTCCACGACAAAAAGGACTTCTTTGTTCGATAGTGATTGCAAAATAGAAACGACCAAGTCGCAAGCATTGAGTATGCAACAAGTGCCAAATTGCAAGAATACGGCACGACTAGCGTGAACAAAAGTGGTGCATTACTTGTGTGAACAGACAAGCTGAGTCATTCGTTGACAAAAGCGTGACATCGGTCGTGATTCGAAAATCACCCGATTCCTTCGCGTCGGCGGCCATACTTGTTATTGATGTAAACAATTTTGGCGCGCACTGAAGTGACGTTCGCGATCGAATTGAACAGTTTTTCCTAGACGTTTGAATTGTTCTGAGTGTACGATCGCGCGGTAACGCACCTCCAGACACTTTATTTGTTTTTTCGCGGACTTTAGTAATTTGTTTGCCGAAACGCGACAAAACCTGAAAGTGACAGTGCGACACGATGAGTTCGAACAGTGTTATTCGCATCGAGGCGCTCGGACGCGACAACTATGACACCTGGAAGCTGCAGATGCGGGCGTTACTCGTGAAGAACGATGCGTGGGACTATGTGAGTGGCGTTGCAGTGAAACCAGAACCGGGAAACGACAACGCTAACGCCATTAGAGAGTGGAAAACAAAGGATGAAAAGGCTTTATCAGACCTGATCCTGTCAATTAGCGCAAGTCAACTGAATTTGGTAAAGAACTGCACGACATCACGTGAGTTATGTCAAAAATTAGAAAATACATTTCAATCTAAAGGGCCTGCGCGAAAGGCAACCCTACTCCAAAGTCTCACTTTACACAAAATGAGTGAGGGGGCAGATGTTCGTGAGCACCTTCAGGGTTTCTTTGATTCAGTTGACAAGTTAGCAGATATGGACGTGAATATTAATCCGGATCAATTGGCGATAATGATGTTATATAGTTTACCATCAAGCTATGAAAATTTCAGAGTCGCTATCGAGAGTCGAGATGAACTGCCTACGCCTGAAAATCTACGCACCAAAATCATCGAAGAGTACGAGGCCAGGAGAAACGGAGCAACTTCAAGTTCATCGCAAGGGGCTATGTACGTCAACAAGAAGAAGATGAAGAAACCGAAGGAAAACAAGAAGGACAAAGAAGAATATAAAAAGGAAGGGTCGTTTAAATACAAATGCTACAAGTGCCACGAGAAAGGTCACAAAGCCGCAGATTGCCCAAATGACAAACAGACAGGAGGTAAAAAGATGTCGAATCTCTCTCTCTTAGCAGTCGAAGAAGATACCGAGAGTTGTCAAGCTGTGAGCGGAAATGCAAGAGATGTTTGGTGCCTAGACAGCGGGTGCACTTCGCATCTTTGTAAAGACGTTAATGTTTTTAAAAGTATCCAGGAACAAAAAACTAGCGGATTGAGGTTAGCCAACAACGCATCGACCGACATAAAGGGCAAAGGTGTTGCTGAAATCGTGACCTGGCAAGACGATGAAAAATGTAACGTGACCCTGAATAACGCACTCCATGTACCAGAACTTAGGATGAACTTGTTGTCGGTATCGAAAATCACGGACAGTGGTTACAGAGTAATTTTCGAGAAGGAGAAGGCTATGGTAACAGATACAGAAGGCGCAACGAAGCTGATCGCCAATCGAGTTGACAATCTATATTTCGTGAAGGGCGAACCATCGGAGGACTGCAATTCCGTAAAACCTGTTGGTGAGGATAGAGAAGCTCCTAGGGCATCGAGTTCAGCCCAGGTTTGGCATCAACGAATGGGCCACGTCAATTACCATGACCTTGTTAGCGCATCGAAAAACGGAGCAGTTCGAGGAATGGACTTCGAACACGTGCCTGAAGATAAGAACTGCGAAGTTTGTCTTCAGGGGAAGATGACCAGGCTTCCATTTCCAAAAGAATCGACCAGAACCACGACCAAATTAGAATTAATTCACACCGACATTTGTGGCCCGATGCGCACCCAGTCAAACGGAGGATCTACGTATTTCATCACGTTTATCGACGATCACACACGTTGGACAGAGGTGAGATTTCTGAAATCGAAGGGACAAGCTCTCGAAGAGTTTAAAAGTTTCAAGACATTCGTAGAAAAGCAACACGGCGTAAAAATTAAGAGTATTCAATCCGACAATGGTCGGGAATATGTCAATAAAGAATTCGATGACTTTCTGAAGGCAGAGGGGATTCAGCGCCGATTGACGACTTCATACACACCGGAGCAGAACGGGATAGCGGAAAGGAAAAATAGATCCTTGGTGGAAACGGCCCGTTGCCTCATGTTCCAGTCCGGTTTGAAGCAATCGTTTTGGGCTGAGGCGATTTCTACAGCAAATCACATACGGAATCGATGTCCAACGAAAAAGTTAAAGGGCCGAACCCCGTATGAAGCCTGGCTCGGTAAGGTACCATCGGTCAAGCACTTCAAGGTGTTCGGATGTCGTGTATTTTGCTTGAACAAAAATCCGACGAAGGGAAAGTTCCAGGTACGAAGTCAAGAAGGAATATTCATCGGGTACTCTGAAGAATCCAAGGCGTACAGAGTATGGATGCCTAGCTCTCGAACCGTTGAAGTGACCAGAGATGTCAAGTTTCTGGAAGACAGCGTCAAGGCACCGGAAACAGCTTCCCAAGAACCTGATCGGTCGAACGAACATCATGGCCAGGAGTGGGTTGATATTGAGATCAACACTGAAGATATCTCGGAACAGCCCAACAGAGAAAACGACGATTTCGAGACGCCTGCAGAATCCCCTTTCATGACACCTGTTGATTCTGAGGATGAAGGTGGATTCAGAGGATTCCCAGAACGTGCTGAAAACGATGAAGATGAAATCGAAGAGCATGTAGAACCGGTGCAGCGTCGAAAACGTGGACGTCCTTCTATTATCCGGACAGGAAAACCCGGAAGACCACGAAAAGGGTACGTCGAAGACGAGATTGAAGAGACTGAGTCCGCTTGCACGGCCGAGATTTCCTTGACCAAAGCTGTTTCAGGTCCGCATTCTATGGCTTGGAAGGAAGCCATGGCGTCTGAGGTCAGGTCGCTGATCAAGAATAACACTTGGGAGTTGGTGAGGCGACCTAAGCATTCGAAGGTCATTGGAAGCAGATTCGTTCTGCGCAACAAATATAAACCTGACGGAAGCATCGAAAAACCTAAGGCACGCGTCGTGGCACGTGGGTTCTCACAGGTTCCTGGGATCGATTTCCACGACACATTTGCCCCTGTGGCAAGGTTGAGTTCGGTACGAGCTGCCGTAGCTGTTGCTGTCGAGAAGGACTTGAAGATCAGGCAGCTTGACATCACAACAGCATATCTGAACGGGAACGTCGAAGAGGACATCTATATGGAGATGCCTGACCATTTGAAGGAGATCTTGGAGCTCATCGTCGAGACTGAGAAGAAAAATCAATTCGTGAGAAGAGAAGCCGAGAAGATGTTGAGTCGTCTTCGTAAGTTCGATGCAGTATGCCATCTCAACAAAGCCATCTACGGACTACGTCAAGCTGGGCGAGCGTGGCATAAACGGCTAAATGAGGAACTTCGTGCACTTGGGGCGACGCCTTCGGAGGCAGATCCTTGTGTTTATCGCGTCGGACAGGATGATCGTACATGCTACGTGATCGTATACGTCGATGATATCTTGGTGATGTCTTCGAGTGATACCGAAATCGATCAAATCATCAAACGACTTGGGACGAAATTCGATGTTAAGGACCTGGGTGACCTCAGATATTGTTTGGGGCTGCAATTCTCCAGAGGCAAGAACCACATGGCAGTTTGTCAGACAAAATATATCGATGACCTACTTGAAAGGTTTAATATGATCGATTGCAACCCTGTTTCTACTCCCTTGGATCCTGCCGTCAAACTCGTGAGAGAAGAGAGTCATTGTCAGTCGGATGCTCCTTATAGAAGTTTAGTAGGGGCTTTGATGTACTTGTCTGTAGGGACGAGGCCGGACATAGCGCACGCTGTGAGTCACTTGAGTCAGTTCAACGAGTGCCACGGGGATTCACATTGGAAGGCCGCCAAAAGGGTGCTTCGTTATTTGAAAGGGACTAGAGATATTGGACTCGTTTATCATCGATCAAGAGGACCTCCGGAAATGTACACTGATGCTGATTGGGGCAACTGTGTTGTCGACCGTAAATCATACACAGGCTACGTTTTTATGGTCAGTGGGGGGGCCGTAAGTTGGGAGTCCAAGAAGCAGCAAACAGTGGCCTTATCGTCTACCGAGGCCGAATACATGGCACTCTCAGAAGCTACGAAAGAGGCCTTGTATATAAAGCAGCTGATGAAGGATTTTGGAGTAGATCTGACTACGGTAATCATAAAGAACGACAACAATGGTGCAAAGCTGTTGGCTGAGAATCCGGTGTTCCATGCTCGTACAAAGCATGTAGATCTGAGACACCATTTTGTTCGAGATGCTGTTGGAAGAAAATTGGTTCAAGTTCAGCACGTTCCGTCCGAAAGAATGACCGCAGACATATTGACAAAGGGTCTCTCTAGCACAAACCACAAGAAATGCATGAAGATGCTTGGTTTGGAACATTTTCACGTTCTGGGAGCGGATCTTACATTGCAGTTCGAGGGGAAGTGTTAGCGAAGATACCACTAGATGGTGCGACCTGCACCGTAAGAAGATAGCGACAGTGGCTCCGCCACTTCTTTCCAGTTGTGTGTTAACCACCGCGACCGCAGTTGCTGTTCACGCGTCGTTAAGCACTGATCGTGTTTCATTGTATTTGTTTCATATCGGTCAATAAAAGACCTTATTGTGTTATTTAGAAGTGCGTGTTTCATTTGATAGCCCTCCACAACTCTATCATTATTATTATTATTATTATTATTATTATTATTATTATTATTATTATTATTATTATTATTATTATTATTATTATTATTATTATTAATTATTATTAATATTATTTTGAGGTATTCCTGAATGCTATAAATAAGTTTTCCCCAAGGAAGTGTTTAAGTTTTTTCTTGTAGTTGTACAAGCCTCTGATGTATTGGTAAGATGTATTGGTTTCTCAGATGTATTGGTAATTTGTTGAAAAATTGTATACCTGAAGAGAATGTACTCTTTTGGTATAATGTGCTTGTACACATTGGTTGATAAAGGATACATGCTTGCCTTGTGTTGTAGGGGTGTAAGCTTCAGTTAAATTTGTAAAGTGTGTCATTGTTTACTAGAATTTTCTTTACAAATATGATAACTTCATAAATAAAAATACAAGGCAGTGGAAGTTTATTAGATTTTTTGAAATGAGGTCTGCAGGACTCTGTTCTTTTTGCATTTGTTAATGTTCGAATGATTCTCTTTTGTATTTTGAATGTGTGTTTAGTCTCTGGTGCTTGGCTCCATATTATTATCCTGTATTTGGGAATAGAGTGCACATTTGCAAAGTACACTGTTTATGCTGTCTTAATGGTGCTGTTTCTTATTATTATTCGAAGAGCATAATTAGATTTGCTCAATTTTGAATTAGTATCTTCTAGGTGTGAGTTACATTTGAGGTTGGATTGTATGGTGATTCTGAGAAATTTTGTTTTTTGTGCTTGTGTGATGCTGTTTCCTTCTAATGTTAAATTTGGTGAGTATTGTGTTGAGTGGGAGTTGTGGATGGGTATTGTGATTGTTTTGTCTCAGTTTAGAATTAGTTTGTTATGGTGGATCCATTGAACTAGCTTGTCAATGGCTGAATTGTCTTTGTCTTGCAAAGCTTTGCTTGTTCTTTCTTTGAATATTATATTAGTGTCATCAGCAAAAAGTACGGTTTTGTTGTTTTTCATTATTGATGGCAGGTCATTTACAAATATAAGAAATAAAATCGGGCCTAGTGTGGATCCTTGCGAGACCCCATATTCACATCCCTTGGCTTGGAGTGATAGTTATTTATTTTGTTGCCTTTTCGGTAAGTTTTACTAAGGCTACTATTCGGTAAGGCTACTATTTGTTTTCTGTCTGTTAGGTATGATTTTATCCAATTGTAAGCAATTCCTTGTATTCCATAAGATTCTAATTTTGACAATAGAATTGTGTTATCTATCATGTTAAAGGCTTTTGACAGGTTGAGAAAGAGACCAACAGGAATTTGTTTTTGCTCTAATGCCGTGAGGATTTCGTGTTCAAAGGTGAATAGAGCAGTTTCAGTTGAACGATTTCTCTTGAATCCATATTGTGAGTCAGTGATAATGTTACAATGTTTCAAGTAGTTTTTTAATCTTTCATAGAACAGTTTTTCTAATATTTTTGAAAAATATGACAAGAGTGAGATTGGTTCATTACATCTTGTTTGTTACTTTTTTTGTGTATAGGTTTAATTACAGCAGTTTAAAATATGTTTGGGATGGAGCCATGAGTTAGTGATTGCTTGTATAAATGTGTTAATGGTTTGATGATATATGGAGCAATCTTTTTTATTAAGAAGTCTGGAATGTTGTCTATCCCAGCGGATTGTTTATTTTGCATTGTGTTTATAATTTGAAGTGTTTCCTTTTCTGTTGTTTCTGTGATGTACTTGATAGAAAGTGAGTTTATAAAAAGAGGTGATGGTTGTAGAGGTGTAGTGTTTGGATTTCTTGTTTTCAGTAGTTTACCACCAATTTCAGAGAAGTGTTTGTTGAATATTCTGGGTGTTTCATTAGTGTTTGTTATTCTTCTGTGTTCACGGACTAGTTCAATATTTTGTGTTTTGTTATTTGCAGGTAATGTTTTTTTTACAATATTCCACATAGCATTTGTTTTATTTTTGGATTTTTTAAAAATATACTCATCATTTGACATTTGTTTGGCCTTTATTATAACTTTTTTGAGTATGGCTGAATAACGCTTATAGTAGTTGACTGAGGATTGCATGAGTGTTCTTTTGTGAGTTTATAAAGCTCTCTTTTTCTTTCACATGAAATTTTAATACCTTTTGTTATCCATGCTTTGCTATTTTGTGTGTTGTTTGTTTTGTGATACTGTAGTGGATGTGAGATGTTGAAATAGTGTTTGATTGTATTAAAAAAGTATTGATGGCAAATATTTTATATACCCCTGACTATGATTCATTAGTTAACAGTGAGATGAGATTGTTCAGGTTTTTTCTCATTATACTTCCTGGTCTCCTTTATTAGGTTTGCTTTTGGTGAAGTGGAATTTCTTTTAAAAGTGAGTATTTGAGCATTGTGGTCACTGAGCCCCATATCATTAGTGGTGATTGTGTATGTGTGTTTTGTTTTGTCTAAAAGGATCTGGTCTATTTCTGTTTGGGAGTTCTTTGACTGCCTGGTTGGTGTGTCAATTACTGCATCTAGGAGCATACTAAGTTTATTAGTTTGATTCTGTCTCTTTCATGAGTAATATTACCTGTAGGTAGGAAGTTAATGTTTATATTGCCACAGATTATAATAGAGTAATGAGCCTGCTTTGTTAATTTATCCAAGATTAATTCTAAGTTTTTAAAGAATATTAGATTTCCATCAGATGCTCAATAAATGGAAGGAAGATGTTGAGCTTTGGAATTTCTACAATTGAACATTTTTATGTCTGAGTCTCATGTTCTTTGTGTGAATTCATTTACTTCTTTGGAATCACAGTTGTTGGTCAGATATATGCATGTGCCTCCATGCGTATAATTGACATTGGTGTGTTTGACCTTACGACAGAAGTAACCAGCCAAGTAGAAGCCTAGTATTTGTGTCATTTTTATTTGATCCTCCGTAAGCCAGTGTTCAGTTATATATTTTGCATAGGTGTGTTTTATGTGATACGTTAACAAGATTTATATTTTGTGAATTTTGTTTTTTAAGGATTGAATGTTCTGATGTAGGATTTTGAAGGTGCTATGTTTTTCAGTAGTGACTGGTGTAGAAGTGATTGTTTGCTACAGGTCTAAGTGCTGGTCAGGTTTTGGAACAGCACGCAGGTTGTAGGATATGGATCAAGAGGGTTTTGAGGGAGAGTTTTGGGAGATTGGAGAGTTTGCAGCTACAACAGCATAGGTGGGAGTGGGAGACACAGAGCTAGGGGCCGAGGCTGAATTAGGATGGGTAGAAGGGGCTGGTGTGGAGGGAACAAGGACTGGTGTGGAGGGAGTAAGGACTGGTGTGAAGGGAGCCGGGGTTGGTGGAGGTGTAGAGAGTGCAGGAGATGGTGTTTGCAGTGAAGGAGCCTCTAGGATGTGTGTGGCTAGCTTGCATCCTAGTGCATGTTTGCCAGCTTGTCTCAGGTGGAGACCATGCCGGGTGAAGAGAGAAAGTCTAAGTTAAATAATGTAATTTGTGTGTCTCGCAGATGCTGTGTGAGTATGCAGTTTGCTTTCTTAATCTTGTTGTTTACAAGGGTGTTGTGCCGAGGGGGCAGAGTTGTCATAATTACATTTGTTTGCTGGGCAGCATTTTGTATTTTTTGTATTTGTTGGCTTGGCTCTAATTGGCCATGGATAACGTCATTCTGCCCACCTAATATTTGTACTTTGTAACTTTTGTTGTTGACTACTCTAGGTTTGTTATGGTTTTTATTCTGAAAAGTAAAGATTCACGTGTTTGAAAGATTATGAAGCAAAGGTGGCATCTTTGTTGTGTGGCAAGAAAATTTGTAAAATAAAATGTGATAACATTGGGGAATATTGTTCTAAACACATTTCAGACTTTTGTGCAGAATAAGGTATTCAGATAATCTATACACCTCCCTACACCGCCAACTTAACGGAGTTGCTGAAAGAATGAATCAGACTTAAATGGATATGGCAAGATCAATGATTATGCAGGCAAAAATGGGTAAAATCATGTGGGATGATGCTGTACTAACAGCTGCATATATCAGCAACGGAACTCCATCTTGCTTAGTTATATAAACTTTCAGTTATATAGCGTATGTAAGTATTCCTGATTCTTGTGAGAACTAAATTAGATGATAAAGGCCTGAAATGCAGATTTGTGGGATATACAGAGTGTAGATACTGGCTATGGAATGATAAGGAAAGATATATAATAGATATAAAATAGATTAATACATTCTAGAAATGTGGTATTTTATGAAAGTTGTTTCTCTTTAAACAAATATAAAAATTGGAATTTACAAGATGACGATGATGAAGAAACAAAATGAAATCACAGAGAAAAAAGTAGAAGAAAATTTTGACTTAAATAAAAGGAGGAAAATTTACAAGATGTTCCAAAACCATACACAGAGGCAAAGAATAGCACACATTGGCAATGCTGGAAAAATGCTATTAAAGACGAGTTGAATGCATTGAGAAATAATGGACTTGGGAATTAGCTGATAAGCCAAGTAAAGAAGAAATAATAAGAAACAGATGGATTTTCAAAGTAAAAGAAGATAAAATCATATCTATAAAGATAGAAGATAACATATAAAGAAGAAAACATATCTATAAAGAGATGTTTGTGGCAAGAGGATTTGAGCAAAGTAATTTTGGTGAATTTGGACAAATACATGCACCAGTAGCAAGACTTTCTACTTTGAAAAATTTATTTTTGTTTGTAACAATTACAATCTACTTTTGGAAAATTAAATGTTAAAAATGCTTTCTTACATAGTCAACTCAAAAACAAAACAGTCATGAAAATTTCAGGTCTTGAAGTGTCAGATGCTGATAAAAAAGAAGTTTGTTTGCTGAAGCGAGCCATAAATGCATTAAAACAAACACCAAAAGCCTGGAATGAATCATTCAATGATTTGATGATAAGCTTGAATTTAAAGAGGTCAAATTTTGATCATTGTTTTTAGAGTTTTCTTCACAGAAACATAAGTTGCCACTTGCTATTGTATGTCGGTATTTTTATTGGGTGAAATTATTCTGATTTTCTCAATTACTTGACACCAAAACAATATCAAACATTCAAAATGAAAAATTATATCAATGATTATTATAAGTTTTTAGGTATCAACGTAAAAATAGATCAGAAAAAGAGCATCATAATTATGAATCAGACTTCTTTAATTAAAAATTTAGTAAGAAAATTAAATGTAGAATAGTGTGAAATGGCTAAAACTCCTATAGAAAAGAATTTAATTTGAATTTAAACAAAGTGAGTGAAGAACATTAAAAAACAAAATTGTCATATAAAGAGTTACTAGATCGGCTTACGTAGTATATAATGGTGGGCACGAGACCAGACATTTGTTTTAGCAATAGTCTTTTTTGGCCAGTTTCAAGATTGTGAAATATTGATATTTGAATTGTGATATTTAATGATGATTGTGAATTGTGATATTTGAACCCTTCAAATATCTGTTGAAAGTCCTAAAATTCCTTAAGTACACTATGGATTATAAATTTTAGTTTTGTTATGGTTATAAAGAATTAGTTGAATGCAGTGATGCTAATTGGACTAATAATATTTTAGATCAAAAATTCATTAGTAGATATTGTTTTAAAGTTTTTAATAATTTGAATTGTTGGTGCTCTAAAAAGCAATCGTTTGTTACATTGTCTAGCACTGAGTCAGAGTTTGTACAGCTTCATGTGAATTACTTTATATATTATTATTTGTTGAAAGATTTTGATGTAACAATTGAGTGTATGTTTAGTTTTGTTATATCTGAAAGGTTTGTACCACTGTTAGCCAGTTCCCACCTAATGTCATTATAACCACTGATGTATGCTCTTGTTTTTGTGTTGTAAGTTTTCTGTTGTAAAGACCGAAAAAGTTCTTCTGTATTTTAAAGTATGCTTATTCAAAATATATTCAACCTAACACCTTTTTAAAACACATGTCAAGAATTTTGTTTTTCACTCTTCAGCTACTGTAATGTCTCATTTAAAACTCAACAACTCTACCCCTTACTTCACACTGTGAGATGTTTCGTACATGAACACTTATCAGCAATTCTACCTCTTACCTTCCACAGTATGATATATCATACATGAAATTAATCAATGAATTTGAACTCATTTTCAAAAAATAATGTACAAAATGTCATTAAAAACCCTTTGGTATCACTCCTGTGAAATTTGATCAAAATGTGAGAACATTTTCAGTTGTGGGATATAACGATTTCAAATAAACATTAAAATAATTATTGTTATTTTAAACTACACAAAAGTCTCATTAACAAACTAAAAATAACATTAACAATTCATTATAATAATAAACTAGCAGATTATGATAGTGGCAAACCACTTATAATTAGACTGAGTAATTAATTAGTTTATGATTACTTGAATACAGTAATGTTAATAATGAATGTAAGTGCTTACAATGACAGGAAATATAATTACTTTATTTACTACAATATTGTACATACTATATGTACTTACATTAATGTGGTTTAGTACATTGCCGTATTGAACTGAATGACCAGTAACAAAGAGTGGTCACTCTTGAAGTGATATTCAGTTAATAATTAGAGAAATGTTAAAGATATTCAGATATGTTGTATGGACACACACCCATAAGGTGAAATTTAAGTGATGTTTTGAAGTGTAAATTATCAGCTGATTTTATGGTAATTAGAAGATTACTAACAAGTTACCAAGATCCAGAAAGGATCTTTGGTAGATGAAGACTTGCTAGTGTATCTGTGATAGTTACTATGAAGAGTAGAGTGACACAACAGTCAGTAATTCTGTGATCATGGAGTAAAAGTTCTTAAGTCAAAAATCTTAGTTTGGAGAAAACAAGAGTTAGAGTATTGAGTCACCTATATTTCCCAACCTTAAGCTAAGCTATATTTACTAATGCTTTTTTGGTTAAAGAAGCAACATTTAAATGTGGTTGTTTTACTAAAATAAAATATAGACTTCATTATGATAAATAAAGGATGTTGTCTGGTATCAATAATTTTATTAGGCTTATCGTTTCGATCACGTAGCAATCATCCTCAGAGATTGCAGCTTCTGGGCAAAAAACAAAGTTCAAAACATTTTATTACAAAGAGTGTTGACATGCTTGTTGTACGTCAGGTTTCTATCTATAAATATTCCTAGAAACTTTTACAATCAGTTTAATTCAATGATTCGTCACCTCTTTAATGTTTTGATGTTGGTAACCACAGGGGCAGATCCAGAGATGAATTTTGGGAGAGGAAATGCCAAATGTTTTTGTTGAATGTCTTATTACAAATTTTATAAAATGTCACAGACTATGCTCAGCACATGCTGCAATATGATTTTATTCATTTTAATGATAATCAAAGAATATTTTTCTTGAAGTTATGACAAGCTAAAATTAACAGATACTGAAAAATTTTGGGGAGGCGGGGGTTACCTCATTTCCCTCCGCCTGGATCGACACGTGGTAATGAACATTACGATCATTATGGAACTTGAAATTGATTAATACAGTTATGTCAATATTTAATTTCAATTCCTTTAGCGACAAATAACTTTTAATTGGTACTAATGATTCAGTTAGATTAGTTTCTGGATGACAAAGTGTTTGCCCACTGTTTTTTAATGTTGTTTCATCTGCACAAGAAATTACTGAGAAATCAGAGAAGCTTGGAATATCATTTACATATATTAGAAAAAGCAAATGTTCAAGCTCAAATTCATGTGGAACGCCTGTGGTACTAGTATCAAAATTTGATTTAACTTTGAATAAAAAAGTTTCAGATTGACAGAAGATCTCTGTATATTGCTTACGTCCTGTGAGGTATGATCTAATGAGATCATTAATTTCATCCCTTATTTCATAATAACCGGTTTTGTCTACAGTTTTTCATGAGATACACTATCAAATGCCTATGAATTATTAACAAATATACTTGTTGTTTGCCTATCTGATTCCAAATTTCCATTGATTTCATGTATGAATTCAACAACAGCAGTGGTGGTGGAGAAGCCCTTCCTGAAGCCATGAGATTTATAAAGAATATTATTAGATTCAAGAAAACAATGAAGTCTTGCTAATATAATTTTGTCATAGAGTTTGCCAGATACTGAAGTTAAGGTTGTAGGTCGGTAATTTCTGATATCTTGTGTATTATTATTCGTAGTAAGTGGTCTCACAATCCTAATTTTTTACAGATTCTGAGAAAGTGAATACAGATAGAGATTAATTTATTAAATATACTAATATGTTAAGAAAAGAAGGCATTCATTTTTTAAAAACAATTGTAGATTTTTCATCGTACCCAGATGAGCAACTATTTTTGAAGGAATTTATCAATGGATTAACTTCAGAAGAATTTGTGTGATGGAGGAACTTAGGCCCTAAAGAACCAATGATGCCCTCACATAAATGAGTTTTTTGAAGAAGAAGAAAAAAAACAAAAAAACAAAAAAACAATGACTACTTTCTATATCACAACAGCCAAGAAAGTAAGAAAACATCTTAAAGACATTGATCAGTCTGGGTTTCAATGGGCTGCAAATAGCCCTGGTATGAATTCCATCGAAAATGTTTGTTCAACAGTTAAAAGAAAGTTAAGAAAAGAAGGCCATAAAAACCAGCTCATAATACAAGTCATTTGCATCTTGACACACACACTGCCACTGCCACTCAAATGAAAAAATGGACTAAAAATTGATTTTCAACATATCTCAGAACAAGTATGTTATTTATGAAATGTTTATAAAACATTAGTACCCTGTGCACAGAACTGTGCACAGAATGTGTCAATTTCTACAGTTGCAAATACATTTTGCCTTATTCAATAACTCTAGTCTAATAATTTGGTCACCTCTGTATACTACATAAATTACTCCATATCCAGATACATATACAAAAAAGTAACTAGTGCTGCTACAGAGTGGCACAGACTTTCTCGTTCTTGTTATTAGTTTTCTAATTTCTTTGATTTGGGCCAGCTTTCCAGTCTTGCCCCATCATCTTGCCAGATGCCACCTACCGCCGCCCAAAGTACATTTGAAAAAATTCAATTTTTTGATTTCCTAAATATTATTTTAAGAATAGTAAACAAGAATTAAACCTCTTCAACTAGGAAAATTTTCATTGAAAAATTTGGAGCCTTTTTAATCTTTAGACTCTTTTCTGATCCCAGTTTTGCAACTCTGAAAATTATTCACATGAACTTCTTTTAAATATGCTATTTACATCCAGTTTTACTTGTGTTGTAAACTTTTTAGTTTTTTAAGTTTTCATTGTTTGAAGTAATTTGATTTTTATGTGGCTGGGGTCAGAAATGCTCCCAAATAGATTTCATATTACACATCTAAATTCTTCTTCTTCTCCCTCAAGCATTAGACCTGTTGGTCCGTTGCGCCTCCTTGATCTAACCATCTTCTTCTGGGTCTACCAACGCTTCTTCTTCCTTTAGGGATGTACTGAAGCACTTGCTTTGGAATACAGTCGTCTTCCATTCTTTCCAGGTGTTTTTTCCATTGTTCTCTGTATTCCTTAATTTTTTCATTTAAGTTGTAAATTCCTATATTTTTTCGGATGGTCTCATTTTTTAATCTGTCCATTCTCGTTACTCCCAGGACTGATCTTAAAAATCTCATCTCGGCTGCTTGAAGTCTACTGTGTGTTCTGGAGTTCATAGTGCAGTTTTCGCTTCCGTGAAGTCCGCAAGGCACTGCCATAACTTTATAAAACTTTAGCATTCTGTCTTTACGGACCTTTCCGTTGAGCGTTCTTTTGATGGTGCCACACAGCATATTGAATCTTTCTATCTTCCTTACAATATCAACTTTGCCGAGATATGATTACGTCACTTCCTAGAAATCTAAAGGTATTAACCTGTTCAATAGTTTTGTTTTCTAATATGAATTTACATCTTAAAGGTTGTGAGCCTTGGAATGCCATGGATTTAGGTTTTTTTGTAGATATACTTAGATTATATTGCTTTGTTATTTTATATAGTTCATATAGTGCCCTTTGCAGATTTTCTTCTTTATCTGCAACTAAAATCTGGTCGTCAGCAAACATAAAAGTTTTAATAAATTTTTTTCCTTTAAAATTGTCTTCTATATTAAGTGTCATGATCTTTTGTTTCCATTCTCTCACAGCATTGTCTAGATATAGATTAAAAAGTATAGGTGAAATACAACACCCTTGTCTGACCCCTTTATTAGTATTTCCTTGGGCAATAATTCCAGATTTTAGTTTCATGGTTATCTGTGTTCCTAGGTATATATTTCGTATAACTTCGATTAAGTGCAATGGTATTCCTCTTTTTTCCATAATTTTCCATAGTTTTCCTCTGTGTACACTATCGAATGCTTTATTGTAATCTATAAAGACTATGTAGGTCTTTAGGTTGTATTCTCTTCTTTTTTCTATTATTTGTTTTAATATTAAGATATTATCCGAGCAGGATCTTTCTTTCTGAAAACCTGTTTGTTCTTCAAGTAATATACTGTCTACAATGTTTCTCAATCTATTTACTATTATCTTCCCACATATTTTATATGCCGTATTCAGAAGACACGTCTAAAATTCACATCTAAATTATAAGAAAAATTCTAAAATGTGTTAATTTCTGTTTTATAATATTATTTTGTTCTTTCTGAATGAAAATCTGGCGTATTTGTCTAGTATGAGTTAATAGCTTTGTATCATTCTCCCCTTGGATATGCTAGAATGATTTTCTGGAAATATTATTCTTTGTTTTTAAGAATGATGTGGGAATGATGAAGCAAATAAACAGCATCATTTTCTTAATAATTCCAAATAGCATCTGTGCATGAAATATAGGTAAAGGTACTCTTGGACAAAACATTTGAAATACAGGTACTCTTGGATAAAACATTTGAAATAAAAAAAACATTTATGAATATTTCGCACTTTGTGTGTTTTAGAATTTTGCAAATGGTAGTTGAAGTGTAAGACAAACATTGTCATATTATAATATTACATGGCCATTAACAATCGCGGGAATGTACACCCTGTTGTAGCACCATTAGTTGCATGTGTTTTGCTTATATCCCCAAATTTCGCGGTGCTCACACGGCTAAACCGTCAATTGAAGAAAAAATCTTAATAAAAAAAGAATGTAAGTAATTGTATCTTCTTTTATTTCATATTGGACTATATATTACGAAAAATGAATGACTTTTAATTATTTTGAAAAAAGGGTGTAATGTTACACTTTTTTGCTTATCGTGTTTCCGCGCAAATGTTTTGTTGGCCAACCTGTTCAGGGACCCAAAAAACTTATGGGAACCTAAAAATTAAAAACTACACTCCTTTCTTAGAATTGCTCATGTTTCAATTGCTCAACAGTCCTTTCTCAGACTTGCTCGATTCTAATTCCACATGTTAAACACTATTTCCTCATTTATTTACTCATTTTTTATTGTTACGACTCCTTTCAATATCACAAATTCAGAGTCGTAGTTACTTTTAATATTCTTTATTTCTTTATCCATATCTTCCATATTATTGTACATTGACATTTTAAAATACTAAGAGTTCCTATTTGCTTAAAATTTGATAATTTTTACTTCTTGTATTAATTCCAGGAGCCGCCTCAAGTTTCTCTGTGTCTTTTGCGGACCGTGGAGCCGCTGATTTACTTCTAGTTTCCTTATTAAACTTATCTTGAAAGAGATTATTACTTTCAGTAGTGGAGTAACCTCCGGCCCTTGATCGGACGCCAAAATATGTGCAGAATCGACAACTTCCCTGTATTATTTTCCAGTATAAAGTTATAAAGGCCGATCACTTCCATAGCATACACTAAATAATGGCTTACCAAAAAGTATTTGAAAATAATATCTTCAAAAAAACTCATTCATGGAATTTTACAGAGCAAGTGTTTATTATAACATTTAAATTAAGCAAGAACTGAAATTATGAGAACGAAAAAACTCTGAAATTATTAACGCCTAACATCTAATATAATGTAATAACATTATAAGTTTAATTTCCTATTTTCCAAATAATTGTTTCCGCCCTTTAATGCTCTTTCACACTTTTAACGATCTTTTTCTAAAAAGAATATAACAGTCAGTATGTTACGAATCTTCTCTAAAGTTTTTGTTGCTATAACTTTGTCAATAAATTCCGTGCATAGGTTCTACTTCACTTTCACCGCAATTGTTATAGACAATGTCTATAACAATTTATTTCCGATTATTTCTTCATTATTCACTGCATCGTAATCTGCATATACATTACGATTCTATAATCAGAGCTCACTATTTTTATGCTCTCGGCAAACGAGTTACTTTCAGAATCCTAATTTTATTTCTTCTCTTGAACAGTATAGTGTAATGCCATGGAAATCGTCTGCCTCATACGTCTTTACTTGTCTCCTGCAAGCACATACACAATCTTCGTTTTCAAATCTTATCAAATAAATCGCGCCTTTACTATCACATTGTTATCTGTGAATCTGTAGTGCACAGTGTACTAGCAATACAAGGTTTCCTCGCTAATATTATGATTTTGCAGGAGGAATTAATTGGGGCAGGTTTGTGAAATGAAGTACACAGACGAATTTATTTTAATCATTTTTATTGCACAAATCTGAGAAATAAATTTATTTTTAAGGCATTTACACTCCCTTGCCTCTGAATGGATATTGTTAAACAGGTTAACAATTATTAACAATAAAAAATGTAATGACTATTTCACTCGTTAAATTAAAACCATAGTGTTTAACCATACATGTGCAGTAAAATCTAAGTCAGAATCGATCGGGACAAAAAAAGTTCCGTTTTAAGAAGGTTTCTGTTTTATTCAGGATTGTCGATTTAACGACACTTGTGATACTGATATTTCCGTTCCGCAACTAGTAAATTTATGTAAGTAAATAAATTAAAGTAAAGTAAACATTTCATGACTTTCTTACGAATATTATAATATATTTACATATATTTAAGGAAGAAATCACCAACATTATTAAACATTCTTAGCAGCTTGTGTATTTCTCTTGCTTCCATAAGTTTGACCTTTTTATATAATGTTAGAGAATGTTGGAGCTTTATGGTTTTCGTATTGTTTAACTAGTTGCGAAACTCATAAAAATACACACTTCCTCACTGCCTAATGACTAAAATCGAACTGCTTGCTGACTCAACGCACAATGCGTCATAGCCCAGAGTACTATGATTTTCTATAACCCTCGCATGGCTTTGAGTGATGCGTCTCTGGCTTAGAGGTTGCGATTTTGAATGTGGGGCAGGGAGAATAGCAGCAATGCACGGACATCCACGCGAGAGGAGAGGGGAGGGGAGGTAAATCCCCTACGGCCTACGCCTCGAGAGACAAGTGACCCCAAGGTCGAATTTACGCTGTCAGATTCTTCTCCCTGTCCCTTCTCCTTGACAGTGCGGTTTCCACGACTAAATCGCCTGAGATAGAGAATGTAAAACACTTGCGGATGCATGCATTACGAATATCTCGCGTCTCTGCCAATCGCATTCAATTCGCAAGCATTCCGTTTCATAAAGATTTCCCCCTTTAGGACAAAACGTTCCGTTTCCGCGTTGGACAGATTCCGTTTTAAGCAGTGTAAAATACCATGTAACTTCACGGGCCAAAATGTTTTCCGGTTAAGGCAGGTTTCCGGTTTGTACAGGTTCCGGTTTAGACAGATATTACTGTAATATGCGGCGGTGTATATACAAAACTATCGATTTTTCTTATCTCTCCTACCTACTGGCCAATCGTAAGCTCCGACTCATGTATCTTAGGACCGTTGTGTAATGAATCGCGTATGTATAATATAACCTCTTTGATTTTAATATCGCTTTCAGTTATTTTCCAATAGTAATAACATGGCGAGATTCGGTGACGTGTCTGACGACCAAATCAATGAAATAATTCGTGAAGCTCCAGACAACACGGATAAGAAAGTATATTTGGCATAAATATTTATGTGCGTTCTTGATATTTTATAAGTCAATTAGTGACGTCTCCGGGAAATTCTCTGCCTTTAGAGACCTGATTTATAAAGACTGTTTTTTTGCGAGAGCCGCAAGAGGTAGTATGTATACTACTAAAATAATATAGGAGACGATGATACATCATCACTGAAGCCCTACCTGTAAATCACTGAGCAACACCATTCGATAATCAAAAATAAATTAAGACAGACACATTCATCATCAAACATATCTGTTTGAGAACCCAACACGATTGGAACGAAAATAAAGAAGTTTCTTTAATATTTAATTTTAAAAACTGCATGTTTGTATGAATATATTTTTCATTTAAAAAATGTATGTTTAAGTTAAATATTAAAGTTTGTTACATCAAAAGTTTGTTAATTTAAAGCAAAATAAACATTCATTTCATGTCATTGACTGTATATTAATTTATTTTTCTCGATATTGATTAGGTATCGACCGCACGCCTTAACCTTGCCCATCTGCTACATTAGCAGAAGGCCATGATAGAACTAGCGCAATATGAAAGTTAAGTGAATAAAGAGAATATTTGGAGAATAAGTGTAATATTTGGCACATTTTGGAACTCTGTTAGATGTAATTTTACTCGTGGAATAGTCCTATTAAATACCACTTGCGGTTTGGAAATTCGCAGATATATCCCCTCCCCGCTTCGCGAGTCGGGGATTTATCGACAATTTCCAAAGTACTCGCGGTAATACGTATAATAAATGTCCTTGTAATGACTACCAGCACAAAAGATTAATGCGAATTTTATACATTACAAGATTTTTACAAATTTCAAGCAAGTGACGAATGTAATAAAATAACAAATTTGGAAAGAATATTGCTAGACCAGACTATCACCTGGATGTAAGGCATAGGTTAAGGAATTCAGAATTTATTAGCAAATGGTGCCTTCGGAGAAAATTGACAAGCAGGACGTCTCGTCTCTGCTTCTTTAAATAAAAATAATTACGAAAAATAGCTTTCTCCGTATTTGCTATGACTTACTCAATTCTTACACCAAAGAACCATTACCTGCCTTTATCTTAAGACAGCTTGCTCACAAAGGTGCGTAGTACATCTATCAATACAAGTGAATTTTACTCGATAACATGCTATCTTCTAGTTAACAGTTGACTGAGCGACTATCTTACTCATAATAACAAAAATACCCCTTTGGCTACTACCCTTGGCAGCAGCCCTTAAGCCAATATACTTACAAAAAGCGCTCGCTCCAGCTTGCTATTTATGAGCTTTTTTGGTGAAATTCATTGGCCAGAATTATTGACTGTGAAGAATAGGGTAAGGAACTAAATCATGCACTCTGGTAGGCGGGCCGCGTGCTATTAGGAAAAAGTGGCGGGGTATTCGGATGTTATAATTCTAAAACACCTTGATGACCATTCTTGAGTCGATGTTCAATTTGACGACGCGAGCAGTTTCTATGGCAATTCATTGTGTTTCTGAGGAGCGCTCGTAACAAGGGAAAAGAGCTGATTCTCGTGAACAACATGCGGCTGGGAAGGTTTGTGGTTGCTTTTTACAAGGCCAGAACGCATCGGTTATAGTTATGATGCAAACAGCGTACGAAGGCTATGCTCTTGGTAAAACAAACGTATGATTGTTTTTCTTGGTTTGAAAAGGGCGAAATAAACATTCACGATCAGTAGGGAGAGGATTTTTGTACCCTGAAAAATCTCGAAATATGTTTAAAAAATATGCATTTATGACCTAAAATTCTGAAATGTGCAATTAAAATTACCAATTTTTCATTTCCTGCTTAAATCTTCCGTGATAAAATTAAGGAGAAGTGTGCTTGGAATGATAATATATATTTTTGTGCAAACAGTATATTATCTACCTTCGAGGTAGAAATAATTGAAGTAAATATTTATCTTAGTAAAGTATATTATATGTTTTGTTGTATTTCTTTTGTCTGATTAAAACAAAATATAATATCAAGAAATGTCTTACTTTTGCGCAGGTAGTTTATCACCTACCAATAGAAAAGAAAAAAAACGCAAACTGACAAGCTCTTTCGAATGAATGAACGTTCACAAATAAATTTATTCTATGAAAATATGAAACGTTTTTAGGAGACAAGTCTCTATTTGAACGAAATGCGCAAAATATGTGCCTATATGCACACGAATATGCACAACAAGGGAAAATCGGCTACATATGCTCTAACTTATTATTCTATGTAGCATCCAGTTTAAATTAAATGTCTAGAAATTACACTTAGCTGTGCCCCGAAGGAACGGACAAGAATATGGAAAATCATAGAAATCCGCTCTCTAGTGATCAGCCTAGCTCCAGTTCTCCTTCACCACCAGAACCGAGCGCAACGTGGATAAAATCTGTAATCTCGTCCGTAAAGATCGACGCAAGACAATCGACGAACTCGAAGACACATCCGGGTTGTGCTACGGTTCAATGCAGCACTTTTTGAAAGTTGATTTGGGAATGTGCAGAGTGGCAGCAAAGTGTGTGACCGTTGGGAATCGAAGGGATAGGCGCGTGTGACTGGGTATTGGCCGGTTTTTGGCCTCATCAAAAAACACTAACTACCTTAACCCACGCGCCCTGTTTGCCTGATTTAGTTCCGAACTTTTTATAATCCTAAGGATGCAAATGGTCTTGAAAGGAATGCGTTTTACCGATGTCGACGGTGCTAGTAGGTATTGAAGACAGCGAAGGTACACGATGCTTCCTACAATACGTTTAGAGAAGTGCATTAGTGTTAATGAAGAGTACTTCGAAGGCGATTGAAGTGGTATTTAAAAAAATTAAACTTTTTATCAAGAAATTCCTATTATTTTTGGGTTCCTCCTCGTACTGGCTCAGGGTATCAGGACTTCAACTGATATCATAGGTGCCTCTGATCGTGACGACCTAGGTTAGACTTCAGTCAGCAGAATTTTCAAAACTAGCATAAGTGAAGGCGAATTCAGATTCTGGAGATTTCTAGTTACCGGCTGCCATGATCTATAGTTTTCCGTTCCAACAAAACCAAGTGAATGCGGGAGCAGTTCCCTAACAAATGGGCCATGGACCTCGCACGAACTTCCCTTTTTCAATACCGTATCCTCATTCCTAAATGCACGTTACTACCTCACATGACGGGACATCGCTGCAGAGCTTTCCGCGCTGTGGGAGTTGCCTGGATGGGAGCGTGACGATCGGCACCGAAACTCTTATCCAGCGAGGAACGACAGCGCCTCTTCCCACCCTGCTTATGGCCAAAGTACTTGGCGGGCCTGCGGTCACGAAGTAATTCCAATGCCTGTGCTTAATAAGCCTTACATTCCTTTTTGTATTAGCTTCACAATCTGCGATCATGATGAGATATGCAGTGATGCGTGAAACACTGTTATTCGTAATTTTATAATTGTCTATTGTTTGATCTAAACTTATGCAGTGCATTACATTTGTTTGGGTACTCAACTAAGATTTGTCTCATCAAAGTCTAAGGCTTTTGTTTACACTAGACACATGTTTTCTTTCTGTTAACAGATGAACTTTATTCATTGGAATGTGCATCATATGAGAAGGCCATTACTCAAAAGGAACACGTGAATGAACACGTACATGCATTCCTGCTCCGGTAAGAGACCTTTCCAGTGTTCAATCTGCTAGAATAGTTTTACGCAAAAACGGAAATTTGAAAATTCACAAGCGCTCCCACATTTTCAGCAGTCAGGGAATCAGTCAATTCAGTATACAATGTTGTTGATTTAAGCGATAATTTCATTAATTTAGTCACGAGTATAATTGAGATTGACATTTTCTATTAAACATTTTTGTCCACACATCAATCAAAATGAACATATTGAAATACTTTTAGATCTTTCAAATGTCTTGGTCAGAACATCTTACTTCTAAAATGTCCTTTATATGGAATTCGTAGTATTACTCTAGATTGGTACCACAATCGACCTCAATAGTAGACATGTCTTTAATTGGCACCTGCTCGGGTGGTTCACTGCGGCTCTGACCCGGAGATCCTAGATCGAATTCAGTCGCTGTCTGAAGAATTCTAGGCGCGGGCTGCTGTGATTGGTGGTAATTTTTGTGTGGCGAACCGATAGCGATCTTTCCTTCTTTGTCCCATCCCCCTCACATACACAAGCCAGGAGTCCACTAGGGTTCGGAAGGCCCGTTCCACCCGGCGCGCCACCCCGCGGATGGGAGATTCCTTTGTGGGGAAACGTG
Source organism: Gryllus longicercus (assembly GCA_038098605.1). Classification (NCBI taxonomy): domain Eukaryota; kingdom Metazoa; phylum Arthropoda; class Insecta; order Orthoptera; family Gryllidae; genus Gryllus; species Gryllus longicercus. Next base: position 60,281 of record JAZDUA010000005.1, on the reverse strand, counting down.
TCGAAACTCCTTTGTGGGGAAACGCATGTCGACGTGTGTGTCGACGCCGAATTTCAGACAGGTCACAGTCAACTTCCTCGATAATACATTCACTTCTCTTACGGGACTAATGGTTTTAGTAGTTGCCACACCGGAGTCACTAGTCAGTCAGCTGAACTGGAAAAATGGGACTTCCTTGCTCTCCTTTAGGATTTCTTGTAAATTGCACAGGCTGTTCTGCAGGGTTCGCGAGTACAACCGTTAATATTATGTTCTAGACGATTCAAACGGACGAAGTTCCCTTTGCGGTTGCAAAATGAATACTCTTTGGAATAAAGAAACAATAAATAGTGCTATTTCACATGGCCCAAATTCACTTCCTAACACGAAATTAAAAGTAAAAGAAGGAAAAGTTTCAGTGCGATGTTCCATTTCAAATAAACAATTAAGTCAATTACGTATTACTGAAAATGGACGATATTCAATTGACTGATGTAAATGTGACATGTTTAGGTTCCAATTCAGTCTAACCATAAATGCAACGTCCATTTAAATACAAAGAACACAAAATTCAGTTCACTGCGCTAAGGTTTTAAAATTTATTGAATTCAATCGGCCTTCATACTCTTTTTATATTGTCTTGGGCTGAAATATGGCTTAATATTTTGGAAAAACATACCCTATAGCTCCCGGACATACATTACATAAAATAATTGTACAAATTGTAAAGAATACCCACCCTCGTCTTTGTAATCCTCTTCATTAAGCTAGAAATACTATCATTGCTTCCTTCTTGATTTACTAATCAGTATTTTTGTCAAAATGACCTTACTCAAGAACGGGAACATTTTGCAGCAAAAACATTTCTATATCATTTGATGTAGTACTCATATTCATTAGGTGCCAGTATCAATTCACTACAAAACTATCACGTACATGCAGATTTTGTGAAAAGTGATCAAATGGCATTAGTATATCAACTTCGATGCACCACTTCAAATGTCAAGTGAAATCTTACCTGCTGCATAACTGTTTCTACGCTATCAGAGACTATATCGAGTATCTGAAAGGTAAGTAAAATTGATTTTAACAATGATAATTTACTGTGTTAGTTACGATAAAGAGACAACCCTTTCCGGAACGGAAGTAGCGATGACGTAACTTAGAGGCGTTCCCGTCGGAGTGGTTTGAAAGCGCCTGTGGCTCTATAACACGTTGCGAGTTGGCGGACTTGCCGAGGGGTGGGGCGGGGACGGGGGCGGGAGGGGTTGTGTCTGGGCCAAGGAGGGAACGGAGGACGGGTGCTGTGGGAGGAGGAAGTCGAGCGGGCAAGCAATGCTGCTGCCAGGCCATGCCTCTCGCCTTGGGATTGTCCTCAAGGTGGCATTACAGCCGTCGTGCAGTCTCCTAGGGCGAGGCGTTGGCGTTGGCGTTGGCGGCGCCGACGCCAGCCCTGCACGCACTCCGCGACGAAGGCGAGGCCGGCGGCGGCGGAGGCGGCGGCCCACAGCACGAAGGCCTCCTGCACGTGCTGCAGGGAGAGCGGGTGCACGGCGGCGGCGGCGGCGGCGGGCTTGGCGCGCGCGGGGCCCGTGGGCTGCAGGCGGAGGCCGTGGTGGCGCACGAAGGCGCGCAGAAACCACGACCAGTGGCGCTGGCGCAGGCGGGTGGTGACGCCCGCCTCCACCAGGTGCTGCACGAGCGCGCTCACGCGCTGTGCGCCGGGCCACCCGCGCCGCGTCACGAACGACAGGTAGGCCGTGGAGATGAAGCACTCGCGCACCTGCCGACCGGCGCGCAACGTCTTCACGAACCTCATTTTGGCACAGAAACCCAAATTGTAGGGAGGACGGTGCGCCCAGCATCTGCAGCCATTTCATCAATTACATTTTTGCTTCAATTCATTACAAGATTAATCGCAATATTTTTGTTCGGAACCAAAAACTTTACACCAACCTATTTCAGAAATAAAATGATTCCAACTAATGTACTTGAAATACAATCACTACGTAAGTTGGGTCACTATGGCGCAAATTAATCATGTGTTTTTCTAACAATATTTCACACATTATTCACTTCATTAAATTACATGTTCTCCAAAACTTAATGACGCCATGTTCTTCCTAATAAAACAAACACAATTGTTTGTAACAAATTCTTACCAAGGTAATCAACGTGTATTATTTGCAGATTCTTAAGCAAGCAAAAATATAAAATTCACATTGGATTCACAGAAAATAGATATATCCTGTTATTATAGAGATTAAATTTCTTCCTCTAATTCCTGGTTTAGCCAGAATCCATGTTTTGTGGGTCTTTGTTACCCAAAGATTAATTGCTGGCAAAACGTCTGTCTGTTCCACAGACTGTCCGTCTCTCCGTCCATGTGTTCACTCTAGCGTCTAAACTGTTCAGCCGAATTTCTCTAAATTGATATTTCTTGATCGAACGCAATGAATTCAAGGCTATGAGAGTTTCAAACGGATATTTTGATTTTTGAGGTACTCTTCATAAAGTCTGAACATTTTCAAAATTTTATAAAGAATTTTTCTAAATTTTTATATTAAACCTCGTCCTCGAATAGAAATAAAGGACGCTTAAGGACCAATTGTACAATCCGAGTTTAAACGTGATCCCCGTTTAAACTCGGTTTAATGTCGACTGGCTGGTTGTACAATTGACGATCACTAAACGCCGTTTAAACTGGAGCCGAATCAGAACTGCCGATCTTGAGAGATTAAACTAAATTCTGTCGATTCTCCTGGAAACATAACCTCGAAGGTGATGACTTATATCGAAGTAGCTAATATGAAAATTGCATGATAAACCGATGAAGAAGATTTTGAAGAATTCGTTTCCAACGCGTTTCCGAGACGTCCGATTATTTCGTCCTCGTCCAAATATTTCGAAATGTCGAGGGAAACCGAATTTTTTGACAAGTTCCGTCTATCCAAAACCTTCGTAAATCATTTACGTGTTTATATTTTCACATTTCAGTGGACAGCATAGTATACGCAAAGATCGTAATGTAGTACTAAGATTACGCAAAATTTTATCATAGAAATTTCCAACTTTGCGTACTCTAGGGGCAACGTTATACGCCAGCTAAAGGATATTTATGAGGATACATTTAATTGAATTTCACAAGCGGAAGGCAAATAAGTGCAGGCTTCATTTTCTTCTGCTTCAAAACAAAGTTAAGGTAGATGTTTATTTATTTCTTTTCATGTTTTCGTATTTTGCATTTTTTTTGAATAACTAAGGGTGATTGAATGCCATGTAATGTGATATCGCACTTTCCAAGTAGCGGGTTAAGACAAAGTTAAATCATATGAGCCGATTATATTTCAAGTACATTTTAAAATGACCTGCAGAGCGCAATTACAAACATTTATGACTGCATTATCACTCACTTCAAAAAGTTCCTTTCAGAAAACTAGGTAATTGATTAAAGATATTATTGTCGTTCTTTATTCTGAGTAAATATTCTTCTGTATATTATGATATTTTGCGTTATTTGACGTTGTCTTCAAGCAGCTGCGTGGGCGCGAGTTGTTTTCAATAGAGACGTCATGCGCAGAAGATTACAACATGATTTACAAATCTTAACAAATTGGTTTAACAAGTGGCTAATAAGTATTAACCCTACAAAATGTCAAGCAAAGTTATTTTCATTGAGACGAATCAAAAATATGAATCCACAAAGAATTAATAACACAGCAATTTGATGATTATCTCCAAATACTGCTGTTAAATATCTTGACTTAAACATAGAAACAAAGTTAGCTTGGAAAGATAATCAAATACATGCGGCGAATAAAACAAATATTAAAATACTTAAACTGTACCCATTTATAAATGTTTATAATACACCACAAAATTAATGTAATTCATGTAAAATATTTTCAAACCATTGAAAGACATTTTTTGTCGAACAAGGAAAATTTATATTTAAAAAAGCTCTACCTCTCATTCTAAATACCCTAAGTTGAATCAATCACAATAAACGAAAGTAAAATCATTGTATATCGACAAGAAACTGCAGATGAAATTCGAATACATGGTTTTCCAGTTGTTCGCGCTTTTCCGCTAGTTCAGGGTAGACAACTTTCTCCACCGAAGGTCTCGCATGCGTTTACTTGAACTGTCAATTAAGTTTGATGAACAACTGAAGTTTGGCTAAACTGAGTTCACATTCTGAACGGAGGTTTTCTGGTCTGTAGTTTAAACGACGGCTTGTGCAACTGACCCTAAGAGAATGAAGCACGTCTCTTGTTTCAAAACCACAAGACAATTTTGAGTTTTATGCTATAGGCAAAGCCTGTTCCGATCAATCAGTTCTTTAAAAAAGGTCATGTACAGTTTTTTAAAGAATAGTTTTCGTGTAATTTGGGCTTACAATTAAAAAAAGCGTTTGGTCAAAAACCTTTTCTTCAATTTTTCTCCCACGGGTACAAGAACTGACACTGAAAAGAAAGGTATGGGTCTCATTTTCGTTCAACGCCTTAAATTAAAAAAAATATATGCGAATTTACAAATAATGCGAGAAAGTAAGTGCTGCTGTATCACGACAAGTTATTTTTTTACAGCCCAGCAATTGAAAAAAACTGAAAAAATTAACAATTTGTGTTTTGAGGACAACCTTTTAGATTTTTTAGAGCCTGTTCCAAGGTACTAGAACAGGAATTTATTTTTTATTTTTTCGAATCCTTTGCGCTTGAATATGGCGTTGAGAAAATATCAAAAACAATTTTTTTGATAGCATAAATTGTTTTCTTATTTCTCATATCTTTTCAATCATAATGTAGAGTTAAAGTGACGAAAAAAATAAATAAAAAAGAACACCTTTTGTTGTAGAGGGGTGTGGGTGGTTTTCAGGTACTTCGTACAAACATTCGCAGTTAGATGGATGTAAATCCGCCCAAAAAGAAAAATTCCGAGCGGGGAATTTGAATTTGCATTAAAATAATTATATTAGAAGGTTTTTTTGTGAGTGTGACCCTATAAAATGCTTGAATAGTTTTATTTTGTTTGTGAACATTGTAATTAATAATAATTTTTCTGTAAAAACTTAAACCATTTGTTATATCTTAATATTTAAAACTTAATTATGACTATTCTTATGTCTACAGCAGATGGGAGGAATACTTAAAGGGATAAAATAATTTCCCCACGTTCCCATTCTCTCTCTTTGGTCCTCTGAAATAGCCGCGCTTAAAAATATTACGACATAAATGCTAACATATGCATGCTTATTCCTTATGGCTTAACAAAAAATGCTAATAGTGGAACTGTACTTCCAAAATATGACTTAATTTTAAATGCCGTATTCTACAATTAACCCCAAGAACTGCCAATGTGATATATTATATACTCATGTTGTGCACGATAAAGACGCTATGACTTTTAAAACCCACTCAATATTAAAGGTTTAAAATCTAACATTACTCACTTCTCAATGTAAATTTGAACGACTTAACAAATAATTAACAAAACATTATGTATAATGTAAAATACTAAAACAAACCAAACTCCCTATCAGCATTGATGTTGTTTTTTGGAAATTTCGTCGTCATCTGAAAAGCAGCCCAAAGCCGCACATGTTTTGATGCATTGCTGACCGTTGGTCGGTATTCTCCGAAATCAATTTTTGTCCCGCTAGAGAGAGCCGTTTTACAGATCAAAAAGCGGAATTCCGTCCAATGTGGCAACCCCGGCGATGAGTCGGAGGCTAATACACCTTTCAAATATCCCATTTTCATGTTAGAGTTATAGAGTAACCACTCACACGTCAGTTGGTTTTAGGGTACTTTTTACCATCTTATCCGGGAACACCCTTTGTGAATGGAAGAAAGAAAACAAAATATATTCACATAACCCCTCTAGATACTACCAATCTTAATGTAGCATTAAGTGACTTGCATTAAAATAAAATGAAAGTCAGTAAGTCTATTTAAAAAGTAGTGCATTAAATACGTGGTGAAAGTGACTATTTTTCTTCTAGGATTGCCCCCCGCTGCCTAACAGAGTTACTTTCCTATTCGCAACTACGCGGTTATTTTCCTATTCGCAAAATAAAATGACGCTTTACCACTCATATCATAAATAACTATTTTACATTTTTCGTGGCCATAAGAAACATTTGGGTACTGTAAAGTAAACAAAACACAGAGGTACAGACTTTGGTATAATTTAAGAAATATTAAAACTTGTTTTTAATGTGGTTAATTTTTTCTTAATTCATATTATGTATTAATTTGTATATATAAACTTTCTAGAACAGTAGACATTGATGAACAATTACATTCGATTCGCCAACCCTTGCCTGGTGGTAGTTGGAGACGCCGTCGTCGCTGCCGCCCTCCTGCTGCGGCCCCATCAGCATGATCTTGGGGTTGCCCACCATGCCGGTGCCGGGGGGGATGATGCGCCGGAGGCTGAACAGGCCGACGTACACCGTGCGGTTGGCCACCGCCGCCACCGGGCCCTCCGCCCGCTGCAGCGCCTCCATGTTGTGGCGCTGCCACTCCGACGCGTACACCGTCTTGATCCGAGCGGCCGCGTCCTATTCAACCATTCAATGGGTATTAGTAAAATAATAGTTATGCAACAAGGGTTTTAATGTCGAGCGATGGCCCTTGGAACGGGATAAAGGTTTCATTTTTAAGATATTTATACATAATGTGACGATGCCCATGCCATCCTTCAACTTATTTTTACTCCTAATTTAATTATTTATTTGGATAGCTTGATTTTTTGTAATGATTCGCCGTCACTATACTTACCTTCTCAGGGCCGCATCAACTTCGTCCTTGTGGGCTGAAAATTGGCTGCTCATACGAGACTACGGCTGGGGAATACCTTTGTTTACGATTACAATTTATTGGTTGTTATTATTTAAATGATAACATCATTAATGAATCGAAATTACAGCGACATGAAATGTCAGCTGCCAATCATTCTTTTCAGAAATAAAAGAAATTTTGTTTCTTTTGTAATTCAACGTTAACAAATTTAATTTTTTTTACTATTTCCCCCTACCTGAGCTGGCCATCGTAAATTTATTGGTATTAAGTTTCAAAATTTGTTTCATTTAATTTAATTACTATTGAAATTCTTGGTCTTGAACATTCAATACTTTTTAAAGTCTTTATGACAGTGCTTAAGAGATTTGCTTTTCTGTGCGCAGATGAGCTGCTCTCTTGGCGGCGCGTCAAGAAGAATTCCATTCCCGATCAGCCACTGCGTTCCCATACAAACGGCTTTGAGCCGTCCTTACATCACTTTCTCGATATCATACACTTATGTTCGCATACAAACGGTTTTGAACCGTCCTTACATCACTTTCTCGATATCATACACTTATGTTCCCATACAAACGGTTTTGAGCCGTCCTTACACCACTTTCTCGATATCATACACTTATGTTCCCATACAAACGGTTTTGAGCCGTCCTTACATCACTTTCTCGATATCATACACTTATGTTCCCATACAAACGGTTTTGAGCCGTCCTTACACCACTTTCTCGATATCATACACTTATGTTTTATCACATATGTCTGCTCGACTTAATTAACTTTGTCGATATAAGTCACAACATCCCACGAACTAATTGATGTCTTCTTAGATACGTCCTGAACATTTAAAAACTTAAAAAATATTTGTATGCACACAGCATCCGTCAGTTGCTGGTATGAAGTTGTGCCCTGATATTGCATGTTGAAATGAAACATTTATACAAAAAAAATATGAGTACCTTGCATTAGAAAATAATTACAGTGAACATTACAAAATGTTTTGAGACAATAAATTGACAAATTACAAAGAGAAATGTTAAGAAACAGTAATTCACATTAAACTTCTTACGATGGTAATTCACATTAAATTTCTTGCGATACAATATTTAAATGGATGAAGTGTTATCTTTGTAGGTAATAGTAACACTTGCATAATTGAGAAGTGGGTACAATTAATTCGCATGATAGATAAACGTGATGTCCGAGGAGCGTAATTGTCAATTGTGGTTTTGATGTCTATCCATGTATGAAATAGAATAAGACTTAAGGACTCGAAGAACCTGATGACGGAGGTGATGTGGACTGTAAATTGACAGATGTAATCCGTTGCACATCAGACACCGTCGCCCTTCCATAACTAAGTTTAAAGCACTGAGGTGGCAGAGTTACGCAATGAGATGCAAGTCTGCGCGTGAGACGCCGCAGTAACGTCGTCAGTTGCGCTTGTGACGCATTGTAGTACCGAGAGCGGGCGCTTCCCAGAAGGGCTGTGATGATTGAAAACAATCTTGCACAAGCTTGCTTTACATAAATGATTTGTAACGAATCCTGACCTGATGTGCGTGTCGATATTATATAAATGTCTTAATATACATATGTGATTAACTTTATAAATAAGTAGCTTGCATGATCAGACTTATTTCAAAATTTTGCTTTAAGGAACAAATGTCATAGACTCCGAACAAACGCGGAACTTATGCAATGCTCAAAGTACAAGAGATTTCAACGAACATGTGACCAACACCATTCTCTTAATCGTCCGTCACACAATCCTGTAACAAAATGTAATCAAAAACTTTGAAAACTTTTATTGAAAATTTTGAAAATGTCCCAGAAGCTTTATGTAACTTACCCCCCAATTAAAATATCGGTTTCAAATTCACGGGGCCGCGACATCAGACAGATCGATTAGGGAATATCAATTTTGGAGATAATTGGCTGAACGATTTGGCCACTAGCGTTGTTCACTGACCGACGGACAGGCGCACGGAAAGAGGACAGGCCTTTTGTTGACAATCGATTTTTCGCACAGCATTACATAACTTTCTATTTAGCGAGAGAGTAACTAGTGGTGCTACAACAGCACATCCCTCGCGATATTTCTGTCTTCTGTCTCTTTAACTACCATTTGAAAAATTCTTAAACAAATGAAGCTTGAAAAATACATAGAATTTTTAAATTCAAATGCTGAAATGAAAACAGCTTTCTTCCCTTAAATTCCGTGTTTTCACGTTCTATATAAATGTACTACCTATGCACGACGCGTATTTTAGCCGTACCTAAAATTATTAGTTTATTTTAAGATGAAAGAAAGGCAGCCTTCTTTATTGCCTTCTGATATCTGTGCGGCCTTACAACAATGGATTACAAGCAACAATGACAGATTATTGGTATGGGATACACACTTTGCCAATTAGAATTGTTGATACCGCTAGCAAGAAAATGAAAGTGGATATAAAATATAATAATTCAACATTACTCGTTTTTTTGATGCTTTACTCTTCTTTCCCACATCTGCTTAAAGCTAGCACAGACCAAATAAATTAGAAAAATAACTAGTACGAGGAGGTCTGTGCCATTCGGTAGCACCACATAAACGTATTGTAGATAGAACTAAATGATTGTAATAGAAGTAATAAAGGTTGTCTCACAGTATTATTTATTTTATTGTCAGTATATCGTGTATCTGGTTTCCGAAAGAAACTAAAAAGCCGGCAACTAGGTCGGTGGCGGATCTAGCCATCCAGCAGGGGTAGATCACAGCCCCGTCCGTTCGTCTGTCTGGTGTACGTGAACAACACTAGCGGCTAAATTATACGTAGGATTTTACCAATCTAAAACTGTCTGTTGATCTGGCTAACTCGAAGCTCTGCAATTTTGTTAAATATTAATTAATTTTTAAGAATACTTTACATGAAGCACCTGGAATGTTTTCAAAATTTTCTGAAAATGGCTCTATATTATTTCTGTAAAATTCTTGTAAGAATAGAGTTAAATTCACTTGTAAATGTGGCATAGGTACAATTTTTACTATTAACTCTGAATTTACGAAAATTGCAAGACTTTGAACATTTCTAGGCGTCTTCCTACAACTAAAAAATTGATGATGGACATTTTTCCTTCACATGAAATTTGTCCTACATAATTATTTCTTTATTTAGTGTCATGTACATTTTTTGTATTTTTTAGTAGTTTTTGCGCAATATTGCATGCAATAGGTGAAATATTAGAAAATAACAAAACAAAATTATCCCAAAACGATTTTTTTTTAATTTTTGGTAGGGATTTTGCTGAATGCACTATGTAAAATGATGTGAAGATCATTCTGTTCTATTCTTCTGTTTTTTTCAATAATTAAATATAATTTGCATCTCTCTCTCTCTCGCATTTTTAATATTTACATTACCGACGATTTGTTAACACCAGGGCCGGATTTAACTTGGTGGGTGCCCATGTGCTGATTTTTGGTGGAGGCCCCCCCCCCCATATATATTATATGCAGTTGGCGGCTGACAAAATAAAATCTATGTGTCAAATAAGTTTAATTTAATAAATTTTTTTTGCAAATAATTTTTGCGTACAATATTTTATTTATAAACCGAATATTTACAACACATTACAACTTAATTATAATAACTAAACTACAGGAACTTTTCTTGCTTTTCTGTAAGCAAACTCTTCAATTACATCGTTGAAAGATAATTCTTTTAGAATATCAAAATTGATGTTCAAAATAGAAAGATAATTAAGTCGTTCTTCTGCATACTAGTTCTCAATCTATTTTTTAGAAGTTTTAATTTTGAAAATGATCTTTCCGTTGTACAATTTGTTATCATTAACACAAGATAAATTCTTAAAATAATTTCTACATTCGGAAACGCGTCTTGTATTCCCTTCTCAATTATTAAGTTATACATAAAATGTTCCCGACTTAAGGCGCTTTTAGATTCATCTTGTATGACTAAAAATGCATCATGAAATCTAAATTTAAAAAAAAATACAAATTACTACATAACAATGAAATTAAAAAGTTTTTGCAGAAAAATAGACCAAAATAAAAAAAAAATTAATTTTTTTATTTGGTGGAGGCCCCTTTTTGGTGGAGTGCCCTGTGCTGCAGCACTGTCAGCACATGCATAAATCCGGCCCTGGTTAACACTGTTGAATGATATCGTAGGCTTTCCCGGCCAGAGTCATGATCTGGGCTGACCGGGTGACGACGCGTCGAAAGCTGAGGTGCCGGTCACGATATGTCGGTGGAAACGTCTTCATCACAGCCTTCGACTCGGCGTCACCCGGACAGCTCATATCACAACTTTGTTGCATTTATGAAAACATGTCCTGAAAATGGGGTGTTATAAAATTTCTCGAAAACTCATTACTTTCCTCTAAAAATAAGCTTCAAATTTTGCATTTACAGAATCGCTGAAACGCCATTTTCTCGAAATCCCCTGCAAAGTTTTTGATTTTTTTATCGAGTAGTTCTAAATAAAACTACATAACATTACTTAAATTTTTCTTTGATGCATTCTTTTTTTCTACAAAAATTTAAAAAATGTATATACGTAACAATTACATACAATACCCTGCCACAGAAGTTGAGAGACCAGTCGGGAGCTCAGAGCTTTCCCCGACAAGAGCGGTGCCCCGCTGACAAGTTATATCTGATTGAGGAAAAAAACTAAAAAGCGGGTAATTAGGTCGGCTCCGGATCTAGCCATCCAGCGGGGGTTGATCACAGCCCCCTGCCGTGATAATAGATACTGACTAGGATTACGGAACTAATGACCTAAGCAGTTCACACGCCAGGAAACACTAATCAATCAATCGATTTCGCCCACAAGGTGAGAAAGCGTCATTTACACCTGACCGACACTACCTGCATCGTGTCAATCTCCTTCTCGTACGATGGGGTGACGATGAAGCCCGTGAAAGATCCAGCGATGGTGTTTCCCATGAAGAAACTCAAGATGCTCATCCACACCAACACGAGCCTGAGGCGGCCCATGAAAGCGCCGGTGAGGAACGTCTTGACGATCTCGAACAACGCGTACCCGACGCTCCACCGATACCCCAGCACGGCCACCACCACGAAGAACAGGAAGCACGCGCCGATCGCCACCCAGATGGAGTAGTAAATTGTCAAGAGCGCGCTCTGCTGAATGGGCGGAGCTTTTCGCACCAGCATGCACAAGTTTTCGATGTCGTGCGGATAGAGGAAACTTAAATTCTTGACCATTAATACGTTTTGGTATCCAGGTTCATTGCCAATATCTATTTTTCCTTTTTCTAAAAGTGAATATTGTTGTTGTGAGGATGGGCCGGTGGCAACACAATTTTCTCTGTAGCCCAAATGCTTAGCTATTAGTAACATGGCTTGATCGTGACCCCCGATGTTGTTTTCCCAGTCATCCAAACAGAATGTTCTGGTTTGCCTCTCTCCTAACCTTCCTATGTACACAACTTCTTTTATTTTTTTTTCTTGCGCTTTCTCTTGTTTGTTATGGATATCTGGAAAAAGAGGGTGTACTTCTACAGGAGAACCGAGCAACCAGCAACACATGCAAAAATAGTAAGCCAATGTGAAGATATTCATCCTATGTGTGTTCCAAGATGTTTTATTTCAAGAATGAAACAAGAGTCACAACCACGTTATTAAAATAACATTTACTTCAACGGTAACAGGATTAGTCCCAATTTTTTTCTTTTTTGTCGCAGATTATAATCATGAAGTGAGCACTACAATCATTGAGATTGCATTATAATGTAATTATAAACAATACAACCGAAAACAGTTTGTTGCTATTTTACTATTAATTCTTGATCTATTCACTCAAGATACATGAGTTTCAAGAAGAAATTGTTCGCAAGAAATTTGAGACATTTCCCGCGGAGTTATCATAATTCATCTGTAATGATATTTATCTCCCTCTCGTTACAAATCATTTTTGAATTTCAACTCACTCGTTCATAAACCTTCACGATTGTTAAATGTCGAGTTTTATACCGCATTCATTGACTTTGCGTGTTTCAATACGTTGGGAACATTCATGTGCATGTGAGTAAACCAGTAGGTGAATTAAAATAAATATTTAATTTAATCTTGTCATCTTTGTGGATGTGATGGTGTATCCAATGTGGCATAGCGTGCAACTTTAACTAATTAATGATAAATAATGCTACTTCCCGAAGAAACATGGTGTTAATTTTGAACATTTTTAAAATCTTTCCTGTAAATCTACGGAACCACCCCAATTAGTAGGGAAGTTCGAAGTTAGATTTACATTTATTATTAAACTTCGCTTTGAGCTAATGCTGGGTGGAAAACATGGCTACAATTCTAATATGATATGGTATTTCTCATTAATTTCTAATTATCTCCATATTAACTTTTTGTCTTTTTTCACTTTCTTATAAATTATAAATATAAATTCTTCGTAATAAGAGAATGTTATGTAATCATGCGGTGTAAACGATGTATTTTTGCCAGAAAATGTATTATAGCTGGTAATCAAAAAGTGGATAACTCCTGTTGCCAAATTAGGGGGGAAATCCTTTAGCACTTAATGTAGTAAACTCCACGTTTTGTTGGTTTTGATACCGAAAATTTGATTGACTGCAAAACGTCCGTCTGAACTTTCGTCTGTTCTTGGTCATCGCTAGCGGTTAAACTTGCCAGTCGCTTTTTCCAAAATTGTGATGTTGAAAATTATTAGAGATTCGAGAAACTTTATTTAAAATCATTTGAAGATTTCTATCCACAAATACATATATACCGTATATATACGCATTACATATACAAATAAACCGGGTGTTTTTATACCTGCTTTTGCAATTTGTAACTTTAAAGCATTTTTCTACTTTCTTTTGCGATTTATAAAACGTATGTCACGTCATATCAATTGTTGAATTTCTGTACACCTGTATGAATCGATTTAAGTAAATTAATGAGTCTATCGACATGATATTTAAATACATTATGAACACTAGCCGTGTAATCAAACTCCAAACTACCTGTGCAGAAATTATTATTACATTTTCGCCATACAAATTCTTCATAAGAAAAAAAAGTTCTAATCGTGCGCCAGAAAACATCGAAATTTTGCCAGATTAAACCTTATTGTCGGGTTCTGTAATTGAAAAGTGGATAAATCCTGTTGCTAAATTTAGAAAAAAATCTCTCGTGGTATAGACAGAATCCATGTTTTGTTTGTACTTCATACCGAAAAATCGATTGACGCCAAAATGTCCGTCTGTGGTTAATAATAACGCCTAAACCGTTCAGCTGATTTTCTTGAAAATAGACATTTCCTGATTGATCTTAACGCACTAGAGGCTTTGGGAGTTTGTAACGGATTTGATTCTTGAAGTTGTTTTACCTGAATCGGGCTTTTACATTTTTATACCTTCACCAATGCGGCACGTCTGTAGTGGAAGCCAGCACGTTAACTCTGAGGATCTGAGTTCGAGCCTCGAAGCGGTAAAATAATTAGCTGATTGATCACACTTCTGTTGCTTATGTAGTGGTGTAATGTTTGCAGAGCATTTAGAAATATTGCGAGCAAGTTTGTGCTTTGGTAGCGCCACAAGTTTTCATTCTCAATTTTCGGTGTCCTAATTATTAAATGGATATATTAAAAAAGAATAAATTCCCTTCATTACTGACAATTCCTATTGAAAAATTCGCAACCGGTTCGATTATTAATCAATTAATAGGATTTGCTGATATTTTTTAACAGAATTTTTTTGTGCAAAACTAGTATAACCTAACCTGCTCTGACCTAATTCAGTTTACTTAATCTTTCCCAAACCCAAATTCAGTGTACTTAATCTTCCTCAAATCACCTCACTTTACCACACCTCACCCCACCTAAACTAACCTTACCTATCATAACCTAATCTAAAAATACCTACCTTAACTTGACTTAACCTAACGTAAGTTAACATAATTCAACCGAACTCTACGAAATTTAAACCAAACTAACCAAACGTAACCTAAAGTATTCTAACCTAATTTAATCTCATCTAACCCAAACTAACCTCAACTCACACTCCTTACTTCTTTTCATCCCACCCCTACTCATTTTAACTCACCTCGCCTCATCGTAACTCACCACACACCGCAACTAAAGTTGCTTTCACGCACCTCACCTCATCTCAAACCTCACGCTTACCTCACCTAATCTCACCTAGCCTAACCTAACCAATCCTCATCTCACCACACCTCGACCAACCTAACTGTTATTCAAAAATTAAATGTCATCTTCTAAACTCGCTACATTTCCATCCGGCATTATTTTCTTCTTCTCTATGCCGATTAGTCTTTTAAGTAAATTCATTGTAAATACAGATCTCCTAGGTGTAGGGAAACCCACTTGCCTATGTAAGTAAACACTAAATATAAAACACGAGCCCAAAGCTAGTGAAGTGTGAGCTCCACTACTAAGAGCACATTGCGCAGCGCTCGCAACACGGTTAGATGTGATTAATATAACGTGTTCTGTAATAATATATTACTGGCCATCTACGGAAACTATTAAATCAAGAGTTAAGTACTACTTACCTCGGATGCCCCCAAATTGAACTCACCTCACCTCACCATTCATTACCTTACCTCACATCACCGATCCTTACACAACCTCACATCACGTCACTCCACCTCACCTAAACTACAAAAACCATAACATCTCCTTACCTAATCTCAACATACCAAATTTCACTCCACGTCATTTTACCTCACCTTATCTCACCGTACAACTCACGTCGCCACTCACATCACCTCACCGCACACCTCACAACGTGCCCCTCACACATCACATCTCACACCTTATCTCACCTAACTTATCGGAATCAAACCTAACCTAACATAACTTAACCATCTTAACCTAACCTAACCTAACTTTCCCTGACCTGACCAAACTTAACCTAACCTGCCTTTACCTTGCCCAACATGACCTAATTTAACCTCACCTAAACTCAACTAACTACACCTTAACTCACTTCATATTACCACATATCACCTCTATTCAGCACAGTTCATGTCACCGCACCTAACCTTAACTTATATTAATCCACCACTCTATCCCTCTCCTCACCTCATCTTATCTTACTTGCCCCACCTCACCTCAACTCTTCCGTCCATACACTTCACGTCACTACACACAACTTCATTAAATCTCACATCACCACACCTTACCACCGCTGCTCATCTCACATCACGTTACGTCACCTAACCTAAAAAAACTAACCTAACATAACCAAATCTAAACTCACAATCACCTCACATATCCTTACCTACTTTCACCTCACCTTATCTCCTTTTATCTCACCACACCACACCTCACGGCCTCACTCTACTCACCTTACCTCAACCTCTTTCACACCTCACACATCAACATTTACACCTCACAACTCGTACCTCACTGATCTCACATGAAACCTCACACTTCGCACCTCATCTAATCACTATACTTTTTATAATAATTATATAATTTAATTTTTTTAAATGACATAAAAACTTAACTATTCATTTTTTTTCATACGGACTCTGGGCATTTTCAAAAAACGAAATGTTTTCTCTCTAATTCTTTACATTTCCTTCCGTCCTTATGTTCTCCATCTCTTTGCAGGTTGTTCTGGTAAAATTTTAGCTACTCATTTTTGTTTTCATTACGACTCTGAGCCATTTCAAAAAATAAATTCTTCTCCTAAACATTCTACATTTCCATCCGTACTTGTTTTCTTCTTCTTATAGCAGATGGGTCTTCAGAGTGTATACCTGTGGAAGACGGAGGTAAGAAGACTAGGTGTTGTGAATTTTGTTGTACGAGTAGAGTAAATTTCTTGAACGAGTGGAGTATTATTAGACACAAATTTAGCGTACGTCCGACTATCACGGTTAACTGTAAACGTTGGAAACTTTCAAAAATTTGAAATATATCCGGCTGTTCCCTACAACTCAAAGATTGAAGATATAGACTTTTCATTTACTTAAAGTTGGTAGCAGATAACCAATTTATCACCAATATTGTCAGAATCATTATTTACAAATGCTGGCAGTTTTCGAGCATAATGCGTGTTACATTAGCGTAATTGTATCATGTAGCATCTTTGGTTATTATGGGATTGCTAAAAATGTTAAGAAAAACACTACACTATGTGATTCCTTTTTAAGGATATATTTGAAATAAAATTGAACTGTCGAAGTGACGACAAGGAAAACAAACTAGTATCGCCGTTATAAGGTATTGAAGAAGCAAGTATCAGCTCCAAGACGGCGCCACTGAACACCTCTGTTCCCGTTTTTATTGATCTAGCGGCAAATACATGGGCATTTTCCGCAGAGATGTGCATCGACCAGATGGGAAATGTGGACTAAACTAAAACTCCTTCCTTCCCCCTTATGAATTGTGACCGGAGAGGTGGGGAAGGGAAAGGATGTGATGGCGATGGGGTAATAGATTCTATTGTGAGGGGTGTGTTGTAAGTGGGTGTAGATGTTGGGTGGGAATTTCAAAAGAAGAATTTGGATGTATTTTGTAGCTCTTTATTTTCTGTATTTATTTTTGAAAGAAATTTGGCATGGGAACTTTTTTTATTTTATTTATTTGTTGTTTGTAACTGAAGAATCGTAAGTACGAAGTCGGATGTCAATGTCTTTGTCAGATTAGTTAATAAGGAAGTCAGGATTGGAGAAGGATTGGGAGCAGTACGTTTCGTCTCACGTATACACATAGTATCCCGATGGTGTAGTCGTTTAAGTATTGTTTCTTGGTATCTTGGAGGTCAATAATTTCGGTCATTGTCTTCTTCTTTGGTCCCTCTTCCATATACGGAAGTTAGGTGTCCCATAACGGGTTTTCTTGGGTAAAATTACTCAGAGTGGTTTCCCGTTGCCTTCCCTGATATGATGATAATGATGATGATGATAGGGGGTGAAAGGACGAACACAATACAACCATGCCCGAGGCGGGACTCGAACCCGCGATCTTTCGGTACGAGATCGCTACGAAACTACTGCCTTAGCGATCTCGGGCACCGGATCTGCCGGTCATTGTAGAAGTTGATAATAATGATGATTATGGTTGTTCTTGTGATGATACGACGTTGGAGTATGAGGATGATGGTTTATTATGGGTCTGATGTTTGGAGGTTCTGGAAAGGCAAGGGAATGTGGTTGATAGAGTGTTTGGAGCTGTCTATGTTGTTGTCTGAGTCCTAGTCTGCGATTAGGTTAGTTGTTTAAGTCTGTCTTCGCGGGCTTTTGAAATGATGGGACACGTCGGCCAGTACGATGGGTGATTTTGAGCGCAGTTGGCGCATTTGATGATTGGGTTATTGCATGAGTGGGTTGGGTGGCGAAGAGAGAATTTTGCACATACGGCGGGACGGTGGCAGTAGGATTTCATATAGTAGAGTTGTTGGCAGTTGGAACATTGTAGGACACGCTCGGAGGGGATGTACCCTAGGATCCTGATGGTGTGATGCAGTAGTCTCGTTAATGATAGTTTAATGTCGTCGACGTCGCATCTGTTGACTTCAATAGTGTACAGTCCAAGTCCTTGTAATGTTTGGTCATTTTGTGGCTTTTTCATTTTTGATGCGTGATGGATGGTGAAGTTTTGTGATTTGATTTCTTTGATGATGTCTTCTGGTGATATGTTTGGAGATAGTCCTCGAAGAACCACACACAAGTTTTGTGTGTGGTTCTGTCGTGGTGCAATGATGATGATAATATATCTTGAATATATTTGAAGGTATCGTGTCGAGTCGCGTCGTCGATTTTTTCAAAAGTTTGCCGTTGTCGCCATGAGTCTTTGGCTGAATAACCAGTTCTTGTCTCCTGTGTTTGGCGGGAAATCCGTCGGGTGCCAATGTCATAAGTTCTTTGATGAGTCCTTGGGCGTCCTTCAATTCTTTTTTTTAATATGTACAGTTTCGATTAGTCTTTTTTGCTGTCCTGTTGGTCCGTGTGTCTTATTTATATTTTTTGTCCGGTTGCTATTGTTAGTCATGTATGAGATGGTTGTCGAAGAATTGTTTATCATTGAGTCGGTTTCTGTAACGTCAATTTCAGTTTCCATGTCTTCCTCAGGTGCTATATGGTCAAATGGGTTTGAGGTTAGGATGGGTGAATTGTTTAAGGAAGAGGTAGGTTGGCGAAGAGGGATTTTAGGGAAAATGAGTTTCTGTTCATCTCCGGCCTGTCGTCGGTATTAGGTCAATCAGTTCTTTCCTTTCCTTGTCTAGGTCAGTCGGTCTCTTCGAAATTTGTTATTCGAGGGTCTCATCCTTGTCAATACTCACTCCTGTGTTGGGAGTTGCATTGGGAAGCATTTGACCACTTACTGTTGTCTTGTCTGCAGCCTGAAACGTAGTGCCTGATTGGAGAGAGATAAAGGTAGAAGAGGAAGAAGAAGAAAAAGTTATTGTTGCGGTGGGGGCGGCCGATGGCGGCGCTGGGGCGTCTGTTGCGGGCGGCGACATGGCCACGCCCTTCCTCCGTGATGACCGGGAGGGGCCGCGGTGGTCGCGTGAGATGGCGTCGTCGGAGACACCTCTGGTCTCACGCAGAAGTTGGCTCCGTCGCGCGTCCCTAGTGATGTGAATCTTTTCCTTCCGTGGGCTGGTAAGGTCCGGGGTCGAACGCAGCGAGTCATGTTGGTGAATTGGCTGAACTGGGAGATGTCGCCTTAAGGGTTTGTTTTGCTACAATGAGAAGGCGGGATCCATCCCGCGCGTTGGAACGCGCGAAGGTGCAAACTCCTGGGCCGCAGGAGCGGCCTACATAGGCAGCGATCGCAGTGGTGTAATGCCGTGACATCACCTATGGTATTTATCATACGGCTCAACAGGAACGGCGTTGCGATCGTTTATCAGTGGTCGCCGTAGCCAGAAGGTGTACCAGGAAATGCAGTGTCGTCTTAGACAGTACATGTCCAGTAAAAAGAAGCCGAAGTCGTCGTAGTCGGGACATATCCAAAGTTGAAGCCGGGTCGTCGATATCAAGAAGGAAGTCAAGAAGATCGACGACGGGTTATGCACGTGCTTTGAAGACGTCTAACGAAGAGCAGGGCAGCCAAATTCCATGGACGATAGAGTCATAGTAAAAGCGAAGGCACCGTAATGTGAAAATAAGTGTAACCACTAAACTTCAATAAATTTTAAGAGATACTTGTATTGCGTGGCCACATGTTTCTTTGTCATGGCATTACTATTTACAAAAACATTTATTTTATAAAGGGCCCTAAATTTCTTCTTTATACGTTTGGTAATGATAGTGCAAAACGCTCTCCTATAAGAAAAAATAACATCGAAGTGCGTTATATTTCACAACAAAAGCCATTGTTCGAAGCATAAGGACTGGGGAAATAATATACAACACAACCAGCTTCAGTACATCAGCGCCATCTTGTGGAGTTCAGGCGCAACGGCTTCTGGCAATTTCCTAACATTGCCGCCAGCTGCCAGAAAACTGGAGCAAACCAGGATTTCTCGCGACAAAAAGGATTAAACCTAAAACACACGTCCACAAGAATTTAAATGCATAGATTCCTTTTTGATCCATACGTAATTGTACACAAAATAAATAATTATTACGCAGAGATACTGTACAATAGGATTACTTAAGCAAGGGTGTAGTTTGTCACACATCTTAATATATTTCTATTTATACAAAGCTGTTAATAAATAGAAAAAGCTGCCGTAGAGGAGCGTAATTAGCACAATTTTAACTACGCTAGAGTCACTATTTAACTACACTAGACAACTCGCTAGAGTCAACGCTGTTAACGAATGAAAAATGGGGACAATTTGCCTAAATATTACAACATTAAAAACCTAAACTAAAAATAAATTTAACCGAACTAATCCCACCAAATTTAACATTACCAACCTTTCTCACCCCACTTTTATTTTATTATGTTATAAAATTGGTGTACATAAAAAACACAAAACTACAGGTCTGTAGTTTGTCAGGCGTCATTTTTAATCTCTATTTTGTGTGCTGGCCCTTGCGGACGAGATCGCGCTCCGGGTTGTTTCGCGGTTCCACTTTCACCGCTGGACAGAGCAAACCAACTCTATCAAGTGTTTGTCAACTATCCCCAGTCTGCGTCTTATCCTGAGGCGATGTGTTTTATTTCTATTGTTTTTTCGGGTGATGATTCCAAATGAAATATCGTCACCAATGTATGAACAAAGAAAATTACTCTAAATGGACCTCAGAAATGCACATTCCAGATCTACTAGAAGGCGGTATTCTTGTTAAAGATAAGAAAGCTTCGTATTCATTTTGAAATTCACTAAACTCTTAATGATTTATTCACAAGTATTCATGATAGATAGGCGGACAGACATGCGATTGAGGAAAAAAATCAACTTTCTTTGCGGCGTAAGAGGACCTCTAAACCTGTTGTTTCTTTTACAAACTTGGAAATAAATTTTCTACAGCTTGATATAAAGTTCCGCTTACTACGTATATTACCCGTTTACGTATGTAATAATGTAAAAAAACAATTTAAAATGAAAAAATGTAATAAAACATATATTTCCACCAGAGGTGTAACTCTATTTACATTATTTTTTGCAGGTTTTTAATGTTGTAATATTTAGGCAAATTGGCACCATTTTTCATTCGTTAACAGCGTTGACTCTAGCGAGTTGTTTATAATTTTAAAATATCTCATTAAATTTAACATTGTTATCCGGTAGTTATCATCCGGTTATACAATTACTTCGTATAGCACTGAGTGACATTCTGGTAAGTGACAATATTGTTCGTTTAAAATTATCGATATGTAATATTTTTATAATAATTATATAGTTTGATTCTTTCTTAATACTTATATCCCAAAATTACAAATTCTTATAATTTATGATAGGTCTTCAAAGAAGGGGCTTCACAGTGTATACCTGGGGAAGACAGAGGTTGGAAGACTAGGTGTAGTGAATTTTCTTGTACGAGTAGAGTAAATTTCTTGAACGAGTAGAATTTTATTAAACACTTACAAATGCAGCATACGTTCGATTATCACGGTTAACTCTAAACGTTGAAACTTTCAAAAAATTGAAATATTTTCGATTGTTCCCTACGACTTCAAAATTAAAGATATAGACTTTTCATTTACATAAAGTTGGTAGCTGATAGCCAAATTATCGCCAATATTGTCAGAATCATTATTTACAAATGTTGGCAGTATTCGAGCATAATTACGTGTTACATTAGTGTAATTGTATCTTGTATTATCTATAATTGTTATGGGATTGCTAAAAGTTTTAGAAAAACACTGCATTATGTGATTCGTTTTAAGGATTTATTTGAACTAAAATTGAACTGTCGAAGTTGCGACAAGTAGGAAAACAAACTAGCATCGCCGTTGCAAAGTAGTGGAGAAGCAAGGATCAGCTCCGAGATGGCGCCACTGAACACTGTTCCTCACCTCACCTCACCTACCCCAACGGTTATGACACCAGGCCATGCCATACCTTGATTATACACGTCTCTTCTAGCATCCAACATAGAATGCTTAAATGTTTGTAGGTCGTTGCTATCATACAAGTATTCCTTGGAATTTAACAATTGATTGCAGCAATTACTTCGTATCATATCTGAGTAACATTCTGGTAAATGGCAATATTTATTCTCTATTGGTAATAGAGATGTAAACATTTTTTGAATTATATGATTTCATTTTTTGGAAAATTACTCTGGGCATTTTCAAAAATTAACATTTCTTCTATTAAATTCTGTATTCTTCTACCCGTACTTACATACTTCTTTTTTGGCAATGAGTCTTCAAAGAGAATACCTGGGGAAGACAAATCACCCACGTGTAGTGAAACCAACCTGCTTATGGCAGAAAATACTAACTATAAAATAGGTCTAGAAGTGTTCTTTACCTAATTGTAGAGGGATGTGGTTGTACAATAAAGAGTGAAGAAGTGTCTTGTTGGCTTTTGTATGTCTTTTATATGTACCGATATTATGGTTATTACCTGTGATTTTGAGGAACATTTAGGTAACGTGTTCAAAAATGTAGATTTCTGAAGAGTAAATCCTTTTTTAAAAAAAATATTTTTATTACTAACTCAAATAGGGAAAAGCTGTATGTTAAAGTATATTAATTATACCTGAAATCTTTTAAGGGAGTGTTGTGAATTGTTCTCAGAAATCTCTCGGTAATTTTAAATAACTCTTTATTGAAAATTGTTTTCCCATGTCAACTGCATATTTTTTATATTTATTATATTCGTTTGATCCTATAATAGTAAAACGCAAGAATAATTTTTTTAATAATAAAAACTAAATACCTGTTGTTAACACCTTTTTCTCTATAAATGGAAATATAGGAATAGAAAACGGGGGTTTCACAAGCCAGCAATCTCGCTGGGGTTAAAAAGTAAAATAGGTTTATATAGAAAAACAAAAAGAACACTCGCTACCCTACAAGACGTATGCTAACCTAAACTAACCTCAACCTATCCTGACCTAACTTCATCTAACATAAAAAATTTAACCTAACTTTCCCTCACCACACTACACCTAAACTCTCCTCATCGAACATAACCTAAAATAACCCTACCTAACAAAAAACATGACAACCCAACCCACCGAATCCTATCCCAACCCAACCCAACGAAACCTAAGCCAACCCATCCAACATAACCCATCCAAACTTTACCTAACCCAAACTAACCTAACCTAAATTAACCGATGCTGACCATACATAACGTCACTTGTCCTAAAATTTACCATTCAGAAGTCGATTACTCGCTTTGATATCGATTTCCCATTTTCATAACAAATTTCCAATTACTATATCAATGAAGAGTAGGGCAGCTAAAACCCAGGGTCGATAGAGTAGCAAGTGTAGTAGTAGAGGTGCAAATAGGCACCGTAACATGGCAAAAAAATGTAATCACTGAACATCAATTAATATTAAGACAAAATTCCATTTCGTGTCCACCTGAATATACGTGAAATCTTTTTAAGGGAGTGTTGTGAATTGTTCCCAGTAATCTCTCGATAATATTAAAAAAATCTTTATTGAAAAATCTTTTCACACATTAACTGCATATTTTTTATATTTATTATATTCGTTTTATATTATGTTAGTACATCGCAACTATAATTTTTTTTTTCAATAATGATAGCTAAATACTTGTTGTTAACTCATTTTAACCCAACCCAACTCAACCCACCCAACATAACCCAATTAAACTTAACCTAACCTAACCTAACCGAACGTACCTTAATCTAACCTAACCAAACTTAACCTAACCTAACCCAAACTAACTTAACCTAATATAACCGATCCTGACCTCACATAACGTCTCTTGTCCTAAAATTTACCATTCAGAAGTCGATTACTCGTTTTGATATCGATTTCCCATTTTCATACCAATTTCCAATTACTATATCAATATCCCATTTGAATTTGATTTCCCTTATCAATATTGACTTCCCCTTCGATTTCGAATTCTTACTTTGATATTCATTTCCCATTTTTAGTTCAACCTCGTACGTACGACAGGGGACTATAATATTAAATATGTGGTTTATGAAAGTTTTGGAAATATATTTATTTGTGCAAAGTAATTGAACTTTCCTCACTATTCAAGAGAGAGTGTCAAATTGCCGCCTTGCGAAAGATGCGTCAAAAATGGTTACACTAGTGTAAACACTTTTCTGATTTTCAACGTCAAAAGTAATTTGTTGAGACCGCAAAGTGTGAAAGTGACTTTTAGATTGTACTATCTCAGGTACTAAAAACTTCGATTTGTAGAGGATTATACTGCACTGTAATTCAAGTACAAAATGGCCAATGAATTGTGTGTATGTAAACATTTCTTTCAATAATATTTTAGATCCTCCAATAATCACGGCGAAAATCAGATTTGCAACGTTGCTTCTGCATCAGAATCGCTTACAACACCACCAAGAAAAATAACTCCGCCGTCATCTCGAAAGAAAAAGAGATTGTTGTAGTCTAATCTCACGACTTGGAAAATGGAAAACAAGAGACGGTGAGTGATCCATCAAACAAATAATTCCAAAACTGCAGAACACTTCAGTGCAATAACTCGCAGAGACATCCCCTCATTATTCATAATTTAATTTTTCGTGTTACAAACATACGATGTACAAACTTTTAGAATTTCTTTTGTCAGTCTCAAAAGCGTTGTGTTCTCTCTTGTATCTCCTCGGTCTGTAATAGTTGTATAGCATCTCTAGTGTCTCATCTGTGGAAAAATAGATTGAGATGCAAAGTGACAAAAGCATAAACCGATTGTCTGGCTTGCGTATCCCGCAAGTCCCGCCTGCTCCGCCGGGGCTGGCCGCACGCCGCCTGGCCTGGCCTTGCCGCAGCGCCGACAGCGGGTCCACAGCAATCGGGAGGGTGACGCAACGTCGCAGAAGGGGAAGAGGGCGCGTAGTGTTTTCCTAAGTTGATTTGTTGTCAATTTGATTTGTTGTCATGAAGGCTCTCTCAGTACGTTTACGTCGTACCTCATGGCTATTGGCATTATTGAGGTTAGACTTTTTAAGGCATATCACTGAAAATGATAATTAAAATAATACAATACAAATAAAATAAAATCGGTATACAATTGTCAATGACAAAAAAACAATCACTTTAAAATACAATTGCAAGCGATCGTTTAATATTATACACTAAGTTTTATCATGCATTGACTTTTTTTTGAATATATATTATAATATTTTTTTTTGCACTGAAAGCTTGATTTTCAATTATTTTTCAATTGCCATAATTAGTTATAGATATACGGATAAATAATTTAAATTATATTTGTTACTTTGATAAAGAACAGTTATTAAATGAAGTATAATCAAAACAACTTTCTAGAAATAATTTATTTGTCAAAACAACGTTTGCTGGAACAGCTAGTACAGTATAATAAAATAAATGTCATATATATATGAGTATTACACTTACATATATTTATTTTAATAAGAAAGTCCTAAACAATAAAGCACCAAAAATGTTTAACAAAAAGTAAGAATAATTTCACTGAATTTCAATTTTTTTCTTATACTTTGGACTAAGCAACACGTGGTCGGTTATTAATGAATTGTAGGTTATTAATTAAAGTGATAGTACTTTTAACATAGCGCCATCTGTTGGATACTCACTCAATTCAGTCAACTGACTACCTTATACCGTCATCTGTTAGAATCTTATGTCCCTTTGTAAAATAAAAACCAATGATTCGCAATAATTAAAATTGCAATCTCAAATTCCAAAAATAAACTATCCTATCTCTTACGTTTGAGAAAGCACACGTTAAAAAACACATTAAAATCTGTTCAGTATTTTCGGAGGTCATCCTGGACAAACACCGTGACACTGGAATTATAAATAATAGATATATATATATACGTTTTTTAAACAAAAACTTCTTGTTAGTAAAGTCAAAGTGCAATTTGTTACGTCTCCGTTACAAATTATATTGGGAAAGTTCGTTTCAATCCGTATCACAATTAATTCTCATATTTTGTTTCTCTTTCTAATTTCCTGTATACGGAGTAGTATACGTAGTACAAGGAAAGATATGTATGCAAAAATGCAAAAATTGCAAAAAATGGGAAAATTGATTTCCAGCTTTTTAAAAAAATACACCAAGTAGACCTTGACAAACTGTGAAATGAATGTTTTTATCATAAGGATAAGAAACAATCTTCATTGGTATAAAGCTAATTCTAATAGAATTTGTATTTGCAGTTGCAAAAGCCAATCTTTTTAGTTAGTGAAACAGTTTCAATTCTTAAAGCTCTTGAACACTTCGTATAAAAGTTATTTAACGGTATAACTGATTGAGTACCACATTTGCTTTGATCTTGCGTTAGTCGTGTCCGTAGATGGCCGGCTATATATTGCTTTACTCTTTTTAAATATTTCGGTTTAATAATTAAAACAGAGAAAATTGAGAAAATTTTAAACAAAAGTACTCTGGCTAGCGGAAAGATTGCAGTTAACAAGAGTATTTTAAAACTCAAAATAGGTAGGTAAAACCAAAGAATAGTGAAAAATTAATACAAACAAATCCGTTCCTATCCTTTTGAAGTCCGATGAATCGGAAAGTGATTCTTTTTTTAATATGTCTGTCTACCCATTCATCTATTCGTCCGCTCGTTCTTCTGTCCCTCTGTCTGCTGTCCGTCTGTATTAATGTTCGTCCAACAGTCTGTTATTAAAGGGCTAGAGCACAAAATTCCACATTCCCACAATCATATGTCCAACTATCCAAAGTCTCTTTCCCTTTGAACTTGCGTTAGTCGTTTCGGTAAAATGGCCGGCTATATATTATGACTAAACAAGTAGGATTATAATTAATTAAAAAAGTTCATTATTTCCAATGTAGACTAACAATCGATTCTAATCGATAGGTTCTTAGAAAGACAATGCTGATACCAGAATCAAGAATTTGGCTCTGCGAAGGTGTATTTTCATGTTTAAACGACAGTGAACGATAGTGAATATGACTTTCGTTGAAAAACAATTGGGTCAAAACTATCGGAAATGGTGTTTTTTGCAGTTTTGCAATCTGAAAAATGCGTTTTATGATACTTCCGATGGCAATGTTTCTTGTATTTGTTTAGTCCTTAGTTAAAAAGCAGCTAGTACCTGTCGATAAGTCCTTATAATGACAAAGTTGATACGTTAGGTAAATACGTAATACCCATGCTGTACCTTGAGAATACACTACCCTTCTAGCATCAAGCATAGAACGCATTAATAATTAAATTCCTTGCTATCGTACACTTATTCCTTTGGGTATTTACTATTGGATGCAACATTTACTTCATATAAAACTGAGTGACATTCTGGTTGGTGACAGTATTTTAGCTTAAATGATTGATATGTAATAATTTTTATAATAATTATATAATTCAATTCTTTCTTAAATCTTTTATCCCAAATAATAGATAGACGCACACTGGGGATAGAGTTGATAGGCACTTGATTGGTTTGTTGAGTTGGTTTGCTCTGTCCAGCGGCGAGGGTGGAAGCGTGGATTTTGTTAGATGGTGAACCGAAATTCAGCTTTGAAGCTGCCATTAGACATTCACAGTAAACCAAGCGCAATGTGTAATAATAGAAACAAAAGCGGAATGGCTGCAGTGTTACAAAAAAATTCAATTATTATCTGGGAGTACTATGAGTCATAAACATTCTCTTGAAGCTTTTCACAGACTATGCAAGAAATAAACGGCAATAATCGACTCTTCGGTGGTGCTGTTTTACTACTATCTGGTGATTTCCGGCAGACATACCTGTCATTTCTCGCTCCACTTATGCTGATGAGAATATCGCATGTTTGAAACAATCATTTTTATGGAAAAACGATGAAACACTTCAATTGACTATAAATATGCGAGTACATTTACATAATGTTCCGATGGAAAAAGTATTTTCAAATCAATTACTGGATATTGAAAACGGTACAATCAGACTACATCGAAATACGCAATGTATCCAATTGTCAGACAACTTCTGCACTATTTTTCATTCAAAAAATGAACTAATTGAGTGTATTTCCTGAAATTCGTAATAATCACTTAGACCGTAATAGGCGCAGTAATCGTGCAATTTTAGCGGCAAAAAATATTGATCTCGATGAAATTAACTATCAAATACAAAATTTATTGCCAGGCGATCTAATGACTTTTAAGTCAATTGACACCATTGTTGATGAAAACCAGATCGTTAATTTTCCAATTGAATTTTGAAATGCTTTGGACTTACCCGGAATGCATCTTCGTCTCAAAATTGGTACACCGGTCATTCTATTGCGTAATTTAAATCCACCAAAATTATGCAAGGTACACGATTAGTCATCAGAAGAATTATCGGAAACGTGCTTGAAGCAACGATATTGACTGGAAAGTTTAAAGGCGAAGTCGTCCTGTTACCTCGAACACCTATGATACCATCAAAATCTCCAATTCCTTTCAAAACGCTACAATTTTCGACACGTTTGGCTTTTGCGATTACAATAAATAAGTCGCAAGGGCAAACAATGGCTATTTGTGGCTTAGACTTGGAAAACCCGTGTTTCTCCCATGGACAGCTGGTTGTTGTATGCTCCCGTGTTGGAAAACCAACGAATTTATTTATTTATTTTGACGAAAGACAGATTAACGAAAAATAGTTTTCATCGCTTAGGTCTTAATGAAATAAAAGTCATGATTATTAAAAATGAAATGTAGTAAAATAATAATAATTTCAGTTTAAAAAAACAGTATTATCTAACTCATTCATTAAATCAATAAAAATTAAACATTTACTATTCGTTGAAATTTAATTTGCACTTTTCATCGATCTTTATAAATCACTTCCTTAATAATACCAATACTAACAAATAATTAAACCAAGAACAAGAAAACCACAGCAAGGCGTGGCCGGGTCTACTAGTATTTCTGTAAAATCCAAACTGAACTACTGAATCAGCTGTACCGTTAAATAACTTATATTTGAAGTATTGTAGAGGTTGAAAACTTAAAAATTAACTAACGAGATTCGCTTTCGTAGCAACAACTCCAAGTACTATTAGAAGTTGCTTCATACTGGTGAAGATAGTTTCTTATGCGTGTGGTAAAAAAAAATCACTTCATATTTCTCCGAGGTCTATATAGTGTATTTTTTTTCTTTTAGAAATCTGGAAATCAATTTTTTGCATAGGTACATATGTTTCCCTTATACTACGTATAGAAGAAAGTAAAAAGAGATACATAATATAATACAGATTGGTTTCCCGTATTGATTTTTGTCTATTCTTTGGTCTGGCCTATCTATTCTCACTTGCGAAATACTCTTGCCAACTACCGACTTTCTGCTAGCCAGCGTACATTTGTTTGAAATATTCTCAATTTCGGTGTCTTAAAATAATAACGGAAATATTAAAATAGAGTAAATTCTCTCCTTTAATAACAATTCATATTAAAAATTCACAACTAGTTGAATGAAATGGCATCTGAGCGCTACTGTTAATAGGAATTATTAAGGCATTTTTTTGCAGTCCATTTTTGACTTTCTTAAAAACTTCATTTACTCATTTGAAGCACATCAACTCATAAATTATATATATTTAACGAATTCCTGGAAGTATGTATACAAGCGGCGCTAGATATACTTCTATATAATTACATTAGAGAAATTTTTAAAAAAGCAAAATCAGATAGATAGTGTCATACGTTTACGTTTCTGTACGAATTGTAAACTTTTTTTAAACAGGCATAAGGCCATTGGCGACGAAACTGTAAATAGGAATAACACGCCTGAAGCGGGCGCGGAGCTCGCATATTAACCAAACACATGTATGCAAATGTCTTTCTGCCTTCTATTCAAATGTGTTATCCATAAAGGATGTGACATGGCAGCACTCTAGCAGTTGTTGGCTGAAGTACAGTTCTAAAGCGGTAGACATGAAAATATTCAATGTTGATACAAAATAAATAAATAGATAATGTTGTAAACAAAATGTGAGGTATATAACAAATTAGAAATGATTACTGATCACTTATATTTAGCTAGAAAACACATGAAGCTTGTACTCTGATTGCAAAAATAAATAACCATTGGCAATTTGATTTAAAATAATCATTCCTAAAACTCAAAATAAAATACAAACAGTGATTTCTAAAGTAAATAAATAGTATAGGTAAACTCAGAATCAAATACTGGACAATTGTCCATGTCAACAAAAAAGATGTAAGGCCCTTATTTTGAGCAGGAAAAATTAATCATGAGTGGAAAAAATATTATTCAGTTCTTGTGCCCAAAAATTAAAAAATAATAAATTTTTGCAGACAACTTAATTGTGGCAATACTGTTCAATATAGAATAGTCGTTAGAATGTTATCAAAGTCTCAAAAGAGAATTAACAAGGTATAAAAATTATCCATACCTTTATATGCACAAAAATAATATAATAAATGGTCTCACCACATATTTCAGGTATATTGAACCATTTTCAACAGAAATTGAAATAAATATAACTAGATATAAGGAATATTGTGGCTGTAAGTAATTTACACAGACAAGGAAAGATTCTGAATCAAAAAAATATGACATTCTGAACTTAAAATATGACAAACCTAAACCAACCCCTGGTAATCTCACCCCACCCCACCACATCTAAACGAACGATTACGACACCAGGCTGTGCCATATGTTGAGAATACACTTCTCTTCTAGCATGCAGAACACAACGCATAAATAATTATAATTCGTTGCTATCGTACAAGTATTCCTTGGTTTTTAACTTTTGATTAAAACAATTACTTCGTATCACCTCTGAGTAACATACTGGTAAGTGGCAATGCGTTTTCACCTTTAGTAAAAGATATGTAATAATTTTTATAATAATTATATAATTTCATGTTTTCCAAAATTATACTGGGCATTTTCAAAAATTGATATTTCTTCTCTTAAACTCTTTACATTTCCATCCGTAATTCTTTTCATCTTTTCTTAAGGTGTGCTTATGTATTGTGATTGTATTCAGTTGTCGAATGATATTCTTTCAATAATTTTAAATTTGGTTGATTTCTTAAATTAATTCATGAAATATTTTTGGGTAGCATGTGTATATTTTGTTATATATAAACCTATTTTACATTAGTTAATTAAATAAATTGGTTCATTCTGTTTAGCGTTAGTTTTGTGTATAGTTTGTACTGCCACATTAACTCTGTGAACTCCAGCGAGATTTCTGGCTTGTGAAACCCCAGTCCCCTATTCCTATTATTGCATTTAGAAAAAAATGGGTGTTAACAGTAGGTACATATTTTTCAAAAACGAAAAAAATTATACTTCTGTAGTACTATTATAGTATCAAAAGAATATAATAAATACAAAAACAAATGAAATTGATGTGGAAAAAATGTTCAATAAATATTTATTTACTATTATCAAGAGTTTTCTGGGAACAATTAACAACACTCCCTTAAAAAAATTCAAGTATATTTAATATTCTTTAACACCTAGTTTTTCCCTTTTTGTGGTAATAATAAAAACAAAAAAGGCCATTACTTTTTAAAAAGCTACATTTTTAAACACGTTACTTAAGTGTTCCACCAAATCACTGGTGGAACAATAATACCAGTACATGTAAAAGACATACAAAACACAACAAGACACTTCTTCACTTTCACTGTACACCCACATCCCCCTACAATTAGGCGAACGGCACTTCTAGACCTATTTTTTATTTAGTGTTTTCAGCCATAGACAGGTTGGTTTCAATACACCTAGGAAAACTGTCTTCCCCATGTATTAACTTTGAAGACTCATCTTAAGAAAAGAAGAAATGAAGTACACAAAGCTTGTACTTTTGATTACAAAAATAAATTACCTTTTGGCAATTGGATGTAAAATATTCATTCCCAAAATTCTAAATAAAATACAAACACTGATTTATAAAGTAAATAAACAATATTGTTAAACACAGAATCAATTACTAAACAAATCCATGTCAAAAAAAAAGACGTAAGGATCTTATTTTGAGCAGGAAAATTTAATCATGAGTAGAAAAATTCATATTCTGTAATTGTGCCTAAAAATTAACAAAAAATAAATTTTTGCACACAAATTAATTGTGGCCACACTGTACAGAATAGAATATTCATGGGAATATAATCAAAGGCTCAAAAGAGCATAAACAAGGTATAAAAAATGTTCATATATTTATATACACAAAAATAATATATAAAATGGTTTCACCACATATTTCAGGTATATTCAACCATTTTCAACAGAAATTGAAATAAATATAATCAGATATAAGAAATATTGAAGGTGTAAATTATTTACACAGAAAAGAGAAGATTCTGAATCGGAAATAGGACATTCTGAACTTGCAATATGAAAATCCTAACCCAACCTCAATCATCTCAACTCACCCCATCACAACTAACCAAGTGGTCATGACACCAGGATGTACCATAACCTCGAGAATACACTTCTCTTCTAGCATCCAGCATAGAACACATAAATAATTATTATTCGTTGCTATCGTACACATATGCGACACTGATGTCATATTTCAGCCTGAAGAATTCAGATTTAGGTTCATAATATTTATTTCCATCTTAAAAATTATTGTACCACTTAGATTTCTTTCATTTGTATCATACAGACTACCATCTAAGTTAAAAAAAGTGTTTCTAAGCTGAAATATAAGGTACCTCAATATAATATATAATTTTTGTCTAAAATTTGAGGTAAAAAATCCAAATGTTAGGTTTACATGATTCTTGCCTTCTGGCAATATTCAAACACATATTCTAAAATGCACAGTGGCCACACGTAGGTGTTTTGTTGTATTTTTGTTGTTGTAAATTTGTATGCATGAAAATTGAATAGAGTTCCTCAACGACATGAAATAATTTTTCTTTTAAACTGTGAGCTTTTCATCCTTCAAGCTGGTTGGAACTTGTTCATTATTCATCCCTGAGTTAAACTATGCTATCTTATTAATTTATAAGTTATTATTGATATTTTGTTTTGAATTTTAGTGGTGATTATTGTAAGTCAATTTACCATCTTTTAAATTATTTTTTGTAATTAAACTACAAGCTCTGTGTGATTTCTGGCTTGTTAGAAACAGTCAATAATCATTCCTAAATCATGGTATATCCCAGATTTTATTTGCAACATTGTCTCTGGCTGTCTTGTATTAAAACTGATTATTTTTCTTCCAAATGTTTCAGTATAGCTCTGGTATGGCCTTTGGCGCCCAGATAGCAGGGCTGTTGCTCTCACAATCGATAGTTTCAAGTATTTATTTGTCACTATGTAATTCAAGCAGCTCCAACAGAGGTCATTACATGTAAAATTAATCTGCTGTAGAAATTTATCTGTAATTTTTCCTATAAATACGAGCGAAAAGTTTGATCCGCGCTCCGCTAGCATTGATAGGCCCGTCGTCTTTAACTACGTTAAACCTCTGTATTATTTTTCGAATTAGAACAACCTTTTTTGTTCTCGCTGTGGCTCACTGCCAAGTTAAATATGAAAATTAGGCTAATCTATTAAATGAATATTTTAATTGTACGTAGAAGACCATTTTTGTTGTACCAAAATTAATTGTAATCTGCTACCTTGGATTCGCTTATGCGTGTCGCTTATGTTTATAGTTCAAACATTTTGTATTTGTGCCAGATTTGTGTGACATTCCCGATTTCAAAAGGCTCTGTCTTGATTTGTTGTACTTCTCTCTATTTTTTTATTTGAATTTGTTACACAGCATTTAATTGTTTTTATTGTTTTGTGAAAGTTTGCTAACTGGCAGCTTTGTCAACTTTGTGTTTTGCGCCCACTACGCTGTAATGTTCCGTATAAAGTTGAATATTGTACTGGTGTGAGCTAATCCGAAAATCGGAAGCTCTTCATTTTTGTATTGAGCAATTTATTGCTCTATTTGTAATTCCGTATAATTATTGAATTTTGTATGCGGCGAAAGAGCCGTTAATTATTTATTCTCTTTCAGGATATCGGGGATTATTGTTTCTATTTTGTATTGTATCGGCGCCCTGGTTGTCCAATAAATACAAACTTGTATTGAAGGTTTGATAACTTTTCCATGCAACGGAAATTATACCTTCCATAGCTGACCCATATACCCGATACCTGCTTTTTATTTTATATAGGAAATATTACTTCGGAAACGATTCACGCTGGAGTCATTGAAGGTTATCATATTTTGGCCTGTGTGTAGGCCATTGGCTCGCGCTACGATCATTGTGATTGCATTCAGTTTTCGAATGATATTTTTCTATAATTTTAAATTTGGTTGATTTTTTAAATTAATTCATGAAGTCTTGTTGGGTAGGGTGTGTTTATTTTGTTATTTAAATAAACATATTTTACTTTTTAACCCCAGCGAAATTTCTGGCTTGTGAAACCGTCTTCTATTTTTATATATCCATTTATAGAGAAAAAAGTGTTAACACCAGGCATTTATTAATTATTATTGAAAAAAAATTATATTTCCGTTGTATTAACATATTATCAAACGAATAAATTAAATATAAAAATTATGCAGTTGATATGGGAAAACAATTTTCAACAAATATTCATTTAATATTATCGAGAGATTTCTGGGAGCAATTCACAACACTCCCTTAAAAAGATTTCAGGTATATTTAATATACTTTAACAGTTAGCTTTTCCCTTTTTGTGGTAGTAATAAAAATCCTCCTCACCTAACCTAAAAAAAAACTAACCTAACATAACATCTCCTTACCTATCATACCTAATTTCACACCACGTCATTTTACATCACTTTACCTCACCTTATCTCACCGTACCACTACTCACGTCGCCTCTCACATCACCTCACCGCACACTTCTCACCTAACAACTCGCCCCTCACACATCATATGTCACACCTATCGCATCACCTTACCTCACCTAACTTATCGGATTCTAACCCAACGTAACCTAACTAACTTAACCTTAATTCACCTAAACTAACCTCACCTCAACTCTACTAACCACACCTCAACTCACTTTAAAGTGTATACATGGGGATGATGGAGGTAGGAAGACTAGGTGTAGTGAATTTTCTTGTACAAGTAGAGTAAATTTCTTGATGGAGTAGAGTTTTATTAAACACTTACAAATGTAGCATACGTCCGATTATCACGGTTAACTCTAAACGTTGGAAAATTTCAAAAATTAAAATACTTCCGGCAGTTCCCTACAACATCAAAATTGAATATATAGACTTTTTATTTACAAAAGTTGGTAGCCGATAGCCAATGTATCACTAATATTGTCAGAATCATTATTTACAAATGTTGGCAATTTTCGAGCATAATGACGTGTTACATTAGCGTAATTGTAGTATGTTGTAGTATCATTGATTGTTATGGGATTGCTAACAGTTTTAGAAAAAACACTACATTATGTGATTCGTTTTAAGGATTTATGTGAACTAAAATTAAACTGTCGAAGTTGCGACAGGTGGGAAAACAAACTAGCATCGCCGTTGCAAAGTAGTGGAGAAGCAAGGATCAGCTCCGAGATGGCGCCACTGAACACTGTTCCTCACCTCACCTCACCTACCCTAACGGTTATGACACCAGACCATGCCATACCTTGATTATACACGTCTCTTCTAGCATCCAACATAGAATGCTTAAATGTTTATGGGTCGTTGCTATCGTACAAGTAAATTTTTTGGTTTTTAACAATTGAATGCAACAGTTACTTCGTATCACATCTGAGTGACATTCTGGTAAATGGCAATACTTTTTCGCATTTGGCAAAAGATATGTAATAATTTTTATAATTATAGAATTTCATTTTTTGGAAAATTACTCTGGGCATTTTCAAAAATTAAAATTTCTTTTCTTAAACTCTGTATCTTTCTACCCGTACTTATTTTCTTCTTTTCTTTCATAATGAAACTTCAAAGAGTATGCCTGGGGAAGGCCTAGGTGAAGTGACACCAACCTGCCTATGGCAGAAAACGCTAAATATAAAATAGGTTTAGAAATGATCTATACCTAATTGTAGAGGGATGTGGGTGTAGAGTAAAGAGAGAAGAAGTGTCTTTTACCTGTACCGGTAATATGGTTATCACCGGTGATTTTGAGGAAGATTTAGGTTACGTGTTCAAAATTATAGATTTCTGAATAGTAAATGCTTTTTAAAAAATATTTTTATTACTACCACAAAAAAGGAAAAACTAACTGTTAAAGTATATTGGGGGATTGTTCCCAGAAATCTCTCGGTAATATTAAATAAATCTTTATTGAAAATTGTTTTCCCATATCCACTGCATATTTTTTATATTTATTATATTCGTTTGATACTATGTTAGTACAAAGGAAGTATATTTTTTTTCAATAATGAACAATTAATACCTGTTGTTAACACTATTTTCTCCATAAATGGAAATATAGGACTAGAAGACGGGGGTTTCACAAGCCAGAAATCTCGCTGGGGTTAAAAAGTAAAATAGGTTCATATAATATAATAATATTAACACACGCTACCCTACAAGACTTCATGAATTAATTTAAGAAATCAACCATATTAATAAAACGTTGTTTCAACTGTATAAAAAACCCCATCTAAAAAGTTAAATGCTATATTCCTGGTTTATAATGGTAAATCGAAAATTATAAAAACTGTTACAACGTCGTACTATTCTAATCGTTCCGTTGTTGTAAATAAAAATCCATCATATTAATATTTAATACAAGCTATTTATTTGTCTACTTCATTAGAGTATACCTTATGATTTCAAAAGTATATGAATCTGAAAGTAAGGCCCGTTGACGACAGAAAACATGTTGCAATTATAGCTGTCATGTTTTAGTTTCCTTTAAAGTTAACGTTTTAGTGTTGAAACGATAATAATGTTGAACTTTACTTGGTATGAAGATACAGTTTATATCCAAAATTAGCTAATCCAAAAAAATTATTTAATTTATGAAAACAATGTGCAAAGTGTAATGTTACTTTTAAACTTAAAACGTTCAAATTAATGGGGAATTAATACTGAAACGTTACAATTTGAAATGTAACATTAATATTAAATAGGTGGCGGCAAATTTGATGTGCCTACAGGCGGCAAAATATTAATCCGCCCCTGCCTCTACGCTGTAATATTCTGTATAAAATTGAATATTGTACTGGCGTGAGCTAATCCGAAAATGGGATTTTTGTATTTGTAAAAAAAACATTTCTGACGGTTCTGTCCCAATTGTTTCGCAACGAAAATCATATTCACTATCGTTCATTATGGTTTAAACATGAAAATACACTTTCGCAGAGCCAAATTCTTGATTCTGGTATCAGTATTGTCTAAAAACCTATCGATTAGAATTTACCTAATTGTAGGTTAGTCTACATTGGAAATAATGAACTTTTTCAAATCAATTATTATCCTTCGAAACGATCTCGGTTAGATGTATTTCAAAATACTTGTTTAGTTATAATATATAGCCGGCCATTTTACAGAAACGACTAACACAAGGTAAAAGCAAAAGCGACATTGGATGGTTGGACATATGATTGTGAAAATGTGGATTTTTGTGCTCTAGCTTTAATAACAGACGGACAGCAGACGGAAAGACAGACGAACGGACGAGCGGACGGATAAATGAATGGGTAGACGTACATATTAAAAAATAATCACTTTCCGATTATCCGACTTTAAAAGGATAGAACGGATATTTTTGTATTAATTTTTCATTACTCTTTCGTTAAGCCTACCTATTCTGACTTTTAAAATACTCTTGTAAACTGCAATCTTTCAGCTAGCCAGAGTCCATTTGTTGAAATTATCTCAATGTTCTCTGTTTTAAATATTGAACTGAAATTCGGACGGAAAATCGAACGGGATTTGCAAGTTCGATATGGCATTGGGTCAGTGGTTCGCAAATAGACAACGTGGAGATTGCTCACTCGAAGTTCACTGATCGGCTCGCTTACTCGGTGCCCTTCTCCGCTTTACACTTCCTGCTCCACGTCCTCGTGTCTACTTAGTCTGTTCATTCAAGAGACACCTCATTCTTATAGGTGGGTGCTTGTCTTGATTACGAGGATGAGGAATGCGCTCGGTGCTTTTGGAAGCTGACCTCCCCCCCCCCTCCGCCTAATCTGCAACTACAGGCATTCCCAAATATATTACGCCAAGTATCCATAGACAAAAATGAAAGATTCATACGAGAATAAGGAAAACAACGAGGCAATAAGTGAATGCTTGAATGTGGAATTTTTTATATCTTCACAATATGGCATTTTCGTATCGGTAGTACTCAAGGCTTGCCCGTTGGCTCTAATTCATTCTTTTTTAATTGATGCCACAGTTCGAACAGATACTTCAGTACAGTTTACTACCCGAAAATTGCTGTTATGCAGCGTGTTGAAGAACGCCCGAATTCTTTTCTACCCAGTCAGCTCTCAACCGGCGAGCGGAACGGACGTGACCTAGCTCTGAGTTGCTCGTGCAGTTATCAGTGACTGAGTCAAATTCTTATCAGAACTAGTGCGATCGATAACGCTTGTGAATAGGCATAGTCAACGATCGTTTTGCCGCATTGCGGCAAAACTACAGAACAAACAATTAGATTGATAATAGTGCACCGCCACCGAGACAAAATCACCAAGTGTGTTTATATTGTGTGTCATAACAGAACTAAAAATAGTTAATACCACAGTGAATAGTGCAACAAAATAATACGATAAAGTGCTCAAAATGTTAACAGACGAGGATTCCCTAGGAGGACACATCAGCACATCCATCGAACTATTAAATAATGATGGAAATTGTGAATTATACACTAGACAAACTAATTCACACTTCTCACAAGAAAACCAAATAGCAGGTCTTCAACAACAATATCAACAACTCCTACATCAAAATCATATTCTTCAAGAACATCTTAACAAATTAGAACACCAAAACCAAATTCTACAACAACAGCTTCATCATTCACGGACCGACCCAACAGCACATATTCATCAAATACACGCAGAACGTGTACAGTCAACGGAGAACTTACAAACTGCAGAAGATAGCCCTACAGATATCAACAGTTAATTTCATCAACCAACAAGCGCACAACATCGACTCTCCAAATAGAGAGGACTCACAATTGTAAGTAACTATAGTGACGCAAAGCGTAGAATGTTGAACAATAGTGCAAGTAAAGATGCTACTTCAATAAATACATATTCAATTTTAGAATAAGTAGACGAATCAGAGGAAAATGTAAATAATAATGGACCACAATTAGAAAACATAAAAATACTCCCAATTTGTATCAGAATCGCAGGAAATATAACTCTTCTAACAAAAGACGTAGAAGAATTAATAGGAAATGGGTTTACACTCAAAACCATAGAGAATTCGGTAAAGATACTAATGAAAAACGTTACAGAATATCGAAAAGTCAGAAAATATTGTAAAGAGAAAAGTGTTCCATACTGTACATAATGTGTGCAAACAGAAAAAAACTTATCAGTAGTAATAAAAAAATGTACCCCTAATATTCACTGAAGAAGAAATGTACAACAAATTAGAAAGTCTAAACTATCCAATAAAAAAACAGATTAACCAACAGAGAACAAGTACCATTAAAAGTAGTTGCCTTGGAACTATTAAACTCCATTGAAGGAAAGGAAATATTCAAACTAGACAAATTACTTCACTGCATTGTAAAAGTAGAAATAAGAAGGAAACCACAAGGCCCCCGCAATGCAAAAAAATTCTTTACTTATGGACACACAAAAAATTATTGCACAATGCCCCCAAATTGTGATTACTGTGCAGAACATCATTGGACAAAAGTCTGTAAATTATTACAATCCACAAATCCACCCCCCCCCAATTTGTACTCTATGTAAAGAATATCATATGGCTAGTTCTAATCAATGCAAGTACTTTCCAAAAAGAAAGAGAATCCAACAATCAAATCAATTCAATACACAATTCCAAACTCTACAATCACAACAAAAATATGAAAACAAAACTCAATCACAAACATTCCCACAACAAACAAACATAAATCAAAATTCATTACATTCACAATTAGCTCTTAATAACAGTCAAAACGCAACTTCACTCACATGTGCACAAAGTTTCACAAAATACCATACAGTCAAATATTACACAAATTATAATGCAAATGTTACCAACAATAGTTAGCCAAATAACAGCTGCGTTAGTTCCACAAACACAAAACATTGTATCAAATCAAATCTCAAACATAATAAGAAATGGATAAACTTAACTGGATAAGCCCAACTTAAAATCAATAACACTTCTTAACTGGAATGCAAATGGCTTACCAAATAAAATATTTTTTTTAGTTCAACATCGTATGTGCGACAGATGACAGTAATATTTAAATATGTGGTTATTGAAGTTTTCGAAATATATTTATTTGTGCAATGTAATTTAATTTCCCTCACTATTCAAAGAGATTATTGTCAAATTGCCACCTTGCAAAAGATAAGGCGTCAAAAATCACTACACTAGTGTGAACACTTTTCAGGTTTTCAACGTCAAAAAGAATTTGTTGAGACCGCAAAGTGTGAATGTGGCTTTTAAATTGTACTATTTCAGGTACTAAAAAACTCGATTTATAGAGGAGTATACTGCACTGTATTTCAAGTACAAAGTGGCCAATAAATTGAGTGTGTGTAAACATTTCTTTCAATAATATTTTAGATCCTCCAATAATTACTGCGAAAATCAGAATTCCAACTCGTGAAGAAGTGTTTTGTTTAGTTCGGGGTTGTGTCACCTCACCGCCCTCCACATCTTCTCACGTCACCACACCAAACCACCATATCTCACCTCAACACACCTTACCTCTCCTCAGCTCACTTAACCGAACCTAACCTAAGCCAACCTAGCCTAACCTAACCTAACCAACCTAACTTTATCTAACCTAACCTAACCTAATACAACCTAACCTAACTTAAACTGACCCAACCTTACCAAAGCGGACCTAATCTGACCTAACTTGACCTAACCTGCCCTAACCTGACCCAACCAGACCGAACTAAACCAAACCTGATTGTAACATACTTAACCTATTCTAAACGCACCGAACCTGACCGAACCAGACCGAACCTGCCCGAGCCTGCCCGAACCTGACCGAACCTGACCGAACCAGATGGAACCTGTCCGAACCTAATCGATCCTCACCAAACCTGACCGAACCTGACCGAAACTGACCGAACTTGAATGGTCATGACCGAACCTAAGCTGACTGAACAAAACCGAACGTCCTATTTTCCATTCGGATATCGATTTCCTGTTTCTATATCGATTTCCCGTTTCGATATATATTTCTGATTTTGATACCAATATACATATTAAATACTAAATTCGCGTGTATATATCAATAACCCAATTTCATTTACTTTTCCCAATTCGAATTTGATTTCCCATTTCGATGTCGATTTCTGACTTTAATACTAATTAACCAATTCGTAATAATTGTTTCATATCCATATCGATTTCCCTTTTAATATCAATTTCCTGTTTCGATATAACTTTTCCCATTTCGATATCAATTTCCCACATCGAAACAAATTTCCACTTTTGATAACGATATCTTCTATTGATATAGATTTCCCATGTCGATATATCGACTACTAATAAATTACCAATTTAAATATCAATTTCCAATTATGATAGCAATTTCTTACTTCCATATCGATTTGCCTTTTCGATATTGACTCCACTATACGATTAACCATTTCCGTATGATTATTTCGCTAAATTTTTCCTATTTGGATATCAATTTCTTGTTTCGATATTAATTTTCCATTTAGATTTCGTTTTTATTATTTCAATTTTAATTTCTCAATTTAATATTCATTTCCAATTTTAATATGAACTTATTATTTCGATATCGATTACCTATTTCAATATCGGTTTCTTGTGTCTATATCATTTTTTAATTGCGATATCAATTTTTTTCGATATATACTTTCCATTTCGGTATCGATTTCCTATACATCAGTGTGGCCAGCATAAAAGAGAACATAACAAAAATGAGTGGTAAGAATTGGTATTGGCAATTGTTCTCTAGTGCTCGGTTAAAAATGCTTGACAATTGCACAAATGGGCCAGAGACAAAAAGAACCCGCTTGATTTTCTTGGATTTGCTAGACAGATATATCTAGCATATTAAAAAAAATTTCTCAAACAGGTTTGCTTGTAAGACCCAGCGTTAAAGTAAAAGCTGTTGACAAATGAGTTACAGGCTATGAGGTACGGTAGTAATAATAAAACAATTGGTGTTAAACCATCACGATGTACGCATTAAAAAGAAAGGATTCACTTCTGTCTAATTTTCACTTCTCTAATTCTCACTTCTCTCTAATTTTGTATTAGAATTTGTTACACAGCATTTACTTACTTTTATTATTTTCTGAAAGTTTGCTAACTGGCAGCTTTGTCAACTTTGTTTCTTTTTGCGCCTTCTACGCTGTAATATTTTTTATAAAATTGAATATTGTACTGGTGTGAGCTAGTCCGAAAGCGAAAACTCATTTTTCTATTGAGTAATTTATTGCTCTATTTGTAATTCTGTATAATTATTGAATTTTGTATGCGGCGAAAGGGCCGTTAATTATATATTCACTTTCAGGACATCGGGGATTATTGTTGCTATTTTGTATTGTATCGGCGGCCTGGTTGTCCAATAAATAGAAACTTGTATTGAAAGTTTGATAACTTTTCCATGCAAGAAATTATACCTTCCGTAGCTGACCTATATACCCGAAAATTGCTTCTTTTTTGTTAAAGGTATTATTACTTTGGAAACGATCCACGCTCGAGTCTTTGAAGGTTATCATATGTTGGCCTGTGTCTAGGCCATTGGTTCTAACGGCGGTCATTTCGTTGCCTTTTAGGCTAACGACTATGTAATATTTTATTTTATTTTAAAATTCAGGAACGAACCACATCGACTGATATCGAAATGGGAAATCAATATTGAAATAGAATATTGATATAAAAATGGAAAATTGATGTCGAAATTGGAAAACAATATCAAATGCGAAATTAATATGGTAAAGGGTAATTTATATTTAAATCTGAAATTGATATTAAAATTGGAAATTAATATCAAA
This sequence comes from Gryllus longicercus, assembly GCA_038098605.1. Classification (NCBI taxonomy): domain Eukaryota; kingdom Metazoa; phylum Arthropoda; class Insecta; order Orthoptera; family Gryllidae; genus Gryllus; species Gryllus longicercus. The sequence continues at coordinate 16,864 of JAZDUA010000005.1, read as the reverse complement.
GTAAGAATTCGAAATCGAAAGGGAAGTCAATATTGATAAGGGAAATCAAATTGAAATGGGATATTGATATAGTACTTGGAAATTGGTATAAAATTGGGAAATCGATATCAACACAAGTAATCAACTTCTGAATGGTAAATTAGGTTAGTTAGTTCGGGTTAGGTTAGGCTAAGTTTAGTTAGGTTAGATTAAGATACGTTCGGTTAGGTTAGGTTAGGTTAAGTTTAATTGGGTTATGTTGGGTGGGTTGGGTTGGGTTGGGTTAAAAGGAGTTAACAACAGCTATTAAGCTATCATTATTGAAAAAAAATATATTTGCGTTGTACTAACCTAGGATCAAACGAATATAATAAATATAAAAAATATGCAATTAATGTGGGAAAAAAATTTCAATAAAGATTTTTTAATATTATCGAGAGATTTCTGGGAACCATTCACGACACTCCCTTAAAAATATTTCGCGTATACTCAGGTGCACACGCAATGGAATTATCTCTTAATATTTACTGATGTTCAGTGATTACATTTTTTGCCACGTTACGGTGCCTATTTGCACCTCTGCTACGACTCTATCGACCTGGGTTTTAGCTGCCCTACTCTTCGTTGATATAGTAATTGGAAATTTGTTATGAAAATGGGAAATCGATATCAAAACGAGTAATCGACTTCTGAATGGTAAATTTTAGGACAAGTGACGTTATGAATGGTCAGAATCGGTTAATTGAGGTTAGGTTAGTTATGGTTAGGTTATGTTAGGTTATTGGGTTATGTTGGATGGATGCGCTTAGGTTTCGTTAGGTTGGGTTGTGGTGAGAAGGGTTTTGTTGGGTTGGGTTAAGTCATGTTTTTTATGTTAAATAGGGTTAGTTTAGATTAGGTTGGGTTAGTTTTTTTTTGTTCGATGAGAAGAGTTTAGTTGTAGTGTGGCAGGGTGAAGTTAGGTTAATTTTGTTATGTTAGATAAAGATAGGTCAGGATAGGATAGGATATACGTGTACGAGTAGAACACTTCAAATGAAATTCATCGGTGAAAACTAAACTTCAATCTGACGCATAGTTTCCGAGATAGACGACAAAGTCGAGCCCAAAATCATCAAGTACAAAGAACCCCCCCCCCTTACGTGCCAAATTTTGAAAAATCTTTATTTCGGCCCTGCCATCTGTTATTCGGTATACAAGTTGAAATCATTAAAAGAAATTCATCGGTGCAAACTAAACTTCAATCTGACGCATAGTTTCCGAGATAGACAACAAAGTCGAGCCCAAAATCATCAAGTACAAAGCACCCCCCCTTACGTGCTAAATTACGAAAAATCTTAATTTCGGCTCTGCCGTCTGTTATTCCGTATACAAGTAGAACACTTTAAAAGAAACTCATCGGTGAAAACTAAACTTCAATCTGACGCATTGTTTCCGAGATAGACGACAAACAAAGTCGAGCCCAAAATCATCAAGTACAAAGCTTCCCCCCCCCTTACGTGACAATTTCGAAAAATCTTAATTTCGGCCGTGCCATCTGTTATTCCGTATACAAGTGGAACACTTTAAAAGAAATTCATCGGTGAAAACTAAACTTCAATATGACGCATAGTTCCCGAGATAGACAACAAACAAAGTCGAGCACAAAATCATCAAGTGCAAAGCACCATTCCACCTTACGTGCCAAATTTCGAAGAATCTTAATTTCGGCCTTGCCATCTTTTATTCCGTACACAAGTAGAACACTTTAAAAGAAATTCATCGATGCAAACTAAACTTTAAGCTGACGCATAGTTTCCGAGATAGACGACAAAATAAGTCGAGCCCTAAATCATCTCTTACAAAGAACCCCCCCTTACGTGCCAAATTTTGAAAAACCCTATTTCGGCCCTGCCATCTGATATTCGGTATAAAAGTTCAAATCTTTAAAAGAAATTCATCGGTGCAAACTAAACTTCAATCTGACGCATAGTTTCCGAGATAGACGACAAAGTCGAGCCCAAAATCATCAAGTACAAAGAACCCCTCCTTACGTGCTAAATTACGAAAAATCTTAATTTCGGCTCTGCCGTCTGTTATTCCGTATACAAATAGAACATTTTAAAAGAAACTCATCGGTGAAAACTAAACCTCAATCTGACGCATAGTTCCCGAGATAGACGACAAACAAAGTCGAGCCCAAAATCATTAAGTACAAAGCACCCTCCTTTACGTGCCAAATTTTGAAAAATCTTAATTTCGGCCCTGCCCTCTATTATTCCGCATACAAGTAGAACACTTTTAAAGAAATTCATCGGTGAAAACTAAACTTCAATCTGACGCATAGTTTTTGGGTTAGACGACATACAAAGTCGAGCCCAAAATCATCAAGTACTAAGCACCCCCACTTAAGTGCCAAATTTCGAAAAATCGTAATTTTGTCCGTGCCATCTGTTATTCCGTATACAAGTAGAATACTTTTAAAGAAATTCGTCGGTGAAAACTAAACTTCAATCTGCCGCATTGTTTCCGAGATAGACGACAAACAAAGTCGAGCCTAAATTCATCAAGTACAAAGCACCCCCCCCCCTACACGCCAAATTTCGAAAAATCTTAATTTCGGCTCCGCCGTCTGTTATTCTGTATACAAGTAGAAATCTTTAAAAGAAACTCATCGGTGACAACAAAACTTCAATATGACGCATAGTTCCCGAGATAGACAACAAGCAAAGTCGAGCCAAAAATCATCACGTACAAAGCAAGTACAAAGCCTTACGTTCTAAATTTCGAAAAACCTTAATTTCGGCCCTGCAATCTGTTATTCCGTATAGTAGTAGAACACTTTAAAAGAAACTCATCGGTGAAAACTAAACTTCAAATTGACGCATAGTTTCCGAGATAGACGACAAAGTCGAGCACAAAATCATCAAGTACAAAGCACCCCCACCCTCACGTGCCGAATTTCGAAAAATCTTAATTTCGGCCATGCCATCTTTTATTCTGTACACATGTAGAACACCTCAAAACAAATTCATCGGCAAAAACTAAACTTCAAACTGACGCATAGTTTCCGAGATATACAACAAACAAAGTCGACCCCAAAATCATCAAGTACAATGCACCATCCCCTTACGTGCCAAATTTCGAAAAATCTTAATTTCGGCCGTGCCATCTGTTATTCCGTTTACAGGTAAAACACTTTAAGAGAAATTTATCGGTGAAATCTAAACCAATTTGACGCATAATTTCCGAGATAGACGACAAACAAAGTCGAGTCAAATATCATCAAATACAAAGCACCCCCCCGTGACGAGCCAAATTTCGAAAAATCTTAATTTCGGCCCTGCCATCTGTTATTCCGTATACAAGTAGAACACTTTAAAAGAAATTCTTCGGTGAAAACTAAACTTCAATCTGACGCATAGTTCCCGAGATAGACGACAAAAAAGTCGAGCACAAAATCATCAAGTACTAAGCACCATTCCACCTTACGTGCCAAATTTCGAAAAATTTTAATTTAGGCCTTGCCATCTGATATTTCGTACACAAGTAGAACACTTTAAAAGAAATTCATCGATGCAAACTAAACTTCAATCTGACGCATAGTTTCCGAGATAGACGACAAAGTCGAGCCCAAAATCATCAAGAACAAAGAACCCCCCCTTACGTGCTAAATTTCGAAAAATCTTAATTTCGGCTCTGCCGTCTGTTATTCCGTATACAAGTAGAGCATTTTAAAAGAAACTCATCGGTGAAAACTATACCTCAATCTGACGCATAGTTCCCGAGATAGACGACAAACAAAGTCGAGCCCAAAATCATTAAGTACAAAGCACCCCCCTTTACGTGCCAAATTTCGAAAAATCTTACTTTCGGCCCTGCCATCTGTTATTCCGTATACAAGTAGAACACTTTAAAAGAAATTCATTGGTGAAAACTAAACTTCTTTCTGACGCATAGTTTCCAAGTGAGACGACAAACAAAGTCGAGCCTAAAATCATCAAGTACAAAGCACCTCCCCTTACGTTCTAAATTTAGAAAAATCTTAATTTCGGTCCTGCCATCTATTATTCTGTATACAAGTAGAACACTTGAAAAGAAATTCATCGGTGAAAACTAAACTTCAATCTGACGCATATGTTGACGCTGCGAAAATAGCTGAATAAAAGTTTGGGAGAGCAATTGTTGAAGAAAAAATGAAAATGACAATGGAACATCGCCTCTTCCATCGCAGTAGTTCTTTCGTCAGACAAGAATGTACTGGAAAATAAATGACACACAATTTAAAAGTATTGTTACTTGGCAAAAGAAACAAAGAGTATTGAAGTTGTCACAGTTACCTCTGCCCAGACTAAAACTGCGCTTTCCTTACGAATTTCGTGGCCTTTAACTACGTATTTCAAATACATGCAATGCCTGGCACACTCTGGGTCGAATCTTGAAGACTTTCCAAAACGCTTTTTATGAAGCTTTCCGCACTGCTTGTCGTGACAAAGGCGATCAGCTGTCTGATATAGAAATTCTCAGCATTTCCCCCTTGCCGAATTTACGCGCGGGAGTGGAGAATCTTTCCCCAGGAGCTGGTGCGATCTTTCGGTGACGCTCCGCACTAATAAGACAAGTTGCAGTCGAATTCAAGGAACTTGCACGAAGAAATGAATGTTTGGAACCCCAGAGAAGAAATTCTCGCGGTTTTTTGGAGAAAATTAAGACTATCTCGAAGGCGCCAAGTTTAAAATGCATGGTCTTTTCCTTTGAAAGCCTTCAAACAACATCAAACGCCCTGTTACAGAAGCCAAGGCGCCAAATTCGAAGTAATTTGGCCGGCAATGTGTCAACATTATTCCCGCCCCCGAAAGGCATCGAACCCGGTTACAAGTCGCAGGGCCAGGACGCTGTAGAACCGACTGTCACTTTCGACGAGCAGCGAATTCTGCCATCCTGCTTCGAATATGCTTGATTGAGCAGCGAGTTGCAGGGTGTTAATAGTTGCTAGATCTGACTCCGAGGAGTATTCACACGGTCGGCCGAAATGGAATTTGAAAGCAATGTCTGGAGGAGGGTGTCGAATGCGCTTTTTGAAAAGCTTGTTTTCGAAAGGCGAGATTAGAGAAACTGCGATATAAAAAGTCGGTGTTCCATGACCGAGTGCAATAAGTAATGAACGAATGGGGTACCGGGTGGTGCCTTGGTAATTCGATAGAGAAAGAAAAACAGCAACAAAACTAAACAAGACAAAGGACTAAGGCTGAACGAAACAAAACACGGTTTTCGTGCGAATGAATGGCACGGATACCATCTTCCCGAGTGCTGTTCCAAATTGACGGTGCCAATTCAAAGACAAAAAGAGAATATAAAAAAAACAACACAACAACAAGTTAAGATATAATTATTGTAGCTCGTATCACTGAGCGGATTCACGAACCTGAAATTCAAAACAAAATAAACATCGTTTGGAGCTGTGAACTCCCCAAACGCACAAGAGCAAAAAAAATATTAAGATTAAGATTAAGAGTAGGTAAACTAAATATATTGGTCGATGCTTCAATGCACCATAAAAACAAAAATAAAAAGATAAAAACGGTTCGATTTCTGAGCGATGTGTGTCGACAATACGAATGAATAATCAAAGAGAAAGGATGAACTCTCTACCTCGTGCTGTGATCGATGCAATTTTGTATTTGTGCGTTTTATTACAGTGCAATTTCTGTCGTCACCACTCTTGCACACAGACCAGGGCGCCTAGAGCATGTTATTTTCCAAGGTTTCCCAATTTGGACGTTTTCTTGGCTGGATATTTAAAGAATCCTACCAGCAGATAACGATAGACCTAATTTTGATTAAAATGATTGGGCGAGTCATTCTAAGTCCGGAAGTGAAGAGTCGTAGACGCCCTGTTGGGGTGAGTTGAGAGCTTCAAGTTGGCACTGCAAACAGTGTTTTATCTAATCCTGTTTTAATCACATGTAATAACAAGAAAACTAGAATCAACAGAAAGAAACAAGAAACAACTAGAATCGTGGGTGGCTCGGGTAGTATCAGGTCCCCGGGAGCGCCAAGGCCCGTGGCAATATCTAAGAATCGATATTGTCCCCTGAGGGATCTCATAGATCTCTGCAAGTTTACACAGCAATTCAGAAAGTGAAATACAATTTTGTATGAGAGAGCGTTTTGAGTGTTGTTTTTTGACAATTGGATAATAAAGGAGCGTAGGTCCTGTGGGACCGAATCCTTTCAGAGCCGCTGTAAATTAGCTTGTGGTCAGGTTTTCCACTGTGTTTAAGTGGAGATCCCTCGTTAGTGGTATGACAGGCGCGTACCACGACCCAAGGTTTACAACGTGCATTGCATTTACTAATGACTGACTTTGTTAGAGATGATCTGTATTAGATTATGATGAGAATTGAACTTTTTGAAAAGTTCTAGCATGATAAGATTCCTCCTTAGCATAAGGGGAAGTAAGAAAGTATGTGAACGAGGTATCAATTGTACGTTACCTCTCACACGTTATTTCGATAAATGATTCTTGGGTAGCCTTAGTGAAACCCAATGTTTTCAGAGCCGTTATAAATTGACTTGTGGCCAGGTTTTCCACTGTAATTAAGTGGAGATCCCTCGTTAGTGGTATGACAGGCGCGTACCACGACCCAAGGTTTATAACGTGCCCTGCAAATACCAATGACCGACTTGATCGAATTAGTACGCATTAGCTTGTGCTAATAATTGAACCTTATTGATAGATTCTGATAAGATAGAGACTCCTCCTTATCGTAAGGGGCAGTAAGAAAGGTATTCTGAATGAATTAGCAATTAACGTTAAGAAGTAGTAATGAAATAGTGTTACCACCTTCATCGATCACAGGCAGCACATTCCGTTGAGAAATCTAGTCGTGGCAATTACATTAAATTGAAATGTCGAATGCTCACTTTGTGAAGACAGCTTCCTTGTCAATAGCAATTTTGTTGCCAGCATCGTGTGGCTAAAACTCATAAATAATAAATAAATAACTAAAAAATAAATAACTCATAAATAAAAAACCATAAGCGACAGAATTATTAGTACACTGGATACAATTAGGATCCTATACACAGAAATGTGGAATGTAGTTACTTATTATGTGTTAATGCATCCTGCTATGACCGAACCTAACAGGGTATCCAAAATGACAGGGATTTCATTAGGTAGTGATACTCTTTCTTTGAAAACTTCAAAGAACACTGAGGAGTTTAATAACATGTCAACCTTGTTCGACAAATGAAACGTGTCATCTGCTAGTTTAAGATGTGCTGGAATTTTTAATTTTGACAAATCAAGGGATGTTTGAGGCAATTTTGATGAAATAGATGGAACTATTAAACATTGCACCCCGGTTTGCCAATCATTAAACCGAGATTTGATGGTTACATTCACTTCCCAATTTGATACCGATTTGAGATAATTAACTGCATGTATCAAATAGTGACACTTTGTTCTTGGAATATTTAATAGTTGGACAAGGCCTTCCGTTATAAAACAAACTTCACTACCCGAGTCTAGCAATGCTCTGACTGGTATATCGTTACCCCTTTTGTCAGTGACCAAAATTATAGCCGTTGGTAACAAGCCTCGAAATTTCTTTGCTTCAGTAAAGACCATATGAGAGAAAACTTTTTCAGCCTCTTGTGGTTCAGTTCTAATCATAGAGCATTCTCCTTCATCTGGGGAAGATTGAGATTGTACTTTAACAAGAGTTCCTACATCTGATTTTGAGGTTATGTTGAAATTCACTACCTGTTTCTTATGATTCGGGTCATGCAAAAGAGAATGATGCTTTAGAGTACATACCCTACATGTCCGTTTGCTACAAGGGTGGTCTTTGACAGCTTTGGACAAACAATTCATGCACAATGAATTTTTACGACACACCTGTAATCTTTCTTGCACCGTTAACTGTTGAAATTGCACGCACTTAAACAAGGGATGTTTCTCTGGACACAAAATCCATTGACTGGAATCACATACGTTTATAGCAAACGCCCTGAGGTTAGGTGCTGTTTGATGAGGTTTTCCAGCTGCAACAGAATTTGGTTGTGATTTTTGAGAAATGCCTTCATTAAATTCCAATGCATTTGCCCTATGGTTTAAGAAATCTAATAATTCCTGTAATCCTGGCATTCTTTGTGCCGTGCCTTTGCTAAGATACCACGATTCTCTAGTTTTGAAATCTAGCTTTGAGAGTATTAAATGCTGCAATATTATTTCACTTAAATCCACGTCAAGTGATATCGATTTAAGTCCACACCAATTTGTGGAAATTTGAGAAATGAACTGTTTGAGAGAAGAAGAATCACTTTTTGTTTGGGGCAAATTGAGCAAAGCTTTGACATGGGTGTCTATTATTTTGGTTTTGTTTGAGTATCTATCGAGTAATAATTCCCAAGCCTTATAAAAGTTATCGCCTGACACATTCAAAGCACTGACAAGCAAAAACGGTTCTCCTTTTAAATGTGAAAGCAGATGCATATATTTTTCAATATGGCTCAGTGAATCATTTTCCACTACTGCATATAGGAAGATATCATGAAACTGCATGAACTGATCGTACATGCCTGAGAAAGTAGGCAATTTTACATGTGGTAAGCATCCCATATGACTAGGCTTAACGACATGTGTTTTTTCTGATAATTTGGCCAATTCAGAACGACATTGGCTTTTAAAATGCATGTATCTGCTTTCCAAGTTCTCAAATGAGGGGGTTAAATCATCTAAACTTTCTTGCTTTATAGCTTCGTCGACTGTAAATCTAATATCCTTCCATAATTCCTCACCCCTGTCCAAGAAACATTCTAAATTTGGTCTGCTTATATCTGAGAGAGAATTAAAATTCTCTTCGATTCTAGTCAATGTTGAATTTAAATACAGCCATTTAGAAAAGATTTGACGCCTTTTAACAGGCATTTTGACTTACAGTTTATGAAGTGCTTAAGCTATACAAAAATCACTGATTTGTGGTTTCTGTAAACAAAACAAAGATAGATGTTTGAAAGAACCACTATTAAACTATGCACACAACTGAACGTGTCACTTATAACTTCACGATTATATACTTAATCACTACTTAAAGAAAAACACAAAATCACAAAGATAAGACTTTTTCAAGTACACCACCACAACTTATTGTTCCCGGTTTTCGAGCACCATTGTTGACGCTGCGAAAATAGCTGAATAAAAGTTTGGGAGAGCAATTGTTGATGAAAAAATGAAAATGACAATTGCATTGCATGTATTTGAAATACGTAGTTAAAGGCCACGAAATTCGTAAGGAAAGCGCAGTTTTAGTCTGGGCAGAGGTAACTGTGACACTTCAATACTCTTTGTTTCTTTTGCCAAGTAACAATAATTTTAAATTGTGTGTCATTTATTTTCCAGAACATTCTTGTCTGACGAAAGAACTACTGCGATGGAAGAGGCGATGTTCCATTGTCATTTTCATTTTTTCATCAACAATTGCTCTCCCAAACTTTATTCAGCTATTTTCGGCACCATTGTTGACGCTGCGAAAATAGCTCGAAGCTGTCGAATAGCTCTCGAAGGCGCCAAGTTTAAAATGCATGGTCTTTTCTTTGAAAGCCTTCAAAGAACATCAAACGCCCTGTTACAGAAGCCAAGGCGCCAATTCGAAGTAATTTGGCCGGCAATGTGTCAAAAGCATAGTTTCGAGATAGATGACAAACAAAACCGAACCCAAATTCATCAAATACAAAGAACCCCCCTTACGTGCCAAATTTCGAAAAATCTTAATTTCAGCCCTGCCATCTGTTATTCCGTACACAATAGAACACTTTTAAAGAAATTCATCGGTGAAAACTGAACTTCAATCTGACCCATAGTTTTCCGAGATAGACGACATACATAGTCGAGTTCAAAATCATCAAGTACAAAGCACCCTCCCCCCCTTACGTGCCATATTTCGAAAAATCTTAATTTCGGCCCTGCTATATGTTTTTCCGTATACAAATAGAAGACAATAGAGAAACGTATCGGTGAAATCTAAACTTCAATCGGACGCATAGTTTCCGAGATAGACGACAAAAAATCCAGCCCAAATCAAGTACAAAGCGTCCCCGCCTTACGTGCCAAATTTCGAAAAATCTTAATTTCGGCCCTGCCATCTGTTATTCCGTATACAAGTAGAATACTTTTAAAAAATTCGTCGGTGAAAACTAAACTTCAATCTGACGCATTGTTTCCGAGATAGACGACAAACAAAGTCGAGCCCAAATTCATCAAGTACAAAGCACTCCCCCCCTACACGCCAAATTTCGAAAAATCTTAATTTCGGCCCCGCCGTCTGTTATTCTGTATACAAGTAGAACTCTTTAAAAGAAACTCATCGGTGAAAACAAAACTTCAATCTGACGCATAGTTTCCGAGATAGACAACAAGCAATGTCGAGCCCAAAATCATCAAGTACAAAGCACCATTCGACCTTACGTGCCAAATTTCAAAAAATGATGCTTCCAATGCGAAATACTCGGGGATTGTCGCGAATGGTGTTTTTCGCATTTTGACGCCTGAAAAGGCGTTTAATGATACTTCCAAAGCATAATACTCACGAATAGTCGGGAATGGTGTTTTTCGCAGTTTTGACGTCTGAAAAGGCGTTTAATAATACTTTCAAAGCATAATACTCGCGAATAGTCGCGAATGGTGTTTTTCGCAGTTTTGACGTCTGAAAAGGCGTTTAATGATACTCTCAAGGCATAATATACGGAAATAGTCGAGACTGGTGATTTTTGCAGTTTGGACGCCTGAAAAGGCGTTTAATGATACTGCCAATGAGAGATACACGGGAATATGTACGCAAATGGTGTTTTTCGCAGTTTTAAAGTCTTAAAGGCGTTTAATGATACTACAAATGAGAAAAACTCGGGAATAAACGGGAATGGTGTTTTTCGCAATTTTGGCGTCTGAAAAGCGTTTAATGATACTTCCAATGAGAAGTACTTGGGAATTGTGGCGATTGGTGTTTTCGTAGTTTTTGACGTGTGAAAGGGCGTTTAATGATACTTCCAAAGCAAAATACCCCGAAGAGTCGGGAATGGAGTTTTCCGCAGTTTTGACGCCTGAAAAGGATTTAATGATACTTCCTAAGCATAATACTCTCGAATGGTCGGGAATGGTGTTTTTCGCAGTTTTGACGCCTGAATTGGCGTTTAATGATACTTCCAATGAGAAATACTCTGGAAATGTCGCGAATGGTGTTTTTCGCAGTTTTGACGTCTGAAAGAGCGTTTAATAATACTTCCAATTCATATGTCCCAGGAAGAGTAGGGAATGATGATTTTCGCAGTTTTGATGTCTAAAAGGGCGTTTAATGATACTTCCAATGCATATGACCCGGGAATAGTAGGGAATGTTGTTTTCGCAGTTTCGACGTCTGAAAAGGCGTTGTAATGATAATTCCAATGCATATGACCCTGGAATTGTAGGATGATGTTTTCGCAGTTTTGACGTCTGAAAGGGCGTTTAATGATACTTCCAATGCTTATGACCCCGGGAATAGTAGGGAATGGTGTTTTTCGCAGTTTCGACGTCTGAAAAGGCGTGTAATGATAATTCCAATGCATATGACCCTGGAATTGTAGGGAATGATGTTTTCGCAGTTTTGACGTCTGAAAGGGCGTTTAATGATACTTCCAATGCATATGACCCGGGAATAGTAGGGAATGGTGTTTTTCGCAGTTTTGACGTCTGAAAGGGCGTGTAATGATGCATTAGACCCGGGAATAGTAGGGAATGATGTTTTCGAAGTTTTGACGTCTGAAAGGGCGTTTAATGATACTTCCAATGCGTAATACTCGCGAATAGTCGGGAATGGTGTTTTTCGCAGCTTTGACGCCTGAAAGACCGTTTAATGATACTTCAAATGCATCATACTCGGGAATAGTCGGTAGAATGGTTTTTTTCGCAGTTTTAACGTCTGAAAAGACGTTTAATGATACTTCAATGCATAATACTCGGGAATAGTCGGAAATGTGTTTTTTGCAGCTTAGACGCCTAAATAGGCGTTAATGAAACTTCAATTGAGAAATATCGGAAAAAGTCGCGAATGGTGTTTTTCGCAGTTTTGACGTCTGAAAGGGCGATTAATGATACCTCCAATGCAAAATACTTAAGTATAGTCGGCAATGGTGTTTTTCGCAGTTTTGTTGTATGAAAAGGCGTTAAATGATACTTCCAATGAGATATAGTCCGGAAATGTCGCAAATGGTGATTTTCGCAGTTTTGACGTCTGAAAAAACGTTTAATGATACTTCCAAAGAAAAATACTAGGGAATGGCGTATTTCGCAGTTTTGACGTCTGAAGGGCGTTTAATGACACTTCCAAAGCAAAATATTCGGCAATAGTCGAGAATGTGTTTTTCGCAGTTTTGACGCCTGAAAAGGCGTTTAATGATACTTCAAAGCATAATAATCGCGAATAGCCGGGAATGGTGTTTTTCGCAGTTTTGACGCCTGAAAAGGCGTTTAATAAAACTTCCACTTAGAAATACTCAGGAATGTCGCGAATGGTGTTTTTTGCAGTTTTGACGTCTGAAAAAGCGTTTAACGAAGCTTCATATGCAAAATACTCGAGAATACTCTGCAATGGTGTTTTTCGCAGTATTGACGTCTGAAAAGGCGTTTAATGATACTTCCAATGAAAAATACTCGAGAATTGGTATTTCCGCAGTTTTGACGCCTGAAAAGGCGTTTAATGATACTTCCAATGCATAATACTCGAAATAGTCGGGAATGGTGATTTTCGCAGTTTCGAGCCTGAAAAGGCGTTAAATGATACTTCCAATGAAAAATACTCGGGAAATGTCACGAATGGTGTTTTTTCGCAATTTTGACGCCTGAAAAGGCGTTAATGATATTTCCACTGAGAAATACTCGGGAAATGTCGCGAATAGTGTTTTTGCAGTTTTGACGCCTGAAAAGGCGTTTAATGATACTTCCAATGCAAAATACTCGGGAATAGTCTGCAATGGTTTTTTTCGCAGTTTTGTCCTCTGTAAAGGCGTTTAATAATACTTCCAATGAAAAATACTCGAGAATGGTGTTTTTCGCAGTTTCGACGCCTGAAAAGGCGTTTAAATGATACTTCCAATGAGAAATACTCGGGAAATGTCGCGAATGGTGTTTTTCGCAGTTTTGACCCTGAAAAGGCGGTTTAATTATTCTTCCAAAGCATAATACTCGCGATAGCCGGGAATGGTGTTTTTCGCAGTTTTGACGCCTGAAAAGCGTTTAGTGATACTTCCAATGCACAAATCTCGGAAATAGTCGGGAATGGTGATTTCGCAGTTTCGACGCCTGAAAAGGCGTTAAATGATACTTCCAATGAGAAATACTCGGGATATGTCGCGAATGGTGTTTTTCGCAGTTTGACGCCTGAAAAGGCGTGTATGATATTTCCACTGAGAAATACTCGGGAAATGTAACGAATGGTGTTTTTTTTTTTGCAGTTTTGACGTCTGAAAAGGCGTTTAGAGTTGCTTCCAATGCAAAATACTCGAGAAGTCTGCAATGGTGTTTTTCGCAGTATTGACGTCTGAAAAGGCGTTTATGATACTACCAATGAAAATACTCGAGAATGGTGTTTTTCGCAGTTTGGACGCCTGAAAAGGCGTTTAATGATATTTCCACTGAGAAATACTCAGGAAATGTCGCGAATGGTGTTTTTTTTGCAGTTTTGACGTCTGAAAAGGCGTTTAACGTTGCTTCCAATGCAAAATACTCGAGAATAGTCTGCAATGGTGTTTTTCGCAGTATTGACGTCTGAAAAGGCGTTTAATGATACTACCAATGAAAAATACTCGAGAATGGTGTTTTTCGCAGTTTGGACGCCTGAAAAGGCGTTTAATGATACTTCCAATGCATAATACTCGGAAATAGTCGGGAATGGTGATTTTCGCAGTTTCGACGCCTGAAAAGGCGTTAACTGATACTTCCAATGAAAAATACTCGGGAAATGTCACGAATGGTGTTTTTCGCAGTTTTGACGCCTGAAAAGGCGTGTTAATGATATTTCCACTGAGAAATACTCAGGAAATGTCGTGAATGGTGTTTTTTTGCAGTTTTGACGCCTGAAAAGGCGTTTAATGATACTTCCGATGCAAAATACTCGGGAATAGTCTGCAATGGTGTTTTTTTCGCAGTTTTGTCGTCTGAAAAAGCGTTTTTAATAATACTTCCAATGAAAAATACTCGAGAATGGTGTTTTTCGCAGTTTTGACGCCTGAAAACGCGTTTAGTGATACCTCCAATGCACAAATCTCGGAAATAATCGGGAATGGTGATTTTCGCAGTTTTGACGCCTGAAAAGGCGTTAAATGATACTTCCAATGAGAAATACTCGGGATATGTCGCGAATGGTGTTTTTCGCAGTTTTGACGCCTGAAAAGGCGTTTTATGATACTTCCACTGAGAAATACTCGGGGAAATGTCGCGAATGGTGTTTTTTGCGGTTTTGAAGTCTGAAAAGGCGTTTAAAGATACTTCCACAATGAGAAAAACTCGGAAAAAGAACGGGAATCTTGTTTTTTCGCAATTATTGCGTCTGAAAAGGCGCTTAATGATATTTCCAATGAGATATACTCGGGAATTGTGGCGAATGGTGTTTTTTCGAAGTTTTGACGTCTGAAAGGGCGTTTAATGATACTTCCAATGCAAAATACTTAAGAATAGTCGGCAATGGTGTTTTTCGCAGTTTTGAAGTCTGAAAAGGCTTTTAATGCTACTTTTAATTAACAATACTCGGGAAAAGTCGCGAAAGGTGTTTTTTTGTAGCTTTTACGTCTGAAAAGGCGTTTAATGATACATTCAATGCATAATACACGGAAATAGTCGTGAATGGTGATTTTCGCAGTTTTGACGCTTGAAAAAACGTTTAATGATATTCCAAAGCATAATACTAGCGAATAGTCGGGAGGGGCGTTTTTCGCAGTTTTGACGCCTGAAATGGCGTTTATGATACTTCCACTAAGAAATACTCAGGAAATGTCGCGAAAGGTGTTTTTCGCAGCTTTGATGTATGAAAAGGCGTTAAATGATACTTCCTAAGAGAAATAGTCGGGAAATGTCGCGAATGGTGTTTTTCGCTGTTTTGACGTCTGAAAAGGCGTTTAATGATACTTTCAAAGAAAAATACTAAGGAATGGCGTATTTCGCAGTTTTGACGTCTGAAAAGGCGTTTAATGATACTTTCAAAGAAAAATACTAAGGAATGGCGTATTTCGCAGTTTTGACGTCTGAAAAGGCGTTTAATGACACTTCCAAAGCAAAATATTCGGCAGTAGTCGGGAATGGTGATTTTCGCAGTTTCGACGCCTGAAAAGGCGTTAAATGATACTTCCAATGAGAAATACTCGGGAAATTTCTCGAATGGTGTTTTTCGCAGTTTTGACGCCTGAAAAGGCGTTTAATGATATTTCCACTGAGAAATACTCGGGAAATGTCGCGAATGATGTTTTCCGCAGTTTTGACGCCTGAAAAGTCGTGTAATGATACTTCCACTGA
This sequence comes from Gryllus longicercus, assembly GCA_038098605.1. Lineage (NCBI taxonomy): Eukaryota > Metazoa > Arthropoda > Insecta > Orthoptera > Gryllidae > Gryllus > Gryllus longicercus. The sequence goes on along the minus strand of JAZDUA010000005.1, from coordinate 1,359 downwards.
GAAATACTCAGGAAATGTCGGGAATGGTGTTTTTTGCAGTTTTGAAGTCTGAAAAGGCGTTTAATGATACTTCCAAAAAGCAAAACCGGGAAAAGAACGGGAACGGTGTTTTTCGCAATATTGGCGTCTGAAAAGGCGTTTAATGATACTTCCAATGAGAAATACTCGGGAAATGTCGGGAATGGTGTTTTTTGCAGTTTTGACGTCTGAAAAGGCGTTTAATAATACTTCCAATGAAAAATACTCGAGAATGGTGTCTTTCGCAGTTTTGACGCCTTAAAAGGCGTTTAATGACACTTCCAAAGCAAAATATTCGGCAATAGTCAGGCATGGTGTTTTTGCAGTTTTGAGGCCTGAAAAGGCGTTTAATGATACTTCCAAAGCATAAAACTCGCGAATAGCCGGGAATGCTGTTTTCGCAGTTTGATACCTGAAAAGGCGTTTAATGATACTTCCACTGAGAAATACTCGGGAAATGTCGCGAATGGTGTTTTTTGCAATTTTGACGTCTGAAAATGCGTTTAACAATGCTTCCAATGCCAAATACTCGGGAATAGTCTGCAGTGGTTTTTTTCGCAGTTTTGACGTCTGAAAAGGCGTTTAATGATACTTCCAATGAAAAATACTCGGAAATGGTGATTTTCGCAGTTTCGACGCCTGAAAAGGCGTTAAATGATACTTCCAATGAGAAATACTCGGGAAATGTCGCGAATGGTGTTTTTCGCAGTTTTGACGCCTGAAAAGGCGTTTAATGATACTTCCACTGAGAAATACTCGGGAAATGTCGCGAATGGTGTTTTTCGCAGTTTTGACGCCTGAAAAGGCGTTTAATGATACTTCAAATGCATAATACTCGGAAATAGTCGGGAATGGTGATTTTCGCAGTTTTGACGCCTGAAAAGGCGTTAAATGATACTTCCAAAGCAAAATATTCGGCAATAGTCGGGCATGGTGTTTTTGCAGTTTTGACGTCTGAAAAGGCGTTTATTGAGACTTCTAAAGCAAAATACTCGGGAATAGTCGGGAATGGTGTTTTTCGCAGTTTTGGCGCCTGAAAAGGCGTTTAATGATATTCCAAAGCATTACACTAGCGAATAGTCGGGAGTGGCGTTTTTTCGCAGTTTTGACGCCTGAAATGGCGTTTACGATACTTCCACTGAGAAATACTCGGGAAATGACGCGAATGGTGTTTTTCGCAGTTTTGATGTATGAAAAGGCGTTAAATGATACTTCGAATGAGATATAGTCGGGAAATGTCGCGAATGGTGTATTTCGCTGTCTTGGCGTCTGAAAAGGCGTTTTTTGATACTTCCAAAGAAAAATACTAGGGAATGGCGTATTTCGCAGTTTTGACGGCTG